>OY744475.1:109497717-110097717 GCA_963556175.1 Tipula confusa
TTGTTTATTATATTCAAGTTTTTGGAAAGTTTCCTGGTGCTTTTGGAAGGTGGCTGGAGTTGTGCTCTATAATGCAATGCAATAGTTGGGGTGTCGGTGACCGGGTTGTTTTATCCGTTTACATACATGGTGTGTGTGGATAGGCGGACATGTGCTTGAATACATGTACATGGGAATTGTGGCATGTCTGTCTTATTTCTGGTACGCGTGGTTGTATTCGAGTGGTAAATTTCTCTTCGTTATATTTATTTTATTCGTTTATGGTTCCTTATAAACTTCCTTCGTTTATGGCTCTTTAACGGTTGTTTTGGTTGGAAAAGATGTATGGTACTTCTTCTAATCCTTTTATTTGGAAACATTAAATTTATTTGTTGTAAGTGGGGAAGCTGTGCCAAAATTAGGAAGTGCGCGCCATCTAACTGAAGCCAAATTTGTGGTCTTTCTCACAATTAAGGGTCTTTCAATTAATTGAGAAAATTTTCTAATAAAAATTCACAAATGTTTATGTTGTTAGTGTTCCATCAGAAACGAAAAGGGTCGATTAGGCGGGATGCAACAACTGCAGCCCACGCATTTACTCACTAACTATGTTGATGATCATGCTTCCAATGTGGATTCAACGTCATTCCAATAATGAAAATTATGACTATTCACATTATCGTCACTATCACAATTTGATATTATTGATATTATCATCAGAACTATTAATATTTTCTATTTGTATTTGTTGTTAAACAAAATGCGTTTCAATGAGACAAATTTGCTACTCACAAGTACTTGTAAGTAGATGGGCAATCAAAACGACAAACATTTTTAATTAGAATGTCTATATTTAATTATAAAATCACACTATTTAAAACAATAAACAGCAATTCACTTTTCTAATCAAATTACAAATAATTTTATAACATATTTGACATTCAAAAACATAAACATATTTTTTTTTATAAATTAACAAATCTCGAAAAATATCGAAACATCTATTTTCCTTATAAATTATATCTCGAAGAAAAAAAATCTCAAATTAACCGCCAAAGCCATCTATTATAATTTTTACAGCTTTAACTCTAGCAGAAACCAAATAATGTAGAGACGTCGCAACCCACGTAAAAAAACATCCAAAATTGGCGGGTTCCAATCGTAAACAATTATATAAAATACAATGATACTTATACATACTTACTCTACACAGTATTTTATGTATAGCAAGAGTATGCAAACAATATGGCTTGTAATATAGATGGTTTTAGCCCGCAATTACGATTGAAACCCGATAAAAAGATTGGAACCCGGAACTAAATTTTGGATGTTTTTTTATATATGCGGATTGCGACGTCTCTTTATATTATTTGGTTTCTGACTCTAGCGTAAATTGTATGCATAAACTAGCTACAAGGACTTGTGGTGTGTAATTGCTAAAAAACTGTGGATTCGATCAATTTCAGTTGTTTAATTATTTTAATAAAATTCGATTTGTTGAATTTTTGGGCAGTTCAACAAATAAATTAGGAAAATGTAGTTTGCAAATATTTTATAATCTATATACAAAAAAATAAAATATATTAAATAGATAAAATATTTCTATATTAACTAATAACTCTAAATTTATTTGTTTTTAAATATTTGTAATTCTTAGGATCTTTTAGTTTTGTTGGAGTATAGATTGGTTTTGTCTGTTCGTAATATTTGGGTGGTCTCTTTTAGAGAACAACGGAACGAATTTCAAGGGAAACTAATCAAATTTATTACAGAATATGGATTGCAGAATTATAATTTTATAATATTATAATTAATTAAATTACAATTTCAGATTGAAATTAATTCTATTTCTTACAGTCTATGGCTAAGAGCAATTAGTTCATTAATAGATTTTGTTTTCAGGAAACCTCTGCAGATTACAGATGAGTGGTGGCACATTGGAGTTGCTGATAAGAGATGGCAGAATGCAGAGCAGTACAACAAAAATGTGATTGTCTTACACTAACAGTAGTTTGAATATTGGATACCGGGAAATCGGACCAATTAAGTCATAACTAACATACTTTTCCTTTCCCTAACCCACAAAAATTTACTAACTATTGGCCGCCAAGGTGTCTGTAACCGGGTCGATCTCAATAATTTAACTAGTATCCTTCCATATCCTTCCAAGTATATGTAAAAACGGGTGTACTGTGGGCCCGGCGCTTTCCGGGATATCCTGCTTAATGCTTGGCAGTACATTCAAAATCAATCAATCAATCAATCAATCATAAACTAGCTACAAGGACTTGTGAGTAGTTGGCTTTTACCATTTTAGTGCACTTTGAAAGAAGAAAATACAGATTTATCGTTGAATTCTGTTAAAATACTTTTTCCTTTTGCTAAGACTTATCTGTGCGAAACTGGATTTTTTGTGTATGCTGCAACAAAAGCCAGCATAAAAGATAGCCCATACTAGCAATGGTTATTATTTCGAAAAATTCGTGAAATCGGAAATTTTTGGAAGTCATGTTTTAATTTTGTTATTTTTATGTTTTGAATGTTTAGTACTGGGTAAAAAAATTCTAGAACTAGATTTTTTTATTATTGTTGTTGCATAAGATACAGTTTGTCAAAAAAAATTAAATTTGTAAATGTTTGTGCGTTTATGCAAATATAAAGAAAAGTAGTTATCCGAAAAATATAAAGTAGGACTCATTTTAAAGGCAAAGAAAAAGAATTAAGGAAATATTTCAAAAATAGTACCATCTTTAAGTTTTTCATTTTCAAAATGGCCACCAAACTACTTTTTCTCAATTTTCTGGAATTTTTTATTTTTTTTATTTTGATCTTTTTCACCAATTAATTCTATAAAACATATCAAAAAATAAAATTGGGGTTATTTTTGTTTTTTTTTTTTTTGCAAAACGCGCTTTAATATCATGGCCTACTTACTCTATTTTTGTATACAAAATTGAATATAAAGAGAATTTTGTATTTTTTTAACTTTTTAGCTTTAATTGCAAATAATTACCTGTCGATTATTTTTCTAAAATCGAAACTAGTAGTGAATTTACAATATTAATTAAATCTTTCAGTTTTGGGAAAATATATATTTTTTATTTTGTTGAAAATTATTGTGGTTCTATTCAAAAAATGAGTGGAAATTGTCGGAATTTTGGAGTTTGCAAGTTTATTCATCGATTTATAGTTTTAAATTTTTGGTATAAACAATTGTCTAAATCAAGATCTTAGAAAGTTAAAATTTTGAAGTTTATCATATAGTTTATCAATTCAAGTTTTAGTTTATCATATAGTGAATTTGTATTACTTGAATTACATAATGAGTGGATATAAAAAGTGTTGTAAGCGATTTGTTGACTTGAAGTGTTCTAAAAATGTACGAAAAGTAAATCATATGGATATTCTGCCGCCTTCAATTAAAACAAATGAAGTTGTAAACGTCGAAAAATTGAAACAGAAACTTCACTAATCTGTTTATCATCATGTTCCGCAGTTACGCCGAAATCGTCATCAACAATAGATTCTGAAATAATTTCAATTATGGAAGTGATATTGAAGAACACCAATTACAAAATGTGAGCATTCTTCAAACAAATCAATGAGATATTACTAGAAATTGGACGGTCTCCCATATAAGCTAGTAAACTAGGAACCTAATAGGGGAAAAAAGGATAGAAAATTAATCGAATTAGCTGCAATAGTACCATCAACATCATCATCTTTGATTCGTGGAATCGGGCCCCTTGTGAATCAATCAATGGAGAACGAAAAGAAGGCATATTTATATGATCAATATTATTCATTTATAATGCAAAATGCAGCGCAGAGTTTTCATTCGAGCGTTCAAGCAGTTTTGGGTACATGTATTACGTTTTTGATCATATTTTCGGAACGGTTTGACCGATTTCGGGTTTCTCACCGGTTTCTTAAAGCTAGAAGAATATAAAAAATCGTGAAATTATTTGTTTTTAATAATTTTTAATTTTAAAAGTTAAGTAATTCTGTACCGACCGAGTGGCTTGGAGCGGGTGGTACCGTGTTCGAATCCCAACAGGGGCAGGATGCAAAAGGGAATTTTTCTCACAAAGATTACGAACGGTGATATTGATAAACACAACTATGACCCCCTATTGGTGTGCAGAACTCATGGACCGATCCATCTTCCATGTCATCGTGGTACAGGGTGGCATGGAGCTATGCAATGCGCAGATGGTAAAAAATGTTCGTCAAAAAATTGGTGATATGAGCAGTAATGCTCCGGCCAAGTAAAATAACTTAAATAATAAAAAAAAAAAAAAGTTATTCTGTGATTCTGTGAATCTGTACTTCTTGATAACAAAAAAGGTAATTTTTCAAAATTTTGAGGTACAGTCATTTAAACTCAAAATCTTATATCCTTCCGTACTGAAACTTATCTGTTTTCGGAATTTTCTAAATACAAAACTTTTGAGACCTATGAAAATAGTATCTATTATTAAAATTTCAATATTTAGTTAGATTATGCCAATTAAAATTTTACCTAAAATTAAAACTTGGTGAATTCGACTCTGTAATAAAGTAAGGTAAGTAAATAATAAAATTATTTACTTATCTTACTTTATTACAGTTAAGCGGGGTTGTTCGGTGATTCATATATAAAGGGGTAATTAAGCTATATGTCAAACACAGGAGGCCGATTAAAACAGGTCATTTCACATTCAAGTAAGAATTTACTGATTCGTCAAGTAACTGAACGTGTTATATCTGAAGCTATGAAGATCAGAAACCTACCACAACTGAACATAGACAATTATATTTGTGGTGCATGTCGCTTGCGAATATTGAGAGATTCAACTGAAGAAGTATTAGATACAACTAGCAGTCACCACACCAGAAGAAAGAGATATAGAATCAGTTGACATGATCCAAATTAAGGAAAATGAAACTATACTGCGGGCTAACCAAATTATATGAGCATGTGGATTAAGTCCATTGAATAAATGAAAATTAAGGAGCAAAACATATGGAGAGGAAAAAATTAAGAGGGTATCTTCAATTTTGAGTAATGCAATTTAAATTCCAAATCTTAGCATTCCAAGTTTCTCTGGCAACAGTTTTATTAAAAATGAATTAGATTTCTGGATTTCTAATTTAAAAGAAGAAGCATTCAAAAAGGAAACAAAACAAAATCAAACAATGTACTTGCTAACCACATTGCCAGCTAGTTGGAGTCAAAAGCGTATTATAGAAGTAGAATTTCGAATAAGCAGATACACAAGAAGGAAAGTGAAACAGCTAGTTGCTACCAAAGGACATTATAGTTACCCAGATCTTATTTAGGGTAATCCATTATCAGACGATGTAAAATATAGAATTTTGGAATTTTATTACCACAGCGAAATAAACCTGAATATTACCAGGCATACAATGAGCGTCCGTGAAAGCGCAATAAAAGTTTAAAAAACTAAGAGGTTGATGTTGCTAAACCTAAAGGAAGCATACCATAAATACAAACAACAAAATGGAAATGATCGTGTCAGATTTTCAAAATTTGCAATGGAACAACCAAGAGAATGCGTTTGGGGACACATTCATTGTGTGTTTGCATTACACATAATTAGTGCAACCAAGCGATACCAAAGAAGTTTTAAAATATTTAATGTGCATTGTTGAAAATTATGATTGCTGCTCAAATATATGTTCTGTGTTTGCAATACAAAGCTTGATGATTTAATAGCGGAGATCCAACAAAAATTGGGCGAACAGAGTACGGGGGAAATTAGATGCCATATGTGGACACAACAAGATTGGTGCAGCTTCGAAGAAATTATAAAGTCAACGGAAAAATTTCTTGAAATTCTAAGAGGATTGTTAGTTAAAATGAAGTTACGCAGTTTTACTCCTAAGTGACAATCTGAGTATCTTCGAGAAAGAAAGGAAAACATTTGTCAGTTTTGAATTTATTAAAAAATTAAAATTTGTCTTATAATGGTTAATTAATTTTTTTTGCTGATGATGTGATGTGCTCGTCGGTTCGATCATGTGCGTGGGGCACGTGATAGCTAGAGGGTAAGTATGTCCACTATCCCACCTTTTCCTTTCATTTTCGCCTTCCCGTATTTCCTTTCCTGCGGTTAATCCCGCTTTTAAGCATGCCTTGCATGCCCCAACCCCACGCCCCACCCTGAGCTCTAGCCGG
Organism: Tipula confusa; assembly: GCA_963556175.1. Classification (NCBI taxonomy): domain Eukaryota; kingdom Metazoa; phylum Arthropoda; class Insecta; order Diptera; family Tipulidae; genus Tipula; species Tipula confusa. The sequence continues at coordinate 109,503,878 of OY744475.1, forward strand.
CTATAATACCGCAGCAAGGCCTCTGCTTGGAGTTGATGGTATAGAGCAGAACCAAAAAGGTGTTCGCGGCTCATCAGTCAATTGAGACAAGGTCATGATTGTGTACTTGCGATTACAAATCAAATAATGTACAAATTACTAATGTACAATAATCGGACACCATGTGCAGTTCGTGCTAAATTTCCTGAAGAAGTACTTCAAGAAAGCTTAGCGGGACAGTTATGGTTTGGTGCGGAATGTCTTGCCGCCGGTTCATCGATAATGAATCGTGAAGAAGAAAGTGCTGCAATAAAACTATTAGCAAAAGCTGTTACAAAAAGTTTAGATAATATTTATATATATATATATATATATATATATATATATATATATAGATATATATACATAAATATATATATATATATATATATATATATATATATATATATATATATATATATATATATATATATATATATATATATATATATATATATATATATATATATATATATATATATATATATATATCTATATATATATATATATTTATATATATATATATATATATATATATATATATATATATATAGATATATATATATATCTATATATATATCTATATATATATCTATATATATATATCTATATATATATATATATATATATATATATATATATATATATATATATATATATATATATATATTTATATATATATATATATATATATATATATATAACAGCGATTCCATACGAAACCGATCAAAAAAAACGAAAATTTTGTCCTGACCCCTTTAGATTTTGATGAAACTTTTCAAAAATGTTCTCTATGTTTAAAAAACATGAAAAATGATTTTTTTTTGCGGCACTGTACTTTTTGACAGTGGCGCACGCCGTTTTACGTTTTTCTTGATTTTTCTTGAAAATGCTGATTTTTATGAATAGATTTTATGAATAGATCTTATTAGTAACGGTACAATTTTAATTTTTAAAAAATTGTTTATTAAAGAAAAATTGTGTTTTTTTGAAAAATGTCATTTCCCGTTATTTTCGAAACGAGTTATCAATTTTTTTATTTTTTTTTAAAGCTTATTTATTTATCAAACAAATAAAAAAATAAAAAAAGTAGTCCTATCTTTCATTTTTAAAATATGATTTTTTGAATATTTCAGGATCCGAATATTTTAACCCAAAAATCAAAAAAATCTATCAAACTTTTTCTTTGATAATTTTTCTTGAATTGTTCACTAACACTACACTTTTGGCAATGCAATAAAACCCTAAATTGGTTGTTAATATCTAAAGATGTCTTATTAATTGGAGAAAATCTATGATATTTATGAGTACCTGCTATTTGTTTTACTGAGCTATATCTATTTTTCAATTGTTTTTCTATTATATTATAATCTTTATTAGTAAAAACTAAATAGTTTACTTTTGATTCTTTTTCCACAGCCCATGAATAGAGTTCAAGCGGCGTAGTTATTTGGTTTTCAAATGGTCTTTGTAAACTCGCTCTAGCAGCATTCCTCTTGAGAACTCCTCCTAATGCATCACAAGGCTCTTTTTCGTGGCAAGTTGCAACAAAATTCCATTCTGCTTCCATATCGAAGTCCCCCTTGAAATTACATAGATTGTAAAAATTGATTTTGTTTTTGTACTGAGCCCCAGATCCATCGGAAAAAAGCAAATTGTCGTAACGTGTCGTAATTTTTCCTTTAAACAATTAACTCGGCCGGTAATAAACAATCTCACAGCTACATGATTATGTTTTGGTGCCTCAGATATAGCTATCAAGCTTGTGAATTCAAAACTACTATCGTTTTCCATCGTGTGACCAGTTTCCCAATGAAATCCTTGAACCGCATCCAGAACTACAAATGAATAGTTTTCAGAAAAGTCACATATAACTATACATTCATCAGTTGCTGCATTTAATTTTCTATATTTCAGGTAATCTGCTTGTTGTTTTGCAATAAACGAATGTGATACTATGTTGTGTAGATGTTCACCCAGTTTATCTGTGAAAGACAATAATGATACGGTTACTGTTTCCATGGTGCATCGATCTACCTTCTGCCACTGCTTGAATGTTATTTCATCTATACAATTTTGTAGAAATTTTGCAGATAAATCTTTAAGAATATTATCGGTTCCCGGGCAGGTTGGACATTCGTTTAAATATCATAATGTTCTTGGAGTAGCGCAAATAATCTGCGAAATAAGATCTTGATAACTTCCCACTTCGTGTGATAAAAGGTTCATAGATTTGATTTTACTAAACATAAGTTTAATATTTTGATGGTATATGCAGACGCAAATAGTATGTGTGCCGCTAGAGTTCGCTAATACGCAGTGTCCTGGACGAAGCACAGCAAAACTAGGAAAACCAATTTTTGTATTTGGATAGGTTTTTTTAAATATTTGATGTGCTTCCTTTAAATTACAAAGAACCAATCTACGCTGATTTGTAATAATAACTCCTTCTGATGACATTGTCTCGAAATCTCGTTTTACAGCACATACTCGACTTATTTCGTCAGCAATGCTATTTCTTGATTAATAAGAGTTCTTGATCCCACTTTCGTGTTCGGTGTTGACATGATACCTTTTTCTTTTTGAATCTGTTTTGCTTTATTTGCCATATAATAAGACACACCAAACTCATCTTGAATTTTCCGAACAGGCCAGTTTTTTGGTACCAATGTTAAAATCTTATACTTTTCATTTGTTGTTGTAGACATTCCATATTTTTCTCGTAATTGTTTAATCATTTCAATACTATCGCCTGGTATGTCATTATTGGCATGCCCGGATATTAACAACCAATTTAGGGTTTTATTGCATTGTCAAAAGTGTAAGTTAGTGAACAATTCAAGAAAAATTATCAAAGAAAAAGTTTAGGACTACTTTTTTTATTTGTTTGATAAATGATTAAGCTTTGAAAAAAAATAAAAAAATTGATAACTCGTTGTGGTCGAAAATAACGGGAAATGACATTTTTCAAAAAAACACAATTTTTCTTTAGTAAACAATTTTTTAAAAAATTGTTTGTAATTATACCGTTATTTATATGATTCATTCATTTCCTTTCATTTGAAATATAAAACATTCAAATCAGTTAAGTGGTTTTTGAGAAAGAGGACTTCAAAAATTAGCATTTACAAGAAAAACGTAAGACACCGTGCGCCAATGTCAAAAAGTACAGTGCCGCAAAAAAAAATCATTTTTCATGTTTTTTAAAAATAGAGAACATTTTTGAAAAGTTTCATCAAAATCTAAAGTGTATGTATATATATATATATATATATATATATATATATATATATATATATATATATATATATATATATATATATTTATATATATATATATATATATATATTTATATATATATAAATATATATATATATATATATATATATATATATATATATATATATATATATATATATATATTTATATATATATATATATATATATATATATATATATATATATATATATATATATTTATATATATATATATATATATATATATATATATATATATATATATATATATATATATATATATATATATATATATATATATGGGTTTTTCTATTATATTTCGAACGGGCTCCGAAATTCATCCCTTCGATTTTTGCTTTTTTGGTGTTTACATTTTCCTCAAAAGAGTGTACCCATACCATATTCTTTTTTTTTCTACCTTCGGTTGTCCCGTTATTTGATATCTAAGTTTTGACAAATTTCGAATTATGATTTTTGGCTCACACATAAAGTACTGTATTTTCAGTTCTAACTACGGTATTATCAAAAATTAAAATGTTTTCAAAAGGAGTAATTTTAGTCTAAATGAATACGAAAATAATTTTTATAAAGTACCGTTATCTTAGGTGTTCTAATCAGATAGATCTTAGTTTATATTTTTACCGTTAGAGGTCAGAGCTACCAAAATTTAAATATACCCGATACATAATTTCGGATAGGTAACACCCCACTCTTTTATAAAAACTTAAAATTGTTTTTGAAGGCTCCCTAGTTTAGCAACCAGAAGGCTTCAAAGTTAAAAAATTGTGTTTTTCATAAAAAAAAATGCTCGATTGATTGTGAAAAATGAGTCGATATTTACAATTAATGTAAATTTCCAATTGGTTTTGTTAGGTAATAAATCAACAATTGAAAATAGTGAAAGCCCCGAATTCTGTTAGCTTCAGTATGACCATCAGATGGCTGCAAAATCGAAATTTATGGATTTTATAAGTTTGTTCGTAGTAAAATAGCTATATGATTCATCAAGCACATGTATTACAGTTATGACTCATCAAATAACTGTTTTATTACCTTCTATTGTTTATTGGTATCATGCAACAAAAAAATTACCTGCAGAATAACTTTACCACCACCCCAAATTTGCAATAGTATCATCAACCGTCATATAAATAGACGTACAAATTTCTAGGATCTTTAGTTATTACTTAAAAGCGCAATATAAAGTTTCTTTTTTATAAATTTATGATTGAAAGTTCTAAGTGGTTCAGTGAAATATTGAAGTCAAAATACTAGATGGTTAATCCACAATGCTGCAATCCTTTTAATTTGGAAAATCACAAAAATTTGAGACAAAAATCTATAGCTGTTAGTAAAAAATTAGCTGAACAAATTTCTGAATCTGCTATCTTTGATACCTGACCACTGGCCAGTACCGCAAATTATGGATATGATCCAGGCAACAAGACACACATTGTATTAAAATTAAAGAATTTAATTAAAAAGTCAGAATATGGCAGCTTTCCTGGGTCAAAAAAAACGAGGTCGGGAATTTCTTCAGAAACAATTACCTTAGTTGAGGAAATTTACAGAAGTATGGATATCAGCCGACAGCTTCCTGGAACAAATGATTACATAAGTGTTTGTGATGCTAATGGGGAGAAGATTCAAAAGCAGAAGCTATTTGTTTTGTGTAATTTATCTGAGGCATTTCATAATTTTCTGGAAAAAAATCCACCTGAAAACGTCGGATTCTCTAAATTTGCAGAGCTTCGACCAAAAGACTGTATATTAGCTGGAAAGACCGGAACACATAATGAATGTGTGTGTATTATTCATCAGAATAACAATTTGTTATGTCCAGTTGTAACAAAAATTATACGATGTGATCCTGAATACAGTGAAGAATACTCGCCAAACTCATCAAAATTTGTTTATTTTTAAACGACATCTACTGGCCGATATATGTATGCCATTTATAGTTTTACTTTTATGCATATTTAAGCATTGGGTTATTGTGTTTAAGGATTATTTTCTTTTAAATCCCGTATTATAATTTTTATGATTTTGGTAGCTACCTCCTGTAGCGGATAAATTCAAAACCCACATATATCTCATTATAACATCTAAAATAACTGTACAATATCAAAAAAAAAATACACATAAATTTAGCATGAATCTAGACCATTCCAAAATGGTACAGGTTACGAATATATGTTTTATAGAACAGAAAATAGCATATTTTATATATGAGTACAATATTGTAAGTGTGAAAAGTGCCAAAACTGGAATGTCCAATAACGGGACACTCGGAGGTAAAAAATAAAAAAACACGGGTCCCATTATTTTGAATGAGGAAAACAAAAAAAAAATAAAAAAAAAAAAAATATATATATATATATATATATATATATATATATATATATATATATATATATATATATATATATGTGTGTGTGTGTATATATATATATATATATATATATATATATATATATATATATATATATATATATATATATATATATATATATTTAGAAAATCTTAAAATCTTACCTGGTAGTCCAATTGGCATGATGTGTATCCTCGAAGGTAGCTTCACCTGTAAACAATGACAAAAATTAGTAAGTGTTATATGTTTCTACAAATTTAAGATAAAATTAGATAGATCATGTCAGAGTTATCACTCAAATGCTGTAAATTCTGAACTAGTAAACTAATCGGGAAGATAAAATATAACTCTAAAGTTTGCTCTTACCATCTGGATTTAAGGCACGAAAATGAATATGAACAACTGTTGTATGGCTGCGTATACATTTCAGAAAACAAATGCAATTTTTATCGATCGATAATTTCACTCAAAAAGTTTTACTCAAAAACTAAAGAATATGTACTAGTCCAAATGAGACGATCTATACTTAAAGCAAAACCTATTATTATATAATTTTGTATATGGAACATATCTACCACACAAATTGATGCTTTGGTGTAGTTTCTATGCTCTTATTTATTTTACTTTTCCAACCGAAAGAAACAAAAATAAATTTGATAACAAGTTTTATTGTTATCTCTTCTATTGGATGTGTATATATAAATATATATGTATATATGTGCTATTCGATGCTTTGTATTAAATTGTTTTCCAATTCGTATTTATTGGAAAATTGAAAATTATATGTATAGATTTTCTAATCGATTTGAATGAGAACATAATATAGACCGGGTGTACATTACCGGGTGTACATTACACATATACATAAAACTATAAAAAAAAAATATCAGTGGATTACATCGATTTTTTAAGAAAAATTTAAAAACATTTTCATACATATATTTCTTGTATACATAATTTCAGTCACTTATTATCTTTTATAACCACTCTATTCATACCAACCATATATACCATAAAAAGTTTTCTTTTTTTTTTTGGAAATGGAAAAAGGAAAATGGTGATTTGTATTTTCTTATATTTTATTGTTATTTATTTTATTTTATATTTATTTTTAACTTTATTTCTTTTTATTTATTTATATTCGGTTTTACTAATCTTATGAGGATGAGTATATAGAGGGTGAAATATTTAAATTGATACAAGTAAATAAGTCGAATAGAAAAATGTCCTTAAACTGAGTATTGATTGGTTCCGAAATTTTTTTACTTTCATTTATTTTTTAAATATCAGAGGAACCGATCTTAGGACATATTTTTTCTGAAACCCAAACATTTTCCTACTTAAAATGGTTTTCAATAAATGTTAAAATGATAACCTTTTAGTGATCGCATATATATGTTGACGAAAAGGTCACGTCATTCCTTTAAGACCGTTTACTAAAATATATTTGGACGAGCTATTCGATTTCGAATATTATGCGCTGTACCATTTTTAATATTTCACACCGTATATATTATAAGAATAAGATGAATGAGATTTAATAACAATATTATGAATTTATTTTCTAAATTATAAGAAAAATATATAATAAGAGTAAAAGTTTCAGATAAATAAATAAAATAAATGAGCGTGAAATCTGATAAATCGGTTTAGAGATAACAGATAAGAAATATATAATTTTGTTGTTTTTGGGTTTATATTAATGTAAGTAAATATATTATCTAGATATGTGGTGTGGCTTTATTATATACATACTTATATTATATACTTTCAAAGTAGATTGAGGTTCGTTAATAATGGAGATTAGGAATTTCTGATTAATTTGAATAAAATAATTTATGGGAAGATAACTAAAATCTGGTTATGTTATGTACAGATTCAAAATGGCTATATTGCTTTAAAAATCAAATAACAAGCTTTCAAACAACAAGTAAGTATCGGTATAATTAAGCGCTTGACGTTGAAAGGGGTAAGGGAGAGTTGGTCCATTTGCACAATTTGCCATCGAAAATTACCATTGAAATTAAATAAACTGCGGGTTTTAGCAAAAGCAGTATAACGGTGTAATATGAAAAAAGTAGAATTACACTTTGTAAATTTCGAAGAGAACTCAGCCTATATGCGGCTAATTGTATGAAAAAAACTAAAACTAGGTTCTTATCGCCTGAAGAAGCAGTTGCAAAGTTCAAAACTCTTGTGTTGGGGCTTTCATTTTCAGACTTATCCAAGTACTTACGCATATATAGCTAAATGGATTATGAAATCCCAAATGCTGAAATCACTGTGGCAGTTGATTTCAATTTCCACAATGACAAGCGGCTTCCTTATTCTAAGTCCGTAACACCGGCTGGTGAGGCGACTGAAACGTTTGCAGCTTTAAACGAACTCACACAACTTGTAGATCAGCCTACGAGGATACCAGGTCGGGTCTACGATACGGGTCATTTACTGGATCTGGTTTTAACTTCTCATGCGGAGAAATACAGTATCTCCGCCAGTTCTCCTTTGGGAAACCCTAACCATCGGCTTATTACAGCGGAATTTCCATTGTCGTGGTCGTGTCAAATAAATGTTCCGCCTAAACGTCGATTATGGCACTATAAAAATGCGAACTGGGAAAGAATGAACAAGTTCTTTCAAGAGTTCGAATGGTACTCTTGTTTTGCCTTCGGTAATATTGACAATGCAGCCATTCTAGTTTCGACTGTCATTCTCACGGGAATGGAACAGTTCATTCCTTCCAGTCTCTCTAAGCCAAATAAAAAAAAATCAGGCAATCCTTGGCATAATCATGACTGTAGAACAACCACCGCCAATAAAGAAGCCTCTCACCGCAAATATGTTAAGAACCCGTCAAATGAAAATTTAGCTACATTTAAGGCGGCTAGAAATCTGGCAACGCAAACAGTGTCCCAAGCTAAAAAATATCAAAAAAAAGTTCGAGAAGAGTTGCGGCAGGTCTTAAAGCAGGGCAATAGCAATCGGATCTTTTGGTCCTTTGCCCGCAAAGTAGAGCAAAACTTCTTGAACAGTAAGAAATCATCAATACCTCCTCTGAAAGATGGCAACTATATTTTTTCTACAGCTCAATAAAAATCTAATCTCTTCGCCCGAAAATTTGCAGCGAATTCTAATTTACCTGATTCTAACTTAATAACCCCGATTATTTCTCTGGCCAGTTCATCGATGCGCCGCATTAAATTTAGATCTAGAGTTGTCGCTAAAGTCCTTGCAAACAATAACACCAACAAGTCAGCCGGTCCGGATTTTACTCCCCCAATTGTCCTCAAATATTGCTGTAAATCTCTGTCTAAGCCACTATTATGTCTGTTTCACCGATCTATGTCTTCTGGCATTTTCCCTTCCATCTGGAAAACTGCTAACATACATCCTGTGCCAAAAAAGGCAGTAAATTGGACCCTTCAATTTATCGCCCAATCGCTATCATCTCGGTGCTTTCTAAAGTACTTGAGACCATAATCAACTTCCACCTGATGAAATATTCGGAAGCTAATCATCTAATTTCTGATCGTCAGTATGGTTTTCGCGGAGGGCGTTCAGCAGGTGATTTAATTAAGGTTGAACAATGGAACAGAAGCATTCATCAATCTGGTGAATCTCAAGTCATTGCACTCGATATCTCAAAAGCATTTGATCTCGTGTGGCACAAGGATTTGCCGTGTAAATTGAGGGCAGTTGGCCTTCACGGTTCGTTAATTTTATGGATTGAGAATTTTCTTCTTTGTCGCAAAATCCAAGTGGTGCTGGATGGTATGACTTCCGATCAACATCTTATAAAGGCTGGTGTTCCTCAGGGATCTGTCCTTTCTCCAACCCTTTTTCTAATTTTCTTTAATGATCTTCTATCAGCAACTCTCAAACCAATATACTCCTATGCTGATGACAGCTCACTTTCCACCTCTAACATTTTACCTTCTTCTTCATCGCGAAACGATGTTCTCGCAGAAAGAATTGCTATGAATGATCGCCTTACGCGAGATCTCAATTCCATTCTTAAATGGGGTGAAGCCAACAGAGTTGAATTTAATCCCAACAAATTACAATCCTGTGTTTTTTTGGCCGAACTCCGTCTTTTCTGACTGTTGAATCCAGCTTGGCTACGTCTGATACATTTGAGATTCTCGGTTTAACTATATCAAAGAGAATATCTTGGGCTAAACAAATAAACAAAGCAGCGATTGGTGCAGTCAAATGTCTTGGATTTCTACGACGATGTAAGTTTTACTTTAATCCATCCGAAATACTTACAATATATAAGACCTACATAAGACCCAGGTTGGAGTATAATTCTCATATTTAGGCTGGAGCACCGAAAACTCATTTAACTGCACTTGATCGGGTCCAAAACCGAGCATCTCGAATGATTGAAGACGTAAAATTATTATCTGATCTTGATTCTCTTTCCCATAGGCGTAATGTAGGAGCCTTATGTGTGTTTTACAAGTACTTTCATGGTCATTGTTCATCAGGACTTTATGAATTTATGCCTGGTTTGACAAAGCCTCCGCGTAATTTAAGACGCCTGGTACACCGATACAATCTGGAAATTAAATTCGCGAAGACCAATAAATTTAAAAATTCATTTTTTGTCAGGAGTACGCGAATGTGGACTAAACTGAACGACGAGACTTTTCCCTTGGAATACAATTTACAGAGATTCAAACTTAATATCAAAAGAAAACAACTAGAAGACTGAAAACCTTTATTTCTTTTATTCCTCTCTTACCTTTTTCCCTCCTAATCCTTCCTAATAATATATTAGCTTCTGGAAGAGTCTTCGGTCTTTGGATGGTAATGATCCAAAGACGGAAGATTCTACCAGAAGCTTACCCATCTTGCCTGGATATGCCAAATCTATCAACTTCCGAAACAGACCAATCCATTCGATAAATTATAACAATTCGATAACTGCACCCGTAAACCAAATTCTGCCAAAGCTCCGATATCACACACAAAGGAGTCCTAACCCGATGTCGTTACCACTAAGGAATATGGCGCATAATATTCAGCATAAAAGCAATCCGAATATGGCATACAACATTCAGCAACAAAACTATTCAGCCCCGCCTAGACCAATTAATCTAAAACGACCAGTATACCAATGAGTATATTGATTTATCAAATAATTGGCGACGATACGCTAAAGGAATTAGAACCTATTATTGACCGCAAAAGAAACATTTTAACCATATCACCAAACATAAAAATCCCACTCCACGATAAAAAATCTCTTCAAGTCAACAATATCGAACTTCGTGGACACCATCTGTTACCAGAAATCAAGCAGAAACTCCAGAAACTTGTATCAACATTTCATGCACTATTTGAACTTTTGAAAAATACAGAAACAATCACCACTGAAGTAAAATCCGAAATTAGAACAACGACGGAGGAACCAATATACACGAAGTCATATCCGTATCCATACCACATGAGAGAAGAAGTGGAAAATCAGCCAACTCCTAGCGGATGGAATAATAAGACCTTCCAAAAGTCTATATAATTCACCAATTTGGATTAATTGAAAAGGGCGCGTCACAAACCAAAAAGTACAGAATGGTAATAGATTTTAAAAGGCTAAACGCAGTAACTACATCGGATACATATCCAATTCCTGATATAAGCAACACAATCGCAAATCTTAGGGATTCGAAATTTTTTACCACAATAGATTTAACTTCGGGATTCCATCAAATAAAGATGAAAGAAACCGACATACCCAAGACTTCGTGTTCAACGATGAACCGGAAGTACGAATTCTTAAGACTCCCATTTGACCTAAAAAATGCTCCTGTCATATTCCAGAGATGATAGATGATGTTTTAAAAGAACTTATCGGTGAGATATGCTACGTTTAAACAAAAACGTAGCATATCTCACCGATCAGTTCTTTTAAAACATCATCTCTTTGCGGAGAACAAATCCGCAATCATAAAAGAGGAACATATAGAAAAGCACATAGAAACCATCTTGAGAACAAAAAAAATTCTGGAACGGCATTACTTTCCATGACAAGTTTGATAAAAAAATATACACAAAATTGTGATAATTTTAATATCAATAAATACGACAGAATCACTGTAGGGTGACCCAGGAAACTAACTATGGGCTAGCTGGCTTTGGTGGAGCGATAACCGCGATGTTTGTAGTGAACCATCACGGGTCCACAAAAGCAACTCCCGAATTAACGAAAGATTTGGCAGTCATTAACCGCTGGGACGGCAAAATACCCATCATCTGTTAATTATATAGAGGGCGATGTCAAAAACAGATAATACAATGATGAACCGTTCGAATTGCAATGTACCCAACATTTTTGTTGAATTATTGCAAAAAAAGCAATGGTCCTGCATGAAGGTTCCTAAAATGAAAGTGCTCGAAAAGCGGAAAAATGAATTAACGATTTTTTGGCAATAATATGGGATACTTAAAATCGTACAACAAATCTGCTTCTTCCTGACGTCCACCAACCTGCAAGAGTTGTTTGTCATCATTAAATGAGCTAACCTCTTAGCGGTTCATTTTTCGAAATGTATTTGGTACCCTTGCAAAAAAATTATACTGCACAATATAAATGATGGACATAAATTAAGCCTTTTGAAGGAATTCACAAATTTGTACGACGAGACAAAATTTTTATTTTGCTTCGTTGAAAGAGACATCACGATATTAATCTTTCTGGTACTTGACCAATATCGGGACTTTTCTGACATGCATGGAAATTCGTATTATTTTCCAACCAAAATTCTTGACCATTAACCCTAATCACGTTTTTAATTAATTTTTTGGGTCACATTTCCCGAAAAACGAGGTCCGCTAGATTATTTTCATTTGTACGTGGTTCCAGCTGTGCGTACTCGTTTATAGTCAATCTCTAAATTGTGGACACCCAATTGAAAGTTGGACCAACTTGACTAAGGATAATTTGCTTCAAAAAATTTCTCATTGCTATTTTTTACGGTGTGGTAATGGCTCGTCCACACCAACATTGGGTTTAACAATCCCAATGGATTGAATAATCTCGGTTAGTAATCAAAATGAATAACATTTTCCTCAGGCTACCATGAAAGGCACAAAGCATTTACGCAGTCATTGTTATCAATTTTGAAACTCGTTTCTCAACTTTCCGTAGGAATTTGCTCCAATAAACTAGCGATTGAAAGACCATTTATGCGGCATTCATCATGCCCATAACTTTTCGTTAAAGCCGTAAGACATCTTTAACGCTATCTGCCCCTGACAGCATGTCATCAACGTAAAAGTTCTCTCAAATGATGGAGTCATCGAATAACAAAGAATGAAGCGGCCGCCTGTTCATATATAAGTAACAGTTTTTCACGAAATTCAGGGCCAGCCATGGCTTTAGCTGGAAGTTTCTTGGACCCAATATCGATGTCATTGCTAGCTGTTTTGATGTAAAGCATGGAAATATGAACCTTTCATGTTTAACTCGAGTTTTAATTTCGTTTAACCCCTTAACCACTATAGGTTTGTTCACTTCCTTTCCAGACGCAGAACATTTACCAATATTGTATGCTTATAAAGCTAAGCTATGACCCCGAATCAAGGAAAATGCAAAGTCTAACGATACCACTACTACTATTACAAGCATTTACCACGGCAGTTGCTAATGGAGCTTGAGGTGAAACATGAAGCTAAGTTAATAATTTGGTGATGTCTTCATTATTTTATGTTGGATTACCTGGGGTGCATTTCCGGTTCGATAATAACGTTAAATGATATAAACTTATAATCGATAAAACAAATCATGATTGTCTTTTCGAATGAGATGACGGATTTATACACCTTGTATGTAATTTAAGATTTTATGGTTTCAACAAATTCTTCAAAATTTTCTTCTTAAGTTGTAAATGTATTAAGTTGTACACTCGTTTGTGATCTTTTCTGGTATGTCATTAAATTTTTCCGGACGACATAACCTCATAGTAAATTTAGCTATGTGAGGTTATGTCATCCGCAAAAATTTAAATTTGAGTTTAGTGTCCGCGTCGTTTTTTTCACTTCCGTTCATTGTATATTCACATGTTCGTTTTTCCATATACACATTGACAGTTTTCATCAAATGGAGTAGACGGAACGGATACATTCTGTTTGAAACTTCACTGCCTTTGCGCCTAAATTTATGTGTTTCGTGTGTTTTGTGTATTCTATAATATGCAAATAATAGTAATAATATTCAATTTTACCATAATAATAATAATAATAATGTGCTTCAATTTTACAAAATAATACATAAATTTATTTACATATAATTTATTTACATATATACATTAATCTGAAAATGATAAACAGTTTTCACTGACATCATGCGTAAATACTCAGAACTAACGTAGTTTTTTAAATTTGGTAAAACGGAATCTCGTTCGATGTTGATGATAAAATAAAATGATAAAAGCAAATTAAAACTTGATGTGGACGACTTATAGGCTCTTCTGTCTTCGACTTAAATTGTTGCACTGAAGTATATACTATTTCCAAGTTGCAGAAGTGTATATATGTCCAGTCCATGTGTACAGCATCAAATTTGATGATTTTTTTACAGACTATTAATGCAAATCGAAAGTTTTTTTGCTTCGTCAAAACCCAACAATGCAGAGCCATCATGTTGAATTTTTGGCAGTGATAATTGACACGGTCTGCTACACAGAAGAAACTGCTACACACGTTTCGCTTAAGCTAGTATTGTGTCGATACGAATTATTCTTAAACGTAGCAGATGTTCAGCTTCCACTTCCCATTTTAATAATGAAGTCGCATGAAATTTACCACAAACAAAAACAATCAAGAATCTATTGGCCCCATAACTGTCCTGTGTCAGTATAATGAACGAGTTTGAATTCACATAACCGACTATAGATATCTACACGAAACAAAATTATTCACAATATATTTCAACGAACACGACACGCGAACCATTATCGATTTCCGAACGATTAAGACGATCTACATTTATTCGATTGAAAACTTTGAAATTGCGGAAAATAATTCTCCAAAGTATAATATTAGCTCGAAAGATTATATTATATATTTTTTTTTTATTACAACTGCCTATGGCTTTATTCTTGAATCTTTCTAAAAAGAAACTAACAAGATGTATGCGGATCTTACAAACTGACCTTACTGCTATTTTTATAAGTCTTAACCAATGTTAATACTTATTATTAGTGTGCAACATTTACTTAATTTATAAATTCAATAGTCCAAGTGGATCAGCTCTTCTCAGTCGTCTGTATCTCGGTTGTTTTACAATGTCCTGGGCCAAAGCATTGGGATGTGTGTCTCTAGTTAAAATACCGAGGTCATGATGTATGTTGGTGTTTCGAATATACCAGAGAGCATTTGTGATCCTACTAAGTATTTTTGATTGTGTACGTTGCAAAAATTCTCTAT
The DNA here is from genome assembly GCA_963556175.1 of Tipula confusa. Lineage (NCBI taxonomy): Eukaryota > Metazoa > Arthropoda > Insecta > Diptera > Tipulidae > Tipula > Tipula confusa. The sequence continues at coordinate 109,518,957 of OY744475.1, forward strand.
TTGATGCGCTGGTGGATCCCCATAACTGAATACCATATGTCCATATGGGCATAAGTATCGCTTTATATAGTAAAACTTTATTGTCGAGTGATAATCTTGATTTTCTTCCTATTAGCCAATACATCTTAGAAAATTTTATTTTTATTTGATTACGCTTTGATCATGCTTTTTTCATGTCAACCTTCTGTTCAGATGTAATCCCAAATATTTGACACTAGATTGCTGCGGAATAGTTACACCGTTCAATTTAACTTGTGGGCAGGTGAGTTTGTTAAGTGAAATGTAACATGTGTTGATTTATTTTCATTGACTTTTATTCACCAAGTCTTTAGCCAGTTTTTAATTTTATTCAGATGATTTTGCAATTGCGTTGAGGCAGTTTGAGGATTTTTACAAGACACTAATATGGCTGACTCATCAGAAAATGTTGATATTATAGCTTCATTGCAAATGGGCAAATCGGCTGTATACAACAAGTATAAAATTGGTCCCAAGACACTTCCTTGTGGAACACCTGCGCTAATATCATTTAAACCAGTGGTTGCTGCGTTTTGTTTAACCAAGTATTTCCTTTGAAAAAGATGGTTTTCAAGAACTACATGGAACTGCTTCGGCAAAAATTCTTTAACTTTGTATATTAAACCTCTTTGCAGAACAATATTTTAGAACAATATTTTTTTTTCTTCGAAGGTGAGTTTGATTGCGTTGACAATCCTGTAAACTTGCTCTATATAGTGCTGTGCTGATTTCGGAAACCAAATTGGTGATCTGGTATAATATGCCGTTCTTCTAGTACTGTTTTCAGTTTCCTTAGTAACAATTTTTCAAATAGCTTTGATATCATGGAAAGCATGCTTATTGGACGATATGATGAGATTTGTGTCTCATCTTTTCCAGGCTTATGTATCATTGTAATTTGCGATATCTTCCACTTTTGAGGAATGTAACCAGGTCGCATGATTGCGTTAAGGATGTACGTTATTAGTTTAATGCATTTGTCTGGTAATTCTTTAACCATTTTCCCGGTAATAAGATCATGTCCTGGTGCATTTTTCGGACTTATGCAGTTTTTTATTGTGCTCTTAACTTCCTTTCATTTGAACTTTATAGGTTTATAATTTGGATCGTTCACCGTTTGGTTTGGTAGCATGTAGTTGTTAGCTTGTTCATGTGGTGAGAATACGCTTTTTAGATGAACGGCGAAAGCATTGGCTTTTTTTTCATCACTTCTTGCCCAGTTGCCACTTGGCAGTCTAATGGGCGAACACGAGTTTGCCGGCCTCTTAAAACTTTTAGTAGCTTTCCATAAGGAATAGTCTGTTCTTTCTGTTGCCGAGAGTTCACTTAAATAGTTTTGTATACCTTCATTTTCTTCTTCCCTCAGAGCTACTTTTAGGGATTTAATTGCTCGATTTAATTTCTATTTTATTATAGGCGATCTTTGCTGCTGCCACTGCCGTCGAATTTTTCGCTTTTCTTGTACTAATTCTTGGATGTTTAGGTAGGCTTCTGCTGCATCAATATTTGCTGGTGTGCTAAGAGGAATATCCAGTAGGCAATTCTCTTCAATTTGTCTACTGTATTGCTCCTATTTAGTTTTTTTATTTGTCAGGCGTTTCAGTGCTTCAGTCTTTAGGGAATCAGTAATCACTGTTATAATTACTGGTGAATGATCGGATGATAAATCGTAACAATCTGTTGCTATAGCATTTGTACGTGCAATGCCTTTAGTTATACAGAAGTCTATTAGATCGGGAATTTTCTTTTTATCCGTAGGCCAATATGTTGGATGCCCCGCTGATAGATAATCCATCTAGGATCTAGGCAATAATCCATCTACCATCTAGGCAATAAATTCATTGCGGGAGGTAATTATAATGCAAAACATACTCAATGGGGTTCAAGATTGACGACTCCGAAAGAAAAGCAACTCTATGAAGCTATGGATGAACTTTGTCATCCATAGCTTCATAGAGTTGCTTTTCTTTCGGAGTCGTCAATCTTGAACCCCATTGAGTATGTTTTGCATTATAATCACCTCTTGCAATGAATTTATTGCCTAGATGGTTAAAATAATCTAAGAATTGCTTCTTTTTTATTGCGTGTTTCGGTGGGCAATAGACTGATGATATTACACAGTTTCCAGACCACTCCCCCAGGCAGATATTTGTCGCTTGGATATGATCTTTGTCATATTTCTCAAGTTCAAAGTGTTTTAGTCTTCTTTTAATCAATACAGCGGTACCACCATGTGCTTTACCATCAGGATGTTTAGTGTCGTATACTGAATACCCATTAATTTTGAAAGTTTTTTTTGGTGACATGTGTTTTTGATATTAATATTATGTCAATATTGTGCTCGATAAGGAATGCTTGCACCTCTGTTTTGTATTGGGCAAGGCCGTTTGCATTCCATATGGCTATTTTGAAGACAGTCATTTTTGGTTTTTCACTACTAACTATGCATTAATGTGTTCATATTTTGCATTGTTAGATCGATGGTTCTCTCTATCATTGACATAAAGGTTTGCATCATATCTGTAAGCTTGTTTAACGCAGTTGAGATGTCCCCTTCTTCATTAGTTTGAACTTTTGGAGATATGCCTTTAAGTATTCTTGCATATGAAAAGTTTGGATGCACAGCACTATTGACAGTCGGCTTATGGTTTCTATTAGTATAAACTTCTTCTGGTTGCACTTCAATATTAGTTTGATGTAGCTTAAACATGCGTTGTTCAGCCTTTTGCTTCCCTTTAACTGGTTTGTTACCAGTTTCTAATTCGATGCGGAACATTGGCTGTAGCAACTTATCTCGATTGATGATGTTTTTGCTTTTGCAAAGAAGCCTTCAGCAGAAAAATCGTTAGTGTCCACGTAACTATCGATCCCTTTTATTATAACGACTAAACCTTTTTGGCTTTTTATAGTTGATATGTATAGAATCGCTTACCAGCCTTATCAAAATGGTTGATTAGCGTTTTATAAGCATCAATGTTTAGTGGTTGAATTTTAGTTTCTTTAATGTTTTCTTTTTTAATCGAAGAAACATAAAAGTTACCTGCCGTAAGCACTTCAATTTTTTGTAGTAAGTCTCTATTTAATTCTTCTCTCAAATAGATTGGTGGCGGTTTTTCAGTTTTCACCTTATTTTGTGTAAGTGGATCTTCAGAAGTCTCGTTAGTTTGCAAGACAGAAAAACGGTTTTCATGAAGTAACTCAACACTGGCCACTCTACTAAATCGGTTTACATTATAGCACTTGCCTGTGATTTTGGGCTTTTTTTTTCTTTTATTTTGAACAGTTATATTTTTGCCCATACCTGTTTGCACGAGTTTTTGTTCGCATTTACCTGCATCACTTTTTGTATTATTGTCTTTTGTGAGCGATCAAAACCAACACAAATGTATATACAAGCCATGAAGTTGCGATACTCATGCCAAAAAGTGACTACTATACCTAAGTATTAGTGTTGTGACGTAGTATAATTTGTATATACTTTTATTATATGCTTTGATGTAAATAAAAAATGAATACGAATGATGGAACAACAGTATGTTGCACTCTTTATGACAAAGCAAAAAACAAATTTATTATTTAACGAGAGAGAGAAGTATTGTTATTATTATTTACTTCATTATATACTATTCTATATACTATGAATTTAGAGCAGAATGGACAGTGCAAAATATAATTTTTGTTTCGTTTTTTTTGTAGAAATGTTATGTACTTTGAATTTAGAGGAGTATGGGCAATGCGAAATATAATTTTTTGTTTCGATTTTTACTGTAGTCAAATTCTCTAACACATAGCCAAATAGTAGTCATAATATGTTTTACTTAGCCAAGCTTCATGGCTTGTATAATATACAATAGTGTTGGTTTTGGTTCGTTGCATTTTGTTCAATTCTATTAACTTTGTTTTCACTTTGTAAAGAAGAATTTTCTGTTTAAGGAATTTTTGCTCGATCACTTTTTGTTGTGTAATTGGGCGATACGATATTTGACCGATTTTTCCTACATCTAACGATGACGTAGTGATATTTATTAAATCACCAGTGGACATGTTGTACTGGTGCGGTGATGGTGCGATATGTTTTTTGGTGGAGATCACCATTTTTACATATTTTTTACATATTTTAATTTAATTTTAAATAAAAAGCTGATATCAGCAATTCACACGGAACTATTTTATTTAATCAATTTTAATTATATTTTTTAAAGTTTACTTTACGGTAGTCAAATTGCGAATGATTATATTATATTATATTAAATGCATTCGAAAATTATATATTGATCTATATCCAGCTCGAAGGACAAAGTTTTTTCCCTCAATAAATTAGAAAAAAAAGCTTAATGCGCGAAACGATGATATACGATGAGAAGTTATATTTTTTAAGTTGTTATACTTATTGACAGGAACGGAACGATACTAAACATTTGTTTTCAAAAAAATATCCAAAACACAAACCAAAATCAAAACAAAAAATATCTACAAAAGACAGCGCTGCGATGCTATGTGCATCTGGTAATGTTATTTAATTTAATTATATAATATTGGAATCCAACTTTTAATGACGTCATTTCAATTAAATGCCAGATTTAAATTAACATTTTAATTATTTTAGTTACTGATCATAATTCTTGCGTCGACGACTTAAAAGGGTATCGATCCACTTGCACTTACGAACCTTTAATTTAAATAATTTGCATTTTTTATTATTTTTTTTTATTTTATTTATTTTCAATTTAAAATGTACAAATAGGTTACATATATATGTAAAAAAAATAATTGAAAATTCTATTTTAGAGACTCCTGATTTCCGAAAAATGTCTCGGAGACACGATTTAAATAAAAGTAATAAAATAATTATAAATATTGTACAAAATAACAAAAAAAAATTTAAATTAAAATGAAATAAAAATAATGTAACATCCATAATATAATCAAACTTAACATTATATATAGTTATTAAAACAAATTAATAAAAAAAAAATAGAAGAGCAAATTTTAAAAGATAAAGGCAGAACATGAATTCTAAAAAATCATACGAAACCATTTTAATATTTCAAATATTTTAAAATTCCTATATTTAAAATCTTATAAACACAGCTAAAACATAATCTCGATGTCTTCCAAACCAAGTAACCATTCTTTTAAAAGTCTAACAAACTCCCTACGAGATTTGGCACTTATAATATTTAATGGAAGTTGGCTAAACAACTTTAGCCAACTTCCATTAAATTATAGAATTTCTTATAAAATTGTCTTTGTTACGTTGTGGAATTTTTATTCTATTCCTATTGCGGAACAAGTACGACTCATAAATGGAATTAATTAGCATCCGATTACCGCTCATAATAAAAAATACTTTAACTACTTTAAAAACGTATAAGTACCGTAGAGGTAGTATTTTATGTTTCAGAAACAAAGGCCTGGATGGCGTTTTAGGCAAGTAGTTCATTACTTTTTCGACCCCTTTTTGTAGTGTTGTTAGTGGTTTTAAGTTTGAATAGTAAATACTATTCAAACAGATGTATAATCAGGCATTGAGAATCGCAAATTGAAGTGCATGATTTTAGATTTACTATTAAGAATCATATGATGAACATAGAACCATTTTTTTAGCAAACTCATGTCATCTGACATTGCACATTTCATATCGTTTATGCTCGAATTTGTGTACACTAGTGCCATATCATCGGCCAAAGCAACGATATCACCATGCAACGATAGATCAAAAAAAGAATTGCAATAGATCAAAACGAGCAAAGAGCCCAACACTGACCCTTGCGGCACACCAACGTTGCTAAACTTTTTATCACTTTAAGTTAGCACAAACCCTTTGTATTCGATTTTGTAAATATGAGTTAAATAACTTCAATACAACTCCTCTAGCAATATGAGCTAGTTTCGCTAAAAGCAATTTGTGATTCGTGTCAAATGCTTAGATATATCAATAAACATAGCGGATACATTTGAACTATTATTTAAAAAATTATGTACAGCTATTAAAAATGAACGGAGGGCTTTTTCAGTTGATGAATTTTTACAAACCCAAACTGTCTTCTATCAAGAAAATTAACCTTATTTAGATAATTCTGCAATCGTGTTTTAATAATTTTTCAAAAATTATGGAAAATATGTTCAAAAGATTGGTCGATAATTGGTAGGGTCTAGACGTGACCCACTTTTAAACAAAGGTTTTACAAGACCATTTTTAAGCTTCTTGGGGAACACACCTTTTGACACACATAAATTGAAAATAAATACTAATACCATTGAGATGCTACCAATTATTTGTTTGGCCATTAAACTTGTTATATCATCAATGCCACAAGAATAACTAGGTTTTAAGGCAACAACAGAAGATATAATTTCAGATTCGGAAATAGGAAAAAAATAAAAACTTTTATGTACATGTTTTCGCGGTTTTCATTTAAATAACATATGGTATGTTAATGAAGTGATCATTAAACGTCTTGGCAATCTTTAGCGAATCTGTTTCTACCAAACCATTTGCAACCTCGATCGAATTTATCATATTCGTGGTAGAAGTGTCATTTAATACGTTATTAATAACTTTCCATTTGGCCTTTAAATCTTTTGCATGATTAAACTTGCTTTTGAAATATTTTTCCTTTACCTGGGGCACTAGAACTTTAATTTTTTGATTAATTCTATCAAATTTATTTTTGATCAAATAATTATTGGAGCTTTTGGCAAATTTTTTAGATAAATTATTTCTGTAAGTAATTAGTGTCACTAACGAATTTGACATCCAAGGTTTAAGTTTATAATTCCACCTTTTAATCTTAGTAACACTTTTAAATTTACTTATAACATCTGTAAACTTCTCAAAAAATATTGAATAAGCACGATTTGGTTTATCAGTAATAAGCACATCACTCCAAACTGTCATGACCAGAGCTTCAGCTTACCCAGTATAAAAAATTTTGGTTTGATAGGAAGCAGTGTACTTTCACCCTGCACTTACTGTTTCAGTGAATTTCAAACTTAAAATAATATTATTATAATCCGACACATCAAGATTCAAGTTCTTGTACAGTAACATGTTTACCAATAATCTTTGAAAGGACATGGTCAAGGCACAAACTGGAGCACGGCCTGGTTATACCATTCATTAAAGATTCTAGACCATATGAAGCACAAAGTGATAGATAATCGTCTTTAATTCGCGAATCATCCAATAAATCAATATTTATGTCGCCAAATCAATTTTATGCTTTGATTTATCACCATTCAAGAAATCATTTAATTCAGTCAAAAACGAATCAGCTGTTGAGGAATGAAGCCTATATATCAAAATGAAACAGTATTTCTCTAGCTGAACAGTTATTTTTTATCATCAGCGGATGAGAAATTTAACGGATATACCTGATAGTTCAAGGTTGACCTTACAAACAGAGAAGCACCACCAGATATAAACCTTTTAAACTAACTGTATTTACTAATTTCAGAACTAGAGATCCAAATTAGTTAAGAAAACATCTAAATTTCAACGCAGGCCACGAATGTTTTGCAAAATAAAATTATAACTCTTTGTCATAGTAATTAAAATTGCCTAAAAAAAACTTGAACAAAAATCATACTTAAGCCATAATGCAAATATAGCGAATAAAATAAGATAAATTCGTATGTTCTGTTGAGCATACTGTAACTGCATAAAAAAAAACTAGCTATTCTGCAGTAAAAAATTATTGAAAACTCACATATACTGTAAACAATAAGTAAACCTTGCTTTTACTCAAACCATTTCGTCTTCTATGATCGTGTAAGAATGTAAATGTACATTTTAGCCATGCTATTTGATTAAAAATTATTGAAAAATAAATTATTGGAAAATAAATTGTACTTGCTCTATTACTGTTTAATACAAAAATAACACTACGTATGTACTATAAAACCATAATTTAGTACATCTTAATATAAAATAAAAAGCCATACAAAGATGGACACCAATTAAAATAACATTAAAAATCATATTTGTCAAGATACAAAATTGTAAACAAACACAAACCGAGCAATGATTTAGCTTGAAATTGAAAAACTTATATAAAAATTAAATAACAAAACAAATTGAAAGTGAAGTGCAAATAGACTATGAAAAGAAAATAAAGAAAAGTGATATGAACATTAAATAATAAAAAAATAAGTGAAATTACATAAAATAAAATAATAAATAACACCAAACTCCACTGGGCGTTCCATCACCTCAGGTCTTGCAAAGATCAGTTTGAGACTGGATTTTGATAACCCTCGAACCCTCAGATTGACGAAGGAATATATTACCATCATTGATCCATCGTATTTAAAGTTTTTAGATTGTTTAAGTTGACGTGCTTCTCGAAATAACGAGCGACGAAATGGAGTTAAATCATCACGAAAATAGAGTTGTGAACTTTGGTTGAGCCCAATATCTTTGGCATTTAACGCCGGTTTAAGCTTTTTTTTTTGTTGTACAACGGTGGACTTTGATTGGACATTTTTAATTTTACAATTAATTTAATGTCATCAAGTGAATTATATGCTTGATTATGATTTCTCTTTTGTACTATGTATTCGCTGCTCATTATCTCCGACATTATATTTTCACATTGAAGTAAATTTAGTAGATTAGAGATTAACAACTCTGGCTTACTTAGTTTATCCGGAAATCCTGCAATAATCAGGTTTGTGTTTAAAACTCTCTGGTGGAATCCATCGATCTGAAATTCAAGGCCACGAGATTATAAGATTAATATAAATAAAGAAGTTATGAACTATAATAATAAGTATTAACATTTAACAGTGGTTAAGACTTAACAAATTATAGCTTATTAGATTTAAATACTTCTTGTTAGTTTCGTCTGTAGAAACATTCAAGAATAAATCTATTGGAACCAATACAAAAAAACATATACATTTCAATTTTTTGGTTTATTTCTATGGAAGTTTAAATTTTCAGGCTAAACTAATTTTGGTCAGAAATAATCAGGAGCACAGGTTATCAACTTTACTATAGCTATAAGGAGGCTTGTTTCGCCAAAAGTAAAATTGAAATAGTTATACAGTTGTTAATATTATCGAAAAAGTGTTTAGAGTTACCTAAACTAATAGCCACTGTAATTGGTCCTAGACAGTTCAATTATATTTAATGTGAATAAACGATCCTATATATCTCTTATCCCCCTATATATAACGAAAAATGTTTGAAAAACCTACAAAACGTAAAAAATTACTAAACGGCATTACACATCCTTGTAAAATATTATGATCGTAAATTTTTATTTCTATATAATAAAATTTATTAATGAATTTATTTTTTCTTAAATATTCTAATATTCTAAGATATATATAAATAAATAAAATCAACCTCACACTAAACACAAAAACCATCAATTTTCAATCTCAAGTTTTGGGCAGAAAATTTGTTTAACTTTAACAGAATCATGAAAATATATATACATTTGAGGAAATTATTTTTCTCTTTCTCTGAAAATTTTGTTTATATATATATATATATAGCGAGGTTTGTATGCATATATTTTTGTATGTGTGTGTGTGAGTGCGGAGGAGGAAGGTTAATTTATTATTTATACATTTAAGACGTTTTTATTCTTAATCTTATCCTTATTCATTTTTCCATAATAAAAAAAAAAAATAAAGTAGAAAATAAAAAATATTTACCATTCGCCCTCTCTACCCTAATATATTTATACGAACCCTCATCTCATTCTACCCCAGATATATACAACACATTTATATACTCATGTATATATGTATGCATAAGAGAAACATAACATTTTAGATAAATTGCTATTGTATAGAGGTCATTTATATCCTTAAAATTGTTATATCATTTTTTATGATTTTATATTTCAATTTTCTTGACTTCTTCGAATTTTCTTTATTATTATTTTATTTTATTTTTGCAATCCTTTTTTCTTGATATATCTATCCCCTCAGTAACAACAACAGCAATAGCAACACAAAAAGGAAATATAATAAATTCGGAATTTATTTTTTATTTTTTTTTTTTTTGAAGATTTTACAGAAAGGAAAAGGGTTACCAATAAAATGGTGATTGGATTAGAATTTTTGATTGTGATAGATGAACATGCCAGAAATCATATATTATACATAAGACGCAGGATTAGCTGACTATATTATGTAAGGAGGGTGAGCCATTTTGGCATTTGAAAAGCAGATTTGTTTTGGCTAGTAATTGCGATTAGATAGGTTACTGGACAAAAACTTCTTCCAGAATTATGGCGCTTTATGCCAAATACTAAATAGCATATAGACGAATATACGAGATAACGATGCAACTGATATATGCTTTAGGGCTCGAATATACATTAATAACGAGTCCCCACATAAGCATTATGATAATTTCCGACAATGCATATATGGAATCGCATATATACTCTACAAAAAATTTTACATCAAAACCCCCGCGAGTACCCTGTCTTCTTTAAATTACCATAATTTCGTTTTGCATTATTATTTCTTACATACAACCCGTTCAACAAATTCACAAAATAAATAAAAAAAACATAAATTGACTAACAACAAGAACTCAAAATAAGAATAAAAAAAAAAAGTAATAAAACTAAAATAAATCCAATCATTTTTTACCAAAATCTTATATCATTTATCCCCACTTCTTCGTATTTTATATTTCTTATTGCCATCATTTTTTTTGTTATGTACCCAAATACAGAGATAAATAAGAAAGCCTCGAGTAACTATGTGTGTGCTAACTTAGTATACGAGCATGGAGAAATACTTCATTCGAAATCCAGATGAATTTTTGTAAGATTAAAATTATTGCATCCGAAGTAGCAGCAGCAAACAAGATCATGAAACTGTCTGTCCCTCTCCAAAAAAAAACAACATAATTTTTAACACTGTCTTATTAAATGAGATGTGATATATATGTATATATATATATATATATATATATATATATATATATATATATATATATATATATATATATATATATATATATAATATGCAAAGAAAAAGGGCGTGACTAATTCACTATATTCACTCTACTTTTCCATTTTCTTTTTATTCATGCGCTAACTCCTCTTCACACAAGCGAGACAAAGTCAAATATATCACCTATATTATAAAAGAGATAACATAAAAGTAAAAATTGAGAAAATATACTTTATTCAATTTAAATTATATATTGTTCTCATTTTAGTTTTGTTTATTTCAGTGGCGTTGCAAAATGTTGGGTGGTATACCAAATATTTGTGCGATTTTTTTGTGAACTTTTTTGTGATTAAGTTTTAATTTCTTATCGTTGATTTTAATTTCGTAATAATTTCTTTCTGTTTATTTTTATCGGTGATTTACATTTTTTCGTGTCATTTAATTTTTTTAAATTTAATTAATTCGTAATAATACCGAAAACGTCTTTATCAAGACAAACCTTGATCGAAATTTTGGCGCGGAACTTGAATGTTGTAAGTGCATTGACTACAGCACATATATATATATATATATATATATATATATATATATATATATATATATATATATATATTTATATATTTATATATATATATATATATATATATATATATATATATATATATATATATATATATACATATATATATATATATAAAAATATATATATAAATAAATATATATATATATATATATATATATATATATATATATATATATATATATATATATATATATATAAATATATATATATATATATATATATATATATATATATATATATATATATATATATATATATATATATATATATATATATATATATCTATATATATATAAATATATATATATATATATATATATATATATATATATATATATATATATATATATATATATATTTGATATGTGTTTGACAAATTGCTGTCAATCGTGGGCCCCTCAATACAGCCAATGCCTGTTGGAAAAAAGTCGATAACTGCAGGTCAGCGCTTGCCATTAACTGTCCGGTAAATATTTTAATAAATATATTGTGATTGATTATTTAAAAACTAATTATCCCTAAATACATCTTTAGGTACTTTTCGAGTGGAGACTAGATTGGAGTGGAGATATTCATTGGAAGATATGGTTATCGGTTGGGGAAAACAATTACCTCATAAATAATAAGGGAAGTGTGTACAAAATTATGGAAACTATTAAAAGATGAAGTTCTTCTAAAGCCAAGCGATTTTAAGGGATAATCAAGAGCATTCGTTTGTTTTTGTTGGTGATGAGACGTTTTCTCTTTTTCCAAATTTGATGCGCCCATATCCTGGGAGAGATGCGTCGGTACTTCCCGTAAGTCAAAATGTGACTACTTCGGACTGGACGAGCCGTTTAAAATGCCTTTGGCATACTGGTCAGTAGGTGGCGTATTTATCGACGACCTATTGTAGCGAGCAAGCTCACTGTACTAGCTATTATAAAATCAACAGTGGTTTTGCATAACTGGCTACGTGAAAAGCGACTCGTAGAGTATATAAGTGCCTATTTAGTTGACAAAACTGCTAAATTTGGAGTTCGAAACAGTCACATTTAATCATTGAGAAGCCAATGCATATACCAAGAGTAAAACTTTGGTGTGGTTTTGAAGAAGTGGCATAATTTGTTACTGATAATTCTATAATTCTGTTACAGAGGCTTTTTTTGGTCTCAAATCGACGCTATGAATGTAAACAACCTTTGGTTTCTAATAATATGACGCCGAGTTCCATATAAGCCGACATACAATCGATCTCTTGTGCACCACATAATCTGCCGTTTTGGAGAATGCAAATAACTGCATAAAGCTGCGGTTTGACGCCGTTAGACATTTTGTATAGGATTTCGTTAAATATAGATGTTATGCGGATAATCCAGAGACAATTCCAATTTGCGCAGAAATCATCGTAAAACTTCTTAAAAAATGGATGGTTTACTGTAAGGCCTGCAGAGGGAGCCACTTGAACGAAATTATTTTCTTTTTCTTAAATCAGGGACTCTAACCTTCACAAAATAAGAAATTTTTCAACAAATATTGGTGCAACTATTAAATGAACCACCCTTTAATATATTGGTGATATTTTCTTGCTAACTCTTTCAGGTTAACTCCAGATAAAATACGGGAATCGTATTTGGTTTTAGACGTATTGGGAAATATTTTCCAAACCAAGCTGCAGTTAACTGCTATACTTTTCTTTTATTTTAATCTTCTATTCGTTTGACACATCGGTCATCAACCATTGAGAAAATGGCGCAGCGGTTAAAGTTACGATGCTTTGGTTTGGCACGTATACTATATATAGGATGTTAAAGAGATTTTCATTACTTGATTTCTCGTGTGGGTAAGCCGAACTTCTAAGGAGCCTAGGAAGCGGATCGGGGAATGTCCTAACCGGCTTGTCGGCGGGTAGGTGGGAAATAAAATACCACCCGTGAATCAAATCTGGCTAGGGGACACCTCGAACAATAAACCACCCATGTCAGATCAGGAGTAGAATAAGATTACGGTGCAGGGATTAGGATACCCAGTACCGGCGACTCGCGGAAAGTAAGCGAGCGGGCTTCCAGTCGTTGACATCCAGGGACCGCAATGTTTTAGTAGTGCAAAGCTTAGATATAGAGCAGATAGAAGCATAAACCCCCTACCTCTTACAGATCTCAGACACTCTCCTACGTTAGCGCAAAGACAACGCCTTATTAAAGACGGCAATGAAATGCCGATTATGATGAAATTCGATATGTATGATGAAAATGGGATTTCAAAATGATTTGTTGGGAAAGTTCTGGAATAAGGCCAGTAAGGTTCCATACATGAATATTTCTAAGGAGAGAAATAGAATTTTCACTAAATGTTTTTTTTCTTCAATTGTATAATTAAATTTGATTTTAAAACCTTTTTTAAGAAAATCTCTGGAATATGGCCAATAAGGTTTCATACTTGAATAGTTTTAAGCAGAGAGATAGAATTTTCCTTCACTTAATGGTTTTTTTTAATTGCTGATTTTCTCATCTTATTAAAATTAATTTTCACATTTTCATCCTACATATCAAATTTCATCATAATCGGTTAAGAACTCGCCGAGTTCCTTCCTAATTGGCCATATTCCAGAACTTTCCTAAAAAATCATTTTAAGTTTAACTCACATGTCGAAATATCCTGTTTTGAAATATCCAGTTTTGTACATGTCTCGTTTTGTACCTTATCTCGTTTTAAAATATCGAGTTTTGAATTATCCTGTTTCATCAAACCCAGTTGTAAAATATCCAGTTTCGACTGGTACCCATTTTGTATATAAACAACAAACAATAAATTAATAAATTAGTTCCAATAACACTCACCACTCAACTAACTCATACTTTTAATTAAATATTTCGGTATTAACTCCCACTAAGTGGTAAGCTCGGACTATAGGAATAAAAGTAAAATTTAGGCTGAATTAATAATCAGAAACACATATTACAGAGAAAAACTTTATTAACATTTTGGGACATAAAGACTATTGGACATTGCAACCCAGTGGTCGTGCTCGATGAGGGGCCGCAATCTTAATTAAACAAAATATCTTACATTTTCAACAAGAGAAAATTAAAGAGCCATTTATCTAACCTACCATAATACCGATGAACTATGGTGGTGCTGAACTAACTTTAGGGGCGATCTACTGCCCACCAAGACATAATATATATAGTAAGAAATCACTTTATTAGCATTTTTAATAAACTTTGACCAAGGTTTATTATAAGAGGTGACTACAACGTGAAACACACAGCATGGGAATCACAAATCACAACACCAGGAAAAGTAAAAGAACTTCTAAGCGCAATTGAAATTTCAGGTTGTGAATATCATTCATCGCGTAAGCCAACCTATTGGCCTACAGACATCGCCAAAGTTCCTGATTTAATTGATTTGTATATCTCGAAAGGAATAGCCTCGAAATACATTGAAGTTAAACGTATTGAAGACCTTACTTCTGAACACACACCGGCCCTTATGACTCTGAGTACAGTAGTCATTAAAAAGAAAATGAAACTTAATCTCACTAATAAATTAAATTTGCGGATTGGGAATTATTTAGAGAGAATTTGGACAACCTGAATGAGTTAAAAGTTTGCCTTAAAACTAAGCAAGAACTCGTAATACAAGCTGGATATTTTATTAACTCTATGCACGAAGCAGTCAAAGAGGCTACACCAGTATTAAGGGAAAAAGATGTACAAGAGATCAATTACCCACTGGAGATTCGTGAACTGATAAAAAAAGGCGTAGGAAAACACGTATATGGCATAGAACCTAAAATATTATCTACAAAAGAGAATTTAACCGAGTAAGTAATAAAGTTAACCGATTAATTAAAGAGCAGAAAGAGACTTGTACTGAAAATTATCTGAAAGTTATGGGTCCTGGAGCGGACAAAAACTATTCTCTTTGGAAAGCTACTAAAAGATATAAGAAACTAATAATCTAAGTGCCACCTATAAGGAACACAAATACAGAATGGGTGCATCGTAATTATGAAAAAGCTGAAATGTTTGCACAGCATCAGTATTTCAATCACACGATATTCAATCTAGGATTGATCATTAAATATTAGTTTATGTGACCCCAATAGGGGTCGCACAAGAAATAGATACGAATCTGAATCTATATAATGTTTGCGTTCGACTTACATATGTGCCTGATTGTTTCAAGGCTGCACAAACAGTAATGATAAAAAAACCAGATAAAACCGGAGAGCAACTGATATCATACAGGCCAATCGCTTTGTTACCTACTATCTCAAAGTTGTTTGAGAAGTTATTAATGAAACGATTAAAACCAACGATCATTATACCTGATTTCCAGTTTGGATTCAGGAACAAACACTCCTCCTTTGATCAAGTTCATTGCGTGACTGCAAAGATAGAACAAGCTTTTGAAGAAAAGAAATATTGCCCTGCCATATTTCAAGACATATCACAGGATTTCGATAGAGTGTGGCATGAGGGTCTCATCTATTAGTCAGTAAACTACTGCCACAAAATTACTGTCAACTGCTCGAGTCGTATCTCTCCAAACGGAAATTTAGAGTATCACACGAAGATACATACTCTAACTTTTACCCAGACAGAGCAGGAGTGTCCCAGGATAGCATATTAAGGGCTTTCCTATATCTTCTCTACACTTCCGATATACCGACAACGGAAATAATGGAACCTTTGCTGATGATGCATCAAGCGAATCGCAGAGGCAAGCAGTTGAATACTTACAACAAGCACTCGATAAAATCACCCTATGGACCAGCGATTGGAAAATAGAGCTGAACGAGCTGAAATCAGTCCATGTAACATATACGTTGCGGCACAAAAACAACAACCTCCATACATTTTTAATGGGGTACAAACTACCCAAGCTGAATCTGCTAAATATCTCGGATTGCACCTCGATTCAAGATTGAACTGGAAATACTACGTTAGACAAAAAGCTGAAAAAATTAAAATAAAGCAACGTGAAATATACTGGCTGATAGGAAAACATTCTAAGCTTAGTCTGTATACTGTAAACGCCTTATCTACGAATCGATAATTAAACCAATTTCGACGTATGGTATCCAACTGTGGGGCTGTACTAAACCATCAAATTTTCGGCACTGAACCAGCTACTCCTCTTTCTTTTAGTTTGGGTAAGCAAGCTATTAAGATTCATTATGTCTGTTGCAAAACAAAATTGGCGTGTTTCGTCTGGCTGCCGCTGGGCGAAACAATTTATTAGTGAACCCAATTTGAGGTCGACTAAGTTTGCTTTGTCTTTAAGGAAAGATAAGTTGAGGATCCTGGTTGGGATTCTTACAGGTCATGGCCGATTCAAAGATCTTCTTCATCGCATGGGTGTAGCTCAGGATGGTGTATGTGAGGACTGTCTCGAAGAGGTTGATGATTGCATTCACTTTGTCTGTAGTTGTCCGGCCTTTGAACGAGTTAGGCTTCAGGTCTTCAACTCTAGGTCTATTCGGTTAGATCAAGTGTCTTCCCTGCCTTGGTTCAAGCTGATTCAGTTTGCTAAGGCAGCTACTCGCCTTTGTGAAATTTAATAGAATTCTAGGTTTGCACCATGGGCCCGTTGTGGCATTGAGTGCGGAATCCTTGAGGGTTCCAGCCATTTTAATAAAAATAAAAAAAAAAAAAAACCATCAAATTGTCTAATTATTCAACGTTGTCAAAACAAATTTCTACGTGCAATATCGAATGCTTACCGTTATACGTAATCAACGAGCAATTACATGACGACCTAAATATCAAATGGATTGATGAAGTGATTCAGGAATTTGTCAACAATCATGAAAGAAGATTACCCCATCATATCAATACTGAAGCAATACAACTATATGAACCTGTATTGGATTACGAAATCGTTCAGTCGAAACAATTCCACGCCAGTGCTCGATGGCTGAACCAATGGAATGTCCTCGATTTGACCGGCATCGGATTAAATATTCGCCAGAATTATGACCTCTTATACCAAGCATAGAAATTATCATGCTTGTCAACTTATTGTAAAAAACTAGGCACCTTAATTTTCACTCAATTTCATTATACGAAGAGAGAAATGTGTTCTGGTCATCCGTGAAATAATAACAAAATAACTTTACAGAGTACTGCAATCAAAATTTGATGGTGCCAGTTTTAACGACCTTGTAAGTAAATCTTGTATTTGAAATATTAATTCCACTCAATTTAATATTTGCACTCAATTTAATATTTGCACTCAATCCACAATATCTTCGTTCAACAATGCGAAAAATTCAATAATATGAGTAAATGGTCTCTTTACTGTGGAAGCTTCGCACTTCCGCTTAAAAATGTTTAAGCTTTTAGCGGTTAAATGGAATTCTTCAATTTGTATTTATAATTGAAAAATATTAGGCAACCCTATTTTCACTTAAATTCCCTATGTGCGGCATAAACGAAGTAATTCAGTACATTAAATCATGGTGTTGGCCTAAGATTTAGCATTTACTTAACTATGAATTGGGTTTCACTCAATTCTAGATATAATTTTTATTCAAGATTTAAAAATAACTCAATTAGAATACTTACTAACCTTTTTGGAAACTTGCATCATTTGGATCGAATTACACAACGATTTTCCCGCCCACGATTTTTTGAGTGAAATTCCAATAATTTTTCACTCAACACTTAAAAAACTACTCAATTTAGTAGAATGTATAAAAATAAATATTTATTCAATATAAAACAACATGATCGATAACATTAAAATAAATTAAAATTTTACAAAACTAAAGAATCTTTTAAAAAATGAAATTTAACCCATAACTCGTTTGCGGTTGGCCGCCTCGAAATATTTGTATGCCAGCATTGTTCGTACATTTTTCGATAGTTTTTTTTCAATTTGTAATGTGAACGGCCTTTTAAGAAATTTACAAAAAATGGATTACACCGCGATCGTTTATTAAGTTCTTTCCTCGTATTAAATGCATCGCCCTCTTGCACGCATTTATCGTCGGGCCGATAATTATGTTTGACCACTTGATAGATTACAATTTCGTTCGATTTGAAACGAGAATATGGAATTTTATTGGTTTTTAATTGCCACATGGTGATTGCGAGCGAATAGATATCGCATCGCGCATCCTTAATCGGATAACACTTAAGTATTTCGGGTGCCACATATCGGGCTGTACCGGGTAAAGCGTTTTTAACGATTTTATATGGTGTGATGGCCGTTATTTTTTGTGATGCACCAAAATCGCCTAGTTTACAGTTGTAATTTTTGAAGGGATTAACGTGTTTGTCGTAAAACTCGATTAAGATGTTTTGTGGTTTGATGTCAAGATGTACAACGTGATTTCGATGGCAGTAGTGTAGCCCATTGATTATGTCGCACAGTATGCTATAAATATAAGCAGATTAAAAAGTTTTAGCAAACGAACATTATTTTGTAGATTTGTGATCAAATTATATAATTATCTTCTTTATATGTGTGTGCTGGACTAAATCAATATGCCATCAAGATCACCAATAAAACGACGGCAGTATATGTGGTTTTGTATGATGTTGATCGTTTGTCATTACAGTAAGTTTCATAACGGGCGAAAATTTCGTTCTAAATATTGAAACGAATTCACGAAACTTATCTGCTGATTTAGGCTTGAACACTGTATATATGTATCAGGCATTTCATACTTTAACATAAGCCAAATAAAAATACTCTGCTTTCAATCGGGCATTACTCGAAATTTATCTGATATTTAGTTGAGGATCGGGACTTCACTATTTATGGTGGCGATCATTAGCATCTGACCAGATTCTTTCTGTCTACAACTAAACAAAGAAATAGCCAAAGCCGAGACTCACATATCACTAAGACAAAATCATCAGATCAAACAAAAATTGACTAAAATGCACCATTTCGCTTTACAACTGTTCACTAAATGATCACTGCCGCTACTAATTTTCGGAGAAAAGTTGGTCGATCATTGGTGGCGTAACGAATTCCCGAATCGGTAAAACTTCAGACGAGTTCATCTAAAATGGAGGTCAAATGTGCATTTCGAAACGCTAGACATTCAATATTCAACAGTGGCATCTAACCGTCCTGCTCAAAGATATTCGAAAGATTCAAATCAAAGGCAGCCATACCTCACAAAGCTTTTGAAAGCTCTCCATGAAGATTCTGCATGCGCTTTGGTGACAAGAATCCGCGTGCGAGTCCGTTTATTAACTCTGCTATCTGTCACTTTTGGAATATTTTCCTTGATGTGTTTTCATTACAAGCGTAAAAATCGCTACAAAGTTTTCCGCTTTGTGAGTGACGACGCAGTCAGTTTTTTGTAAGAATATCACTCTACTCTATACGCAGCATCTATTTGATCCACCAAAAATCTACGCCAAAGTTTTAGTGCCGTTTGTTTTAAATTGCACGTAAGCAACTAATTTTAGTTTTAATCAACAGATTTAGAATGGGAAGGAAGAGCAAACGCAACCAGAACCCTGCCGATGAAGAGCAAAAGAAGATGAGTTTATGAGACGGTTAGAAGCAAGCTTGAGGAAGATCAATCAAAACGTGTTTGGTTCAAGAATAGTTAGCGTAGGGCAAGGGTTTCGTTGAGGATGATTTGCGTAACGCAAAAGAAGAGGTGGAGAGGTTGAAAAGAAAATAAAGTTCTAAGGGAAAACAAGGTCAAATATAGAAAACAATAAAGAAGCCGAATTTGATGGAATAGAGTTGGACGATCGACACAAAGGCACTACCGATTCTTAGATTTGAGCGAAGAGGTTCGTATAGGGTTGAATCATAAAATGACTTCGGACGAGTTAGCAAGTTATATATTCTGAAACCGCTGCAGCGTTTAAGTTATGTAACACGATTTTTAAAGGGTACTGCGGAGAAAGCAGTTAGATCAGCAACACACATTTCTTCATGGGAAGATTTAAAAATATATCTTAAAGCAGAGTTTTCTAGAAAAGTTTTTAGTGCTGATATGTCTACAACCAGCTACGACAACACAAGAAGCGGCGATAAGAGTTTTTAAGGGACTATTTATATGAAATGCGATGACTCGGATCGACGGGGGATGTGGATGAGTCCTCAATAATAAAAAAATAGAAGCAGTAATTGACACCGAAGTGATTTCACGATCATTAGATAGGACAAATTGAAGAAGCTTGGGTTGGAGTATAATGGTTGAGATACTGAGGAACTAAGCGGAATTGGAAAGTCAAGGGTAAAGACTTTCGGTACTTTTACCTCTGGTTTAGAAATTGAAGGAGAAATGTTTCAAGCAACGTTTAAGGTGGTGGAGTCAAGTATGTTACCAGTTAAATTTCTCATTGGATTCGAAGTTCTAAAGCCGTTATATATACAGAAAAAAGGAAAATCAATGTACGGAAATATAATAAAAATGGATTCCCTTTTAATTGTTTGCTATAGTGGAAAAAGAAGAGGAGTTTCAGATGTGAAAGCATTTGTTAATGGATACGAACCACTTAAGGTTTATTTACGTTGAAAATAGTTTTACGAAGCGCTGTTCCAGTGTGACAACCACCTCGTAGGCTATAGGTTGGGCAGAAAAGATAGAAGTTCATAACCAAATTTCGGAGTGGATAAGCTTCACCAATTGTTTTGGTTATATGGACGATATAATCATCTCACCAATAAATGTAGAACAGAACTTAAATATCTTAAAATTGGTATTGGATACATCAAGTGGTATTGGACTAAATTTTAAGTGTAGAAAATGTCGATTTTTGTATACTTCTGTCGAATATTTGGTTTATAAAATTTAAGGGATTTAAGGGAATTTTAGGTCGAAATAAAACCGTCACAATTTAAAACGAAAGCAGTTGCTAAGTTTCGCGTGCCAGATACGATATGATAAAGTTGATCCAACGAAAATATTATATTTCTAGGCTACAGGAAAAGTGTGGCAGATTCCGGTTAAACTGCATCGCGTGTATATTAAAAGTCAGAAATCAAGGAAAGCAAGAAGGATTTTTAAACCCTTTGCCGAAAGGAGAGTATCCCCTAACCATATTACATCTTGATCATTTGGGGCCAATGGTGTCAACCAAGAAAAGCTATAAATATGTTTTGTCAGTCGTGGATACATTTTCCAAATTTCTATGAATTTATCTATAACCAAGGCATCTACAAGTACCGAAGTTTTGGACAAGATGAAAATTCATCAATCACTTTTATGGAATCCAGAATATATTATAACCGATAGGAGCATTCACGTCTAACCAATTCGAGGATTATTCTTTGGGAAACAAAATAAAACATACACTGATCGCAACTGGAGTACCGACAGGCAATGGTCAATTAGCCATTAGTGCCATATTACTAACGAAACTGTCACGAGAGTCTTCTGAAAGTTGGTAGAAATACACCGAAAAGTTGCAACGGTTTATTAAGTCTACGTGGCAGAGATCAAACTTGGCAGAGAGTCTGTAACCAACGAAGTTATTAACTTATAAGGGAATTTTTTAAAGAGCGAGACGAAATGAGGCAAAATGTAAGTGATAACATCATAAGGGCTGCTGTCGTTTGAATGTTATAGTTCAGAGTAGCTGTGAAGATCCCGAAAACTACTTTTACGGCCTTTTGTCCAATATTTCCGATCAGCGATGAAAATGAAATATTGACAGTCTATACGGGTCACATGAAGCATTATTGTCTAAAAAAGATCACCTCAACGCTTCAAAAGTTCACCGGACCGACCGCTAGAAAACGCAACTAATCAGGTTAACGCTTTCATCTATAGCTTCTCGATTTATTATCGACGGTAATGATGAAAAGAACAAGGCGACAGCGATGTTAAACCGAACGAAAACGACCTTTACTCATCATTGGCGAAGCTGAATGTTAGTCAGAGAAATTTCTTTAATTACATCAAACAAAGAATCAAGAAGGAGTTGGCCAGGATCACTTGAGAATCGCCATCTTACTTGAAACAGTTGTGAATGTAATTACACAACACTGAGCTCCATAGCGTCGACGATTTTTCAATAGTTGTATACAAGATGCTTGAACATTTTAACTCCAGTTTCCGCAATAGTTGAAAGATCATTGGTGACATAAACATATTGCCTTTTGACAGCTTAAGAAAACTTCCAACAGTTCAAGACAGCACTGTTGTCAACCAATTGAAGAGCTCAGCACCATCAACTCATTTTGAGACCGAACTTTTTCGCTCTGCGAAATCGTTCAAAATAGGTGACAACAAGGATGTACACCTTTCACCGACCTCCTGAATGACTTGCGAGTTAATGGAAAATGCGATACTAAAAATTCACAGCTTCAGACAGGAGAGGAGTAGCCGCAGTAAATGTTATTTGCTGCAGAGAATGTGATTTGACTCATGAAAGCAGAGGAAGGCGCCAATAATCAATCAGAAATGAGAACTTACAACGCTACATTGAAGACAAGAGCATTCCACAGCTTTGAATATTATACGATTGTACCGACTGTAATGGTATTTATATAAGGTAGTGAAGGGAATTTCCTAAAATTGTGCACAACGATTAAGAATGCATCGCAGCCGTGCAAGTAGGAGGATTACAGGAGTAACTACTGGTTCAATAGTTTCCGAAGACAAGCTGTGATCACAATAAAATCAACTTACGATTCAGCGATACAAATTGAAGTGAATGCTCTAACTTTTAACCGTTTACCGTCAAAAGTCATAAGTTGGGAAACCACCTCCGTATATATAAAAGTTAGATTATTCCAAAAGTTACATTTA
Source organism: Tipula confusa (assembly GCA_963556175.1). Lineage (NCBI taxonomy): Eukaryota > Metazoa > Arthropoda > Insecta > Diptera > Tipulidae > Tipula > Tipula confusa. The sequence continues at coordinate 109,542,212 of OY744475.1, forward strand.
GCTGATCCTGATTTTGAAAGACCGGCACCTATATAGGCATCCTGATATGTGCAGATATTTTCTTCACAATTCTTATCTCTGGACAAAAGCAAATAAAAAAAATCGAATTGCAGAATACAATCTTTGAATAAGTTATGTCAGGTCAAACCGCATCAAAAGACAGTGATAGGGAATATCCTCATGTCATCATGCATGAATAAATAGTTAGAACTGGACATCGATAAAACGTTGCAAAAACTATGGGAGATAGAAGAAATACGACAAATCAAAAAGCTTTTACCAGAAGATAAACAATATTAAGAACAATAAATGCAGACTTGTATGAAACGGGAAGATGTATGTATCGAAACTTCCTTTTAAAAACCATGATCCAAAACAAGGAATTTCATTAGTTGATGCCACCCAGCACTTCCTATATAAGCATTGAACGAAGACTATAGCGAAACACCAAAACTTTGTGACGCATATGTCACACAATTCAGAGAATACAATAATAACGGCCATATGGTTAGGATATCGTAGAGATAAAAAATCAAATTAAATTTGAAAATATATATCATTGGCCTCACCATGCAATAACTCAAGCAGCCAGTGGCACCACACAGGTATACGGGTAGTATTTAAAGAAAAAATGAAACACAAACGGACCACACAAATCTTCGACGAAATAAAGCAAGGTTTAATTTAAGGAAATGTTATTCAAAATTGCAAACCAAATGGGGAAGCAATGTCAAATGTGTGCAGTAATGATACACTGTCAGTCTTGTTATTTGTCTGTGATGATACACCAAATTCTTGGTTTTAAGTGGCTAGGAATCAATGACATGTTCACATTTAAATTGAAACCAGAACCAACTGAGTAAAATATTATTAAAGGGAAAATTTTTCCGAGTCATCAAGTGTTTCTGATCCACTTGGATTTTTAACCTCTTCTATTATTAAATTAAAAATATTGTTTTAGAAACTCTGTTTCGATAATTTGGCTGATCCTTCTGAAAAGGATTAAAATATACGAGGAGGATTTGAATACTTTCAGCGCGTAAGAATTAATCGGTTTTTAAATCTTTACACTGATGTACAACTACATGGTTTCGCCGATACCAGTGAAAAAGCTTACTGCACTGTTATATACAGTAGAAGCACAGATAAGAATGGAGAAACGACTATTAACTTTTTGACTTCATAGACGAAGGTTGCACCAGTAAAAAAAAAATTCACTACCCAAAATTGAGTTGTGTGCGGTGCATCTTTTGGCTAAGGTAATGTATAAAGTTATAGAGACATGATCCCTTATCACCAAATCCTACGCTTGGACGGATTCAATGGTTGTACCAGCATAGTTATCCACATACCCTGCTCGGAGGAAAATGTTCATGGCAAACCGAGCAAGTCAAATAATAGATACATTTTCCAGACACCAGTGGACACATGACTCTATGTAAAAGTTTTACGCATTTAACCTATATATCTAGAAGAGCGGATTCAAAACAAATATACAGAGTAATAATTACTCTATAATGAGTCAATTTTTGTTGAAGCAAAACAAATTCTAAATGAGACCTATAAAATGATTCAAAATATTAATCAGAATTATACCGTTTCAGAATATTTAAATCATAATGGTATAAGCTGACCCTTTAATCCTCCAGCTTTTCTTCATTTTGGCGGTTTATAGGAATCCGCTGTTAAATCCATCAAGACACATTTTCCGAAATCCACAAACGATTTTAATTTAGCATTCGAAGAGATGACAACGTTGTTAGGGCAACTAGAAAATATAATAAACCCGAGACCGCTTTTCTCAATAACCAGAGATAGCAACTATGAAGTACTTAACCTAACCTAATTTCTTCTTGGAAGTACCACATGATCGATCCCAGAAGCAAGCAGAGATTGCCCACTCCCTGCAAAACTATGTTTAAACATATGCATACAATTTTGCCTACCGACTACACACATTTTTGGATACTCTTTAAAGTTTTGACAATCACGTTATAACTATTCATGTCGTGTTTATTAAAGTCATCAGCAGCCATGATATCAGTAGGAATAGTGCTATAAAATATTCATACTTGTTTACCAATCATTTCTAAGCATAAAAATTTAGACAGTGGCAAGCCTTTGCAAATTTACAAAAATATACAAATAGCCAATAGCACACGTAATAGTGGTCCAATTGGGATGACTGATCCAACGACCAAACCATCTTGTATTATACTCATTTAAATCTTCTTACTGATAGACTCTAAAATTTGGTCAACTTATAATTATACATTTTTAAGTAACGTTACTTGATATTTTGCCAGACACCACAATGAATTGCATGAGTTAGTCCATATTATAAAAATCCAAGCCTATCAAAAAGCTTAAAGTATAAAATTTACAAAAATCTAGTGGAGTTGGCTAAATTGCTAACAATAAGATTAAATTCATTACGCTCGAATCACTACACAAATATCGAATAGTACGAGGGTAGTGCAAAAATTTATATAATTTAATCAAAAACCAAGTACTACCATAACTGACTGCGCATTAAAATTAAAAATTAAAAACTAATACTTACAAAATTTTATGACAATACGGTATAACGTGTTCATTTAAAACATTATGCAAATCATTCCCCTTCTGACGCTCCATTATAATCACGCCACATTCTGGTCCATGCACAATTTTTAAAATTCGTATCACATTCGCATGATTCCAGTTCAACACATTACTTTCATTTATTAACGATTTTGCATTCACTATCGAATTATTTTTTACAACTTTTGCGGCCACCACAATTCCTTTATACACCGCCTTAATTACGGTGCCATAGGTGCCACGGCCCAAAACATCAAATACATTTTCATATCCCGTCATATGATTAACACAATTTGTGATATTACGAAAAAATCGATCACGATCTGGTGTATTAAGGCTGATGGCGGCCTTATTGGGAACCGGCACTTTTAAATTAATCATTTTTGTTTTTCACGTAAATGTACACCAGACTTCACTTAACAATAAAACAAATCGAACTGATACAATTTCTAGTGAAAAATGTTGAATTTGTTTGTTAAAATTTCAATACAGCTATACAATTTAACGGTTCCGCAAAGTAAAAACAAGTTTCTGGTTAGCCGAAAATATTTTCAATCTACAAATTTGCCGAGACACAAAACGAATCTAATGTTAGTAGTATTGGTAGTAGCAGTATTCATAGTCAAAGCCATCTTTATTCTCTTATAGGAAGCTCAAATGTTTCTAATGTTAACCTTTTGAATGTATTTGTGAGATGTCACGTTTATATATCGCGAATACGCGAGAAAAGTTACACATCTCAAAAAATCAACATAACATTTAACATAAACTGAACCTGTTTTGTTTGCGGAAACAGACATCTCTCGAAAACTGGTATTAGCTGAAATATGACGATTTGGTAAATAAAACTTTATACGTTTTTTATTACATTTATTGCAAAAACAGGAAATTAGAAAATTTAGAGCTGTGTCACTTTTCCCATATATGAGCAATATGATTGTGAATACAATCACATTGTATCATATTGTGTAGAAAAAATAACAAAACAGCACTAATAGCAGTATCCCATACAAATAAAAAATTTTGTTCAAAATAAAAACGAAACTTCCGATGTTTTTGTTTTTATTGTGTTGTTATAATTTTTAACGAAAAATTCAATTAAAACAAAAAAATCGGAAATACCATTCTCACAAATAGAGATTTTTTATTGTTGTCTCTGTTTTATTTTGAACGAAATTTTTGTATATTGTTTAAAGAGGAAATTAAAAAAAATGAGTAAACTTATAATTTTGTTTTGTTTTATTTCAACTGTTTGTTTTTAAATGGAGAATATAAAATAATACGCTCTCACTACGAGTGTTATAATCAGTGTTACCACATAAAAAGTTTTTTGTTGTACTGAATCTAATCTAGTACTTTTCTGTTTCGAAATGTACTGAATGAGTAAATTTTTTCAAAACCATGGAACAACTGTTAAATTTTTTAATATATGGTTTTTTTTTAATTTTGTGAATATTTTTTAAAATCCATCTTCAAGCTTCTTAAAAGAGATGAGTTGTTTATAGTAGTAAATTAGCAATACCAAAACATGCTAGGATTTGTAATGCATAGAAATTAAATTAGTGTGAGTAATAACGATCGAGCATAGTAAAAAATAAAATCTTTGTGGACACAAATTCAAAACGTAATAAAGTAACGTAATTAGAAATTTTGTTGGATGAAACGATCATTTAAAACGATGTTGATAACAAGAACGTTAAGCCTGATTTTGGCGATACGGTAAATTCAAGTTCGAACAAATTTTTTTTTAATTTCAAGTTTCCATATGATCGATCGGTTTTACAGTTTCACGATGGTTAAATTGGTAATATGTAATGGTTAGAGTGTCCAACCAACCATGCAAATTAAAATAGGTATAGGAATCACATAATCAGATACACACAGATTCAGATACCAAATACTAAAATCAAAGAATTACTTTTAAATTGGGAACGATTTAGGGTACGATATTTAAGAAGGAACATATTGACTGAAAACTCGATTCAAATTAACTGCCCGAAGCATAGAGAAACGAACAACATAATCTAACAAGTATTTAACTTGCCTGTAAATGTAAAAATTCTTACAACTTTTGTATATATGGCCAGAAAACTAATGAATGAAGCTTTAAGCACTACAATGAGTACTAGATAACCACACGCTGGTATAAAAAATCAATGGATCATAATACAGTTAGTTTACGATTAGCCAATCTGTCGAAAAACTCTGTTTCTAGCATATAGGAAAGGCAGCCAAACCAAATATAAAGACTGATCTTACAACCGTCTGGATGATATGTTGAGATCCATATAGAAACAGGACGTCAATTAGGTGACTTTAATGTTAAACAATATTTTAACAAGGCATGATGATGTACACGTTTACATTTAGCCCTATATATATATTTGATGTCAATCAGTCCAGAATGGAATCTTTCGAGCCAAGAACAATTTAAACGGCTTTTGGACATTGTTCCATCAAAATGGCCTAACGGAGTTATGTCCGATGAAAGAAAAGTGCTCGCTTTTAGGATCGAACAGATAGCTAAACATGCTAAAACTATTAAGACATAGCTACCGCGGCTTGCAAATTACTTTACCCAGTCATTACTTAGTCGTTGAACAAGTTTATAAACTGAAGACAACACATTTTGATTCTTAGTATTGAGAATAATCTCGTGACTTACATAAGGTATTTTAGAGTATGATTCATCAAGTGGGAGAGCTAAGGAATATCTTAAACGTAACGACGTACTAAATAGCATTTTTGTAGGTTTCCTTGACCAAAAAACAAACAAGAAAATGTTTAATGTAATTTGGCACCAGAATAGAAAGCAGACATATTAATCAAACAAACAACATTTACCAAGGCCATATCACCCAGACCTAAAGAAATCTGAAAGGAAAGTTTTAATCTAATAATCGAATAAAATTAAAAAGACAATTTTATGGAGTATGCCTCAGAAACAATGAACGCCACATGGGATTATCACTCAGTGCGTATTTCCGTTGTATATCGTTCGCAATCCGACACATCTTTTCAGTTCATAAAAGCAATAGGTAGAGTTCTAGGTGCAATTTTACTTTGCAGAAATTGCTGTATGCTTTTGGGCAATTGAAATAATGTTCACTGCCCTATCATTGATGCCACATATTATATATTTTAGGTAGAACGCACATACCATCCAAGTTATTGTAATCTATGTATTGAGTCTTCAAGTTGGAGTTGGCTGACTGCCGTTAGTACATCAATATGAATTATAATCATGGCCGCCACAATATCATGCACTTCGCAAACATATTCAAAACTTGAATGTAAAATAGAAAAATGCGCTAAATCTAAAACGCCCTAATAAATGTTTTCCAATTTTAAACTCATCAATGCTTAGTTTTTATTAGGTTCAAAACATACTTAATCGATATGATTTATCGGCCGGTTGCTAGCCGATCATAATTTCTATTTTAAAGAAGCTGTCGATAAAATGGAACTAACTTATAGTAAAGTCGATGAACTCAATATAAACAACCAGATTATGGAAGCCTGGTAAAATCATGAAAAGTGATTTTTACCCCATAGTGATATTGTAACTTACGAGTTTCTTTATGAATCGTATTTGAAATTGTTAGAAAGCATGTGTAAAATTAGGTTTCTAATTACAGAAGTGAAAATCTTGTAACTATCTGACGGATTCTTCTGAAATGATTTGAAATAAGCTTTGAGCTGTATCAATTGTCAACCAATGTCCTTGTCATATATTTAAGTATAAGTGCAAACTGTCATCTACGTTCAACAGACAAGCACAAAAGACCGTCCGATGGAATATCGATGCTTTAAAAGATCAAGCGTCATTGCAGAGTTACTAATCAGCTGTCACTAATTATTTAGACCAGCCCAAAAACAACCAAAAAGCTCCTCCTAATATCCAGGAGCTGTGGCACGCTATACAGTGAGGCATAACCACCACGGAGCAAAGTTCCATCGGAAGAAAACCTTCGAGGTCCCGCAATGTTTGGTTCGATGATCAAAGCCGAAGGGTCGTCGAAAATAAACGAAAGCTTCGTGAAAAATGGTTGGCTCGAAACACTAGAAGCACTCTAGCAGAATATTTCCGCGCTAGGAAAACTACGACTAAATACCTTCGACAAAAGAAGCGCGATCATAAGAGATCTTACATCGAAAACATCAGCTTCCAAGCGAAAATAGGAAACTCAAGGGACTGTTTTGCTAACGCTAGAAATCTAACTAAAGACTTCCACCTAAGAAGTACAGCCATCAAAGACGGAAATGGAGAGCTGAGAACAAAGGTGGCTGATGTTCTCTCAGTAAGGCAAACCTACTTTCAAAATTTGCTAAATCGGAACGACGAGGTGATCCTCATTAGCGCAATAGCTCCTCCAGGTGAAGAGGTCCTTGTTGAATATCCCACAGTAGAGGTAGTAGATGCAGCTATTAGTAGATTAAAAAATGGAAGGGCATCCGGTCTCGACGGAATCCTCGCAGAATTGATTAAGATCGGAGACCCTACTGCTGCAACAAATCTATACGATCTCATCGTCTCTATTTGGGACCAAGAAGAGTTGGCGGAGAATTGAAGGACCTCACTTATATGTCAGCTGCACATTAAAGGAGACCGTTTTAAAGATGGAAACTATCGTGGTATCGCTCTATTGAGCACTGCTTACAAAGTGTTGGCTAAAGTTGTACTTGCCAGACTCACCCTTCACGACCATAACTTTGATAGCGTCGAAAACTTCAAATACCTCGGGTCAGTTATAACATGGTCGAATGATATGCAGGCAGAAATAAAAGCCCGAATCGCTGCCGGACAACGAGTTTTCTACACCCAATCGAAATTATTACGATCTAAACATATGTCGCAGTCGTGCAAGTTCGCACTTTATAAAGCACTCATAAGACCTGTGCTAGCTTTCGGAAGCGAGAGCTGGACCATGACCTCTAACGTTTGTAGATTGTTATCTACCTTTGAAAGGAAGGTCATTCACTTAATCTCTGGTCCAATCAAAGTCGCGGACAACGAATATCGGGTTTCGTATGAACCACGAGATAAGGCATCCCCTTCATGGGATGTAAAAGCCAGAGTGAGAGAGAGAGAAATTGTTAACCAGAACTTGGAAACAAATTTAATTTATATTTGACATTGGGATTATATGGAGTGAAACTTCGCCAACTTCATTTAACTGACAAAGAATTTAAAAAAATGGAATTCGATCTAATTAATGAATTGAAGCCGGGTCCCACTATTTTAAGGCCAATTTTATTTTGCATTTTTTCTGTTTTGCTCCAAAACTTAGCAGTATGGAAATGTCTACCTCTACTCGATTGTGTACGACAGAGGTAACGACATTAAAAGTTCAATTCAACTTTGGTTTTTTTACCGAATAGTATACTTTCATATTTAAGCCAAAAAGTGACTGAGGGCATTGATGTGCATTATGATAACATTTGATATAAAAAAAGTTACTCTCGCTTTCTACACCAATAAGTTGCCATCATAGACAACTATTCTACTCCTGCTTTATAGTAATTCAGCTTCAATAGATAGTTGCATCTTTCCTTACCATATTCACTAGATTTCTGATTTAGTAGTTATCAAAACGCGGTATCTTTTACTATTGTCGTCCACCATAGCTTATATAAATCTCACACTCTAGGTAATACGTCGAAATACAAATTTGTATGACTTGTGTATGTCAAGTATTGGTTGTAGACGAAACAAAAGTTTTTTCCATTATATTTCAGATCATACTAAATGGATTTAGCTCCGAACTCGTTAACCCTAACCAAACAAACCCGCATATGCTTGTTTTTAAATGGACTATCGATATAGGTTCTCAAAACGAGCTAAACTTTTAGCAAACTTAAAACGAAATCGCAGATCCAGCTACCAAAAACATCTTTAGTCCAAAAAACTACAAAATAATTTTCCAAGAAATAAGAAGGCCAGGACAGATCAGCAATGAAATTAGATAGCAGTATAAAGGACGTGTCTGCCACCAACACATTTAACTACCAGGTGAAGGCGAAGAAATGTTCGCCTCCGATCAAGTTTTAGAAATTATTGACGCACAGTTAAGTATTTGAATACAACATTTACAAACTCACAAATGCTAGTAGTAACGCTAGATTTAATCCTTAATCTACAACAAAATCCTCAAATGCCAAAAGTAACAGATATTGAACTCGAAAATAGATACTATTACTAATTAAACAACTTTATTTAGGATGATTTGTGGGTCTAACTTCAACCGGTTCATTCTCGATTAACATTAACGCCGTTGCCAGCCAAATCAAGAACGCCATGTTGGTTTTAATTATCTATTTGATTGATATCTGCCGATATCATGTGATAAGAAACAAGCCTATTTTGTATCTCCGGTCCATTGGGATTCAAACCGATTAGCTCCAACTTTGAAAAACCGGATAATTTTCTAATTTGTTTGTGTTCGCCTTTTAACTGCCACTTGAGGCGCTATAATCTGCAAGTGTGTGGCAACGCACTCGCGAATGTCGACATCGAAACGAAAATAAAAACGAAAGCAATTTTAGCAAAGGGTTCGCAGCACCGAATTACCTGCGTATTCGGTTAAAAGTACAAAATTCGGTTATGTTTGTTTGTTCAGATTGTGATTGTAGCAATCTATACAGTTCTTTGAGGTCATTATAGGTTCCTTGAAACGTAGAACCATTATCTGACTAAATAGTTAATATTTTACCTCGTCGACTAATATATCTTTTGAGGTAGTTTATGAATGAATCAGTTGATAAGTTTGGGACGATTACAAGGTGTACTGCCTTGGTACTTTGGCACACAAAAGAAGCCACATACTTTTTTACTGCAGGTGCCTTCCTTACGATGGTTGCTAAGTCTTCTAGAAAATAGCCCTCAGAAATCCACTCCATTATTAAAAAATGCTTTGAATGAGGAAAACCGCTCAATTGGTAAATCACCCATTATTTGCTGTGATGTAACTGGTTTTGTTCGAAAACAATTGATGCAAGAATGGACTATGCGTTTCGCTATATTCTTGCCATGTATTGGCCAATATTTTTGGCGAACAAATGATAAAAGCAGTTGAGGTTCAGGATGATGATTTTTAATATGTTCGTGCAAAACGACAAGATTAGTCAACCTGTTTTTTGACGGCAGAATCTGATGTTTAACGTCATAATCTGGGTGCACAGCATTGTTTAGTCTGCCTCCTATGCGAATGATTCTATCTGAATCCAAAAATGGGTTTTACGTTTTTAACGGACTTTTTCTTGACACAGGTATTTAATAACTTGAATTATTCCTTAAAATAGGCTTGTTGAATGAATTTAATAATGAAGTTTGTGCTTTGATTTAGTTCCGTTACAAACAACAATTTTGAATTATGATGATCGTGTCGTTTGATCACACAATTGATGTAAGCAACTACTCGAATAAGTTTCTCGAAGGAGCTGAACCTGGACAATATGGAGTTGTTAAAATCTTTAGACTTTGAAGAGACCATTACGGTCGTTTGCTTAAGTTCTACCAAGCAAGGATCGAAATCTGATATTATTGCTATCATAATGGAATCGTACGAGTGGGATAATAAAATTTTCGGACCATGCCACCAAAATTCATTGGTATTGAGTTCATTGGGCATTACTCCACGGGAAATGAGATCAGCTGGATTTTCTGCTGACTCAATGTGTTTCCATGTAAATTCCAACGTCAATAGTTGTATTTCATTTATGTAGTTAGCAATAAATATCTTGAGTTTATGCGGTAGTGTTTTAATCCAACATAAAGTTATGGTGGAATCTGGCCACAAATAGACACCATCGAAATTTAGATTAAGTGCTGTTATGACAGAGTTCAAGACGGGAAAGTGAAATAGTTTTTAGTGGCGCTACTCGCAACCTGCTACACAGTAATTGTACTGATACGTTATTTGCTAAATCGACCGTTTTAATATACAAACACTCGCCAAATACCTTTTCGGACGCGTCACTACATCCGTGAAGTTTTGTTTGTACTATTTTATTCGATTCTGAATGACCCATGACATTTCGAAAGAGCCTAAATTGTGATATTGATTTTAAAGCTTGTTGATAATTTACCCAAAGTTCCTGAATTTCTTCAGGTATTGTATCCTCCCAATTAAGCTGTTTTTCCCAGAGCGTTTGAATGATTATTTTTCCCGTGATTATATAATAGGAGATAAAAATCCCAGGCGATCATACAATTTGGCTACATCCGACACTGTTATACGCTTTGTTAGAAACTTTTCATTGGGTTCAGGAGATTTGAATACAAAAATATCTTCACTTGGTTGCCACAGTAATTCAAGAGCCTTTATACAGTTTTCCAAGCTAAATTCGCTGTATTTTATTTATTCTTTTTTTAAAACTACCACGTTTGAGCATTTGAATCATCTTGAATTGTATGACCTTGGCCGCTTTCAAATCGTTTGAGCCCGTTATCAAGTCATCAACATAAAAGTATTGTTCTGCAATTTTGGAAGCCAATGGAAAATCCTTTCATTCATCTTAGGCTAATTGTTTTAGTACACGAGTTGCCAAATACGGTGCCGAAGCCGTTCCATAAGTTACAGTTTGTAATTCGTATGTTTGAATTGGTTGATTTAAATGTTTTCGCCAAAGAATTCGTTGAAGTGGATTTTAATTTTTCTCAATTTTTATTTGTCGATACATCTTGGATATGTCACTAGTAATGACGTATTTATAGGTTCTAAATCGAAGAATGATATCGAGCAAATTATCCTGAACCGTAGGACCCACTAACATTTTCTCGTTTAGTGAAACTTTGCTTGACGTCTTAGCAGATGGTCAAACACTACGCGGAGTTTTGTAGAAGAGCTAGAAGGCCGTTCAACTGCGTGGCAAATAATAAGTTGGTTTGGAATTGTTAGTGTCATCGACAAGTTTCATGTGACTCAGTTGGGAATACATATCAATGAATTCTACATATGACTTTTTAAAACTGGAATCGCGATTTATTTTCTGCTCTAAATGATTCAATCGTTTCAATGCTATGGATTTGGACTCACCAAGATCTTTTAAGTTATCACGAAATGAAATCAATTGGATTGGATTCACGAGTTGTAGTTTGAGAAAAATATGTTTCACATGATTTTTCTTCTGCGGATGGGAATTTTTTAGATGGGACATTTTCGAGTTCCCAAAATCTTTGAAGCGTCTCATCAGGTTGTCGACTACATCACGTTTACTGAAAAGTTAAGTTTAATATGAAAAGTTATGGCTGACTCTTTGTTCAAACTTTCCAAACACCAACCAACCGAAAATTGATTCTTGTATGATTGGAAGCCCTGGGCTTAGCTTTATTCGGTCCGGCAATAGTATATGCTCAAAGACTCACCCACCAAATTAATTTATGGAATACAATATATATATCGTATAAAATAAGTATTTCAGGGGATTCTTTTTATAACGCCGTAAACTCAAAACTCCAGCGACGATCAACTTGATAACAATAAAAATTTCACTTTTACTTCCAAAATGTTAATATAAAACCATTAAGAGCAGCACAATTCCAAAATTTTGGGCCAAAATCGCTCGCCTCTAACGAGTAAAAAAAACTGGCGGTGGATTGTTCATAGCTATTAATAAATCAATATCAAGTAAATGGATTAATCTGCCCAACTTCTCCATTGAACAACGATGTGTAAGAGTAACAATCATCAAAATACAATATTCTTATAAGTTTTATATATTTCACCAGATTCATCTTTATCAGCGTATACTGCATGCTGCGATACGATCGTAGTAATTAACAACATGGCCCGTGCCTATTTGGGAATTTGGATTCTGCATCCGTTTGGTAGCCTGGTTTATTTTTACTAACGAAATCACTGAAGTAATCCATAATTCTAAAATCCTACTGTTTGCCGACAACCTCATTATATTCAAAACTGTGAAGTACATGAGCGACATTCACAGCCTGCAAGACGACAAGACGATATAGATGTTGGTTTGAGTAATATTAATTCAACTATTTAATGTCACTCTTCCATGGTTATGTTTTTAGTTCTATTGACAACACGTGACCGTAAATGAATATTGTTTTTTTTTACTTCACTTCTTTTCTTTATTCTCTTGTAGAACAACGGGTTCATCTAAATTTAACCTTAAATATATATATATATATATATATATATATATATATATATATATATATATATATATATATATATATATATATATATATATATATATATATATATATATATATATATATATATATATATATATATATATATATATATATATATATATATATATATATATATATATATATATATATATATACATATATATATATATATATATATATATATATATATATATATATATATATATATATAATATATGTATATATAAATATATATATATATATATATATATATATATATATATATATATATATATATATATATATATATATATATATACATATATATAAATAAGATCTCTGTTTTAGTTTCCAAGTAATAAAGACGCATATCATTTTTATCAATAAACAACCTAGCGACGTGATGTGATTTCAACCTGCTCGATACCAACATGAATAAATGTTAGACGGTGTCCTTCCATCGGAAAATTAATCCTGTTATTCAATAGTACCAGATACATGGTACCATTTTACAAAAAGTTTCTGAATTTAAAGAGGAGGTTACTTTCGTTGGAAATGTGAGTTTCTCTAATCACAGAGGATTGCATAGCTAGGGCTAACTTAATGTTTGGCTTTATGAAACGTTGGACTGAGGATATTAAAGGTATAGGGATAATTCTGACCCTTTATTATGCCTATGCCAGATCTCAACTTAAGTATACCGGTCGTACAGTGATGGTTAAGATACTTTCTTACCAATCCACGGAAATTGAATTATTACAACTACCGAATTGTGTGTAAATAATCGAACAATGGCTGACCCCTACAGCTTTCACCAATTCGTAACAAGTGGTTTAAAAGATCTCTTAAGAGATTCGACATGTGAGCCAAAATAAAATTTAGTTGAGTTGAGCGCTGAGGAGAGTGCTGAATTAATATGACAGCTAACTTCAGGCTTCAATCTGTTGTTCTCTTTCTTTTATATAGAGTCAGTATGTGTTTTAAGTTTATGGAATGTGTAAGCGGAAAAAAGAATACAAAAAGGTTCATGTTTATAAAGGTTTATGTTTATAATAAATAGAAATAAAACTAGCTTTGTTAAAGTTATTTGAGTTACTGTATTTAAGTCTTTAAAAAGTCTTTACTTTAGATAAGAAGTGGGATTAACTAAAAAAAAAAATCACGTGCGTACAAGTGAAAAGTGAGGTTACTGTTATAAAACCCAACCACAATGGACAAATATTTTAAAATGAATAAGGACGATTTGGTTGCTGATTGCCCTAAAATAAATATGACAGTCGACAGCTTAACCAAAAATGATTTGATCATCGATTTGATGAAAGTGGATATACAAAATATTCCAACGCCACAGAGATCAGCGACACATGAATCGTGCCAGACACCGGAATTACAAGAAGCAAATAAGTCGGCGCATTAGATAAAAGCCATTAAAGAGTTAGTAGAAGATTTTGGAGGTGACAATTATTTGCGATGGGAACGACAAATTGATGCGGAAATGAAACTAATCGTCATTGCAAAGCTAAAAGAAAAAGCGCGCGAATGGTTTCATTTTATTCAATACGACTTGTCACAGCTGTTAAATGAGTTTGGTAAAACTTTTTATCACAGATAAAATACAACTCAGGAAAACGTTTAACAAGAGAACATGGAAGTCCGGAGAAACTTTCATGGTATATTATCATGACAAGATAATTTTAGCTAATCAGCTGGATGTTGACGACGACGAACTAATTGATTATTTCATCGATGAATTAGATGATTTGCATCTCGAAGCGCAAGCCAGGATGCAACAATTTGTAAACAGGGATGATATGTTAAATGTGTTTGCAAAAATTTCGAAACCGCAGTCATTTTATGGTAAATCAACATCAGGTTTTCGTGGTGGCAGTCTAACAAGTAATATGAATACGCAGCGGTTAGTTACGGACAATAATGTCGATCGATCCAAATCAAGTTGTTTTAATTGTGGTGTGTTTGGACATCAAAAATCTGAATGTACCCGACCAGTACGAGAAAGAGTATCGTGCTATAGATCTGGTAGTAAGGGTCATATGTTGGCTAGTTGTCCTGTGACATATGGATCAGCGATTCAGTGGAATCATCGACACCAGTGAATAAGCGGGAACCGAAACTGGAAGTAGATTTATTAAATAATTGTAATTCTCATAATTTTTTTGAAATTGTTTCTTTTGATTTAAATGATTGCAATCCAATTAAATGTTTAGTAGATTCAAGTAGTCCTATAAATTTGATAAAATTGCCAAAAGTGAACAAGGGATTAAGCTGGAGCCTGAAGAGAATAGTTTCTGTGAACTAAACAACTCGCAGTTGGTGGTTCTTGGAGTGGTAAATTGTTATGTGAAAGTATTGAATTTTGAGTTTAGAATTAAATTTTGGGTTATCCCGGATGATGCGACGACCCATGCTTGTATTTTGGGACGGGAATTTATGAATATTGGTCTTAAATTGGAATTTTATCCAAATAACAGAATAGAACTAAGGTATAATAGTAGTGTGAATGATTCATTAAGGTTGGATGATTCTGATAATTTTTCTAGTCAGATTTTAAATATCGAGATTGGTGACTTGCAGGAAGGATCATTGAAGAGACTGGAAAGAGTAATTTTGATTACGAAATGAAAATAACATTGAATTTAGAGGAGCCGTTTAGTTTTCGACCTCGACGATTGTCATTTTACGAGAAGGAGAAAGTTTCGGAAATAATTGAGGATTTGCTTTCGCGAAAAATAATTCGACCGAATGATTCTCCGTTTGCTTCGCCCATTGTTCTTTTTCCTAAGAAAAATGGCGAAATGTGGATGTGTATTGATTATCGTACATTAAATAAACGAACAGTTCGTTGTAATTATCCGCTTCCATTGTTTGAGGATCATTTGGAAAGATTAAAAGAAAAAAATGGTTTACAACACTTGATTTGAAAAGTGGATTTTACCATATTCGGGTGGAGGAAAGATGATTAGGGATGGTAAAGTGTTGATAGCTACCGAGACTATAGATGAGCATTTTCAGATTTTAATCGAAGTTCTTGAACTCTTGAGTGAGAATCTTTTGGAATTACAATTGACAACTTTTTGCATAAACGTATAAAATATTTGGGATATTTGATTAGCAGAACTGGAATATCACCCAGTCCAGATCACATAAGTAAAATTCAGAATTACCCTATTCCAAGGAACAAACATGAGTTGCACAGATTCGTGGGCTTGCTGAGTTATTTTAGGACGTTTATTAGAAATGTTGCTATTATTGCAAAGCCTTTGTACGATTTACTTCGTAAAGGGACAAAGTTTGAACTTCATAACCATCATTTAAATGTTGTCTAATCTCTAAAGTCAAAATTGATTTATTCACCAAGTAACGATACAGAATTGCATTGTTATGCATCCAGTTTGGGCTATGGTGTAATTTTATTGCAAAAACAGCCGAGTGATGATGTATTACACCCTGTTATGTAATTCAGCAAACGAACTACCGAAGTTGAATCAAGATACCATAGTTTCGAGTTGGAAACTTTAGCGATTATTTATGCTTTACAAAGATTTCATATTTATTTACATGGGTTGAGGTTCAAATTAGTAACGGATTGTAAGTCATTGAAACTTACATTGAAAAAGAAAGATATTCATCCTAAAATTGGTCGTTGGGCTCTATCTGTTCAAAATTATGATTATGAATTAGTGCATCGGGATTCAGGCCGCATGCAGCACGTTGATTGTTTAAGTCGTATAAATTCAGTAATAGTTGTTGAGTGAAATAGTTTGGAGTTTAATTTAAAAATTAGCCAGTCGCGAGATAAGGTCATAATACGAATGAGGGTTTTTATAAAAAGGAGGAACACAATTTTTATGAATTACGAAATGAAATTGTATATCGGAAGGATAGAGATAAGATATTGTTTTGGGTTCCTTCACTTTTAATTTCAAGCATTATTAGAACGTATCATGATGGTGTGGGTCACTGCGGAGTTGACAAAACTGTTGATTTGATTCGTAGGATGTATTGGTTTCCCAATTTGAAACGTTATGTTAGTCAATACATAAAGAATTGCTTGAAGTGTATTGCATATTCTCCATCACACAGGATTCGTTTAGATTATTTTAAGCTAGTTGAAAAGGGCAAGGAACCGTTTTCCACTATTCACGTCGACCATTATGGTCCACTCAATTGTACCAGTCTTAAGAATTTGCATATATTGCTAATAATTGACAGTTTCACTAGATTTGTAAATTTGTATGCAACTAGAACTCTTAGTAAGGAACTGTTAAGCATTTACAATCATACTTCCAGCATTACAGTCCACCTAAGGTTTTAGTATCTGATAGAGGTAATTTAAAGAATGATGGATTTGAATGGGATTAGGCTTGTGTTGGTGGCTACATCATGTCCACGGGCGAATGGGCAGGCTGAAAGAATGAATCGATTTCTGGCTCGCCTTTTATGTAAACTTTCAAGATCCGATTATGAATGGGATAAAGCTTTGGGTGAAGCGGTGTTCGTTATGAATAATATAGCAAATAGGCCCATTGGTACCTCGCCTGCTCGTGTGTTATTTGGTCAAGATCAGCGAAAATCTGATACCTTGGAATTGGAAGATTTTATGAAGTGTTCTGGGAAGGTTGTGCGTGGAGGAAATTAGGAAGAACGCAATATTGCAAAATATGAAGACCCAAGCATACTATAAAAAGAAATATGATGGAAAGGTTGTCGTTCAGAGATTTGAAAGCGGTGATTTAGTGGTGAATCGTAATGCTCCGCCGCAAGGTCAGTCAAAGAAATTTAGTTTAAGGTTTAGGGGCCCTTATACAGTCAAAAAGGTACGTCCTCATAATCGTTATCTTATTGGGCGACGATCAGTCCGGATGGCCGAGCTGTAGTAGCCAAAATAAAAATGAGTTGAGTTGAGCGTTGAGGAGAGTGCTGAATTAATATGACAGCTAACTTTCGGCTTCAGTCTGTTGTTCTCTTTTTCTTATATAGAGATGTGAACATTTTGTTTTATATAGAGTCAGTGTGTGTTTTAAGTTTATGGAAAAGTGTAGTGGAAAAAAGAATACAAAAAGGATTATGTTTATAATAAAAAAAATAAAACTAGCTTTGTTAAAGTTATTTTAGTTACTGTATTTAAGTATTCAAAAATACAGTAATAATTTGTCCATTACTTTAATAACATAGTTTAGTTATTTAGATAGAATCCTTCAAACTACCCTACGTTGCAAACAGATTAACTAATATTTGCCACGTCCCATTCATGTTTGAAGAAGAAATTGAGATTGCTAAATATATAAATGATCTCCTCTGGTAACCCCATTCAGTTAAGTGTATTTCACAAAAAACTGCTGGTACAACTAAAGATGAAACCAAAATGTTAATGATTTTTGTTTACAGGACAAATCTACAAGGAATAAATTCTATATACGAATAAATTAGATGACATATCGTTTTTTACCATAAATTGTACTAAATACTTAATAGGGGAAACAGTACTAAATTTGCGAGTGTTTACATCTTCTACTCGACATAGCTTTCGATCAAAATATTATACAATATTTCATGAATTTGTCGCTTTATTAGAAAGAACGACGCACAAAACTAATCTTCAATGAATCCAAAACATTCAAACGGCATTGAGAGCAGTTAGCTATAAACTTCCAGATCAGGCCGCGCTATTAGAAACAACACAACCATGATGCTACACCAACTATTAGAAAGTATGGAGAGTCGAATCTTTTTGATGATCTGCAATCCGAAATAGAAACAAATCGTGAAAAATATTAAGCCCTGATAAAAAATAAGACATCGGCCAGATTTGGTAGCTAAGTTTTTCGGCTTACGACAGATTTTTAAAATCGAGAAGGTCAAATTTTAATCATTGTGAATGATAATTCAAAATTACGAACGGAGGGAAAAATCAACAAAATTTTAAATTATTATCTAACTTTATGTTTCAAAAGTTTTAGTTCAAAATAATTTTAAGATTTTACTTTGAAAAATGTCAACGAGTACCCCAAGTACAGACGAAATAGAATCTTTCCACGTCAATAGCATTGACAGCACGCAGGTGTGCACAAAGGACATGAGTGTGCCCATATTTCGGCATCCAAAAATAGTCACGATGGATCTTAATTGTATGTGGATTTGCGCTACGTCAGTATACTAGAAAGTATTTGGAAGTTTCTTTTGTTTCCCAATGCACGATCAAAGTTATTCCATATACCTAGTTGAGAGTTTGCTTTCACATATAAAATATACTGCTTACCGTAGCAGGTTAAGAGATACGAAACTTACTGCTTGGTTTAAGCTGAACCAACATGATTAAAATGAAAACCAGTGGAAAAATTGCGAAATCATTGTTTACTTTATATTTGGGACAACAGCAACACTTAACTTATCTAATGGGAGCTAATTCATAGAATAATTGCTGTTGGCGAAGAGATCACATATTTGTACCTTTTTCTCGGCCCTTTGTTGCTTTCGAATGAAAATAAGAAAGTAATGACTGAAAATTTATATCGCAAAGTCCAATGAAAGAAAAATAAAACAGTTTTCGCATGGTGAATTGATTAGTAAACAATTCTAAGTCTATGTGGTAGATTGTTGAACTCTTTAAAGATTTTTAGGAGATTTAAAATGTTATAAAATTGTTTTAAATTCTAAGTTGCCTAACAGTCATTTACCGTTTTATAAAAAATGGAATTTCCGATTTTTTGGAAGCTTAGCGTGTATTCAAATTTAGTCCGCAAACAAACTTAAAACTTACGATAGTTTTAAACACCCATTTCCGATTTAGTTCGTCGCACCACAAAACAATATAATTAAAACTAAAACGAAATAATTTTCTAAATCATTTTTTTTTTTCTGTATTTTTGTTTTTAAAACTAAATAAATATTATTTATGGAACAGCCATTTGTTGAATAAAATATTTAATATTTATAGTGAAAAATCTATTTTCTCTATGGTTGATGTTTTTCTTAATTACTAATAACGAAAAAAAAAGTTAATCAATTAAAATTCCAGCAATAGCCTAATGAATTATTACAAACAAAAAAAAAAAAAAAATTATTACAAAACTAATAAAATATTTACAAAATAGACAAGGATATTTTCTCATTATTTATGTAGTAACTAATTTAATAAACAAATTACATAGGAATTGGCCATCGTTTAATATATATTTTTACAAAATCAAAAACTAAAAAAATTTTGTATAAAAATGCGATTTGGACTATGTACTTAGAATAAAATTATACATTTTGTTATTGTTGTTGTTTTTTTTTTTTTTTTTTGTGTAAACATAATATCATAAAACATAAAAAATAATATTAATTTAATGATTCATTAGATGAATCAAACGAAAACAAAAAATACTAATATTTTATGATCTATCGCCGTGGTACTAAACATAAAATTAATAATTCTGCCAATTTTTTACAACATTTTTTGAACTAGGGTCAACATTTGAAATGCATTTTTTCTGTTTCTTCTTTTAGTGTCTGAAATAATGAAAAAAAAAATTAAATAAAAAATTAATGATTACAACATAAATATTATAATATAGTAAAAGTACATACCATCATTGCTTCTTGGATTTTATCCGTTATTAATTTTCTAGCTTCGAGTTCTGGCATTTTCATTTCTCTAATTTTTTTAACTAAATCACTTAAATCTAATGGAGGTCCAAAATTGCATGTAATTTGTTTTCCAAATCGTAGCACATAGGGTGATTCGTTTGGCAGCACTTCATCCATGCCCATATGCCATATTGGAATTATAATTGGTATTACTGGTGATTCGTACACCATACGACCGACGCCCCATTTAAATCTAATAAATTCCTTTTCAGCATTTACACGTCCCTCGGGGAATACATGCACCCAATCACCTAATTTTAATTTTTCTATGCATAAATCTACAGCTGGTTGATAAACGCCACCACCTCGTATAACCGGTATACATTTACCAAACATAAAAAATAATGAATGATATTTATTCGTAAAACATATATCGTGGGCGGCTAATGACCACCTCATCAATTTTGCGTTGCACACTTGACTTAATTTTAATATACCTGAAATAAAATAAATAAAGGAAATAAATAAGTAAAAAAAATAAATAAATAAAAATTTTATCGTTATTTTTACCCCACAATCCTGGATCATCGAAACACGAATGATGGTTCGATATTGTTAATAATGGCACACCTTGTGGTCGTTTTTCTAATGCATTCATTATATTCTGTTTGTTGTACACTTTTGCCTTATTAAAACATACTGGAATTAACAATTTTTTTTTTTTTTTTAGTTTATTAGATTTTTTTTATTTGTTTTTGTTACGATTTTATGTTTTTATGAGCGTGTTTATGTTTTATGATTCAAAGCTATTAACTATATTAGTTTACATCACATAATATACTAAATACATATACGTCATAAATACGTAAGAAATTTCTAAATTGTATCGAGACTAGACTAGTTATTTGCAGTTTTTCGAGGGAAACCGATTATGATAGATGACACAATAAATTCGAAGATTCTGAACGAAACCAGAACGAGGGTGTAAATAATTTTTTTTTTGTTTTCAGTAAAAACATTTTGTTCATTTTCATTACGCATTTTTATTAAATTTTTGTTTTAAGATGAAAACCATATTTTTCCAGAAAAAACAGACTTGAATATTTTAAGATATTTGTTATCGGGTTTTTTTCAGAAAAACTATTGTCTGATGACAGCATTGAAATTTGATAATATAGTTTGCAAATACGTTTAAGTTCGTAGAACTCAAAACGTTAAAGCTTTTTCTCGTAATGCTTTTAACCTTATCAACATTAATATCTAAATATTTAAGCTCCTATACTACATAAATAATGAGAAGTAAGAATTGGAGGATAAGAAATATAATTCCGTCACCGACACAAACACTTTGGTAAAATTTTAGAATTTTTTTAATTTATCTACCAAAATATTTTTGGTCAAATTTTATTTTGAATTTCTAAAGTTCAGAGGAATTCCAGGAAGGTACCGTCCAAAAATATTTGAATTATTAATTTTATGAAATGTATAATTTTGCAAGATTACGGGTATTACATACCATGGGTATTAGTTATGGTAATTTTTGAAAAAATTCCGCCTAAATGTTACTAGTTTTCCCATCTTTCTGGAGTATACGAATACCACATCGTAAAAACGCTTCAACTTTAAAGACTATTCATAAATCGACCGAATTTTTGATATCTTCATATAATGTGAAATGCTGCCCAGACAAACCATGCGTCATCGAATAAACAAGTAAAAAATTAGGGAGGGCAAATAGAAGTTTTAAGTTCAGTAGAGATCCCCAATAATGGATTCATTCGGATTGAGCAACTCACAATACACGGTACCAATCTGATCCCACCAAATACGCAACATTAGTTGTATAACGTGGAAAATATTTTTTCCCCATAATTTTTTCTTCTTGGCTTATTGTAGTGGATGCATTCTTCATCCCCAGTGACCATCATATGAAACCCAATTTCTTTGGTTTTAAATTATTCCTAATAATTAAAAACGATGTGAAATTGCTTGTTGAGTCAATTTAAATGTAAATGTAAGTGTCTTCTTGCGTTTGGCAATAATATTCATCGAATAATGCTTCTCATTCCTCATTCTCTCACTTAAGGCAGCTTTACCATATGCTTCTACAACCAATCGGTGCGCCTCAACTGCAGATTACTTCAAATAAAATAAATAAATCAAAAGTCATATTCGGCTGAAACATTTTGGAAAGAAAAAATATATAACGCTGATGCAAATTTACTAACATAGATATAGATATAGATACAGATGTCCATCTTTAGGATACATAGGGCAATTTTAATCATAACTTATTGGTGGCACCATCTTTTGAGGAATGGTGGAGACTCAATATTAGATAATAATTTTTACTTATAAAATGACGACAATTTCCTGTGGTTACTGGTCACTCTGAATTGTTGAAAATAAGAAGAGAAGTAAGATGCACTGGGAAGAATTTCCACACACAAGTGGTACCAGATGACATTGAATGGTCGCTATAAAAATGGAAGAAAATTGCATCAGGGATTTAACGAATCAACAAAAAAACCGGATGAGAAAAAGACGAAAAACCGGATGAGAAAAAGACATCTGGCACCAGCTAGATGTTAGACCATCTCCAAGAGACGGCTTCACATAGAATGTAAGTAATTTTTGTAAAATACAATCTCTTAGTAGGCTACATTTTAATTTTTGGGACATTAAAATTTATTTTTTGTTTGACATCCGTAAAAAGTAAATAACTGCCTATTTTTTCAAAATATTGGATAACAACTAATTTCGCGCAGTGATTAACCATTGTATTTTGCGTGGAACACCAGCGAAAACCACTGTGGTTTAATGGTTTGCAGAATTTAAGCGAGGTCGTACAAGCACAATTGACGAACACCGTTCAGGTCGACCAAAAGCAACGAAAATCTCAGAAATCATCGAAAAGAATGTTCGCAAGAAAATTTGCAACAAAATGGGTGCCGCGTTGGTTGACCACCGATCACAAACACAGTCGTGCGGTAATTTTAAAGCAATGTTTGGCCATGTTCTAACGTAATCCAAATGAATTTTTGAATTGAATGATGAAGATGGATTCACCACTATACTCTTGAAACAAAAGAACGATCGAAATAATGAAGAATGCCAACATGGTTGTCATAAGACACCAAAAATAGTCACAGGAGATTATTATGTGACGTTACTGGACAAATTGAACGTTGAAATACAGAAAAAAATGGCCACGTTTGACAAAGAAGAAGAGCTTTTTCATCATGACAATGCATTAGCTCACACCTCATGGACAACTTGCAAGAAATTGAATGAATTACGATACCAATTGTTTCCGCATCCACCATATTCTCCAGGTCTAGCGCCTAGTGACTACCTCCTGTTCCAAACTTGAAACAATGGATTGGTTAAAAGAGATTCACGTCAAATAACGAAGTTAAATGGGAAACTAACTACAAGGACTGCATAATAAAATTGGGGAAACGCTAGACTAAGTGAATTCTGTGGAAAATGAATTTAGAATTTAACCCACAACGGTTCCCAAATGGAAAGCACATTCATGTAAACAAGTTCATCCGATTCACCATTAGTGCCCCATTTGAGCACATGTGCCTTAATAATCAGAATGTAATGCATGTTTAGCACGTAATGCGGTTAGAGTATTGGCATCATAATTTTGAACCAAGATTTTTGGTATAGTTCCCAAAACTTTGGGAACGGCACGACAAGGTCCTAGAACTTGGTTTTTTGTTAGAGCGTCTGATACGTCATTTAGATTGCCAGACATTCGGAACTAATACTAAATGTTTAGCAACATGAAATGCATCCTGCCGATTTTCGCTAGCTAGCAGAAGATCAACATCATGAGAAGTGAATCGCCCCAATGTGGAAGTGGATGGGACGAGGCAAAAGACTACAGTAGCAGGAAATGGTAACAGAACGTGCAACCGTAAAAAGCTATTGGGCCAAGTGACAGACATTAAAACTAAAGAATGAATTGCTCGTAAGACGAGGAATCAACCGATGGCAATAATACTAAACAGCAAATAATGCTACCAGTAAACTGAATCAAACAGATCCTGCAGGAGATGCAAAATGGTAAATCTGGATCACATTTGGGCATCAATAGAACATTGGACAAATGAAGAGTCAGTTCTATTGGAGCAATTGCACTGCCAACAAATGGCTCCAAACAAGAACAAGAGGAAAGATGCGCAACAATACAACGATGGAGCGCCATTTAGGCTAATAGCAAGGATATTGCTGGTCCATTTCAGCTACCCAATATGGTAATCTATACATATGTGTACGGAGTAACACTGGAGCTACATTTCGATCAACGATGATACTGCGAGATATTTGTTTTCCAAGAGCTTTGTAAAATTCTCAATACCAAGTCAGACGGGATGGTCGAGAGATTCAACAGAACATTAGAAGTACATCTACGGAAAGAAAGTTACATCAACCTGGATGATGATTCTCCTGTTTATGATGGTGTATCGTAGTGCGGCCCATGATAGGAAACTCACTAACAATGGTCGCCTTAGGCGGAGAACTTGACTGCCGTGCGATATCAAATTTGGATTACCCAAAGCAGAACTAGTCGCAAAACAGGATTACGTCATCGAAAGATTGTAAATGTGATACATCTACACACGTTGCAGTAATAGACAATAAGTGACGCCCAGCGATCGAATGATGACTACGTATGACTTGCAATCACCCAATAATGGATTTGAGAAGGGGGATTTGGTTTTGGTTATACAATCTAAAAAGAAAGAAAGGCCGATCTCCGAAATTGCAGCAGATTTGGGAAAGACCATTCAAAGTAATAAAAAGGATAGATAACGTTGTGAACCAGGTCCAACATACCTCCAGGACGAACGGTACACACGTGATACATTACAGTGAGGTCGATGTGCTGAGTTCGAGCCGCGGAATTAAAGTGACCGAACGTAGTTTGCACGTCAAGTCTAATGTCCATACATTCGAAAGTAAAATTCGCGAAGAAGGGAGTTTACAAAGAAGTTGGGAAACAAAGAGCAAGAGGGCAAAACGAACTATGCGAGAAGGTGCAATTTAGCTTAGTGAACCTATGACGTCATGGATGCATCTATACTTACTTACGCATCGACAGTTTTTGATGTGATAAACTATAAACTTCAGTTCGAGAACAGCAATGTACTTGTATGTAAGTGCGACTAATTTGTACGAGAAATCAGTTCTTATTCAACCAGTAAACGTGTGATAATAGTGATCTAAAGTGATATTTAGTAAAAGTGGTAAAGTGTTATTGCCAAGATTGGTAAACATTATTTTCGGTTTACTTTGGGTTTAAGTGCTATATGCACTGTCGAGGAAGACTCGCTGAACGTGATCTTTTTTAATTTGCAACATATGAGTAAAGCCCTGTTCGCCTACAATTTCCACATTTATGTGACTTTCACCTTTTTCATTTTAGGATGAGTTACGTCCTTATTGACCATAACTAAAGCCTCACGATACTCTCGTATAATAATTACAGTTGGATGTAGTAGTATATAGTTAGGAATGGTTCGAAACTGCAAACATATCTCCTGCAGATACATTAACGGAAGCAGTACCACCACCATCTCTTGCATCTTGAATCTGTTTAATTTCGACAATACTCTTTGTCCTCAGAGCTTAAACCGTATTTTGACGCAAAATAATTCGCGATTCTCGTTTAGTATTTTGAAATTATATATCAATAGGTGCTTATGAACCAAACATTTAAAAAAAATATTTTATGCGTTTACCCAGAGCTGAGGGAATCACATTTCGCTCGAAAAGATAGTGAGGGTAGTATTCAAATATCGTTATGTTATACATAGCGACATCTATATAAAAATAGCACAATTGATCAACCATGAACTTAAGCTTTAAAGCGATAAAGTGAATATGTGTAAAACGATCCCTGAGAAAGTAAAACCGTAACTATATTTTCGAAGTAAACTCATTGCGTAGCGTGATTCAAACATTAAACATTTAAAGGGGACTATATGTACACATCATTGGTGAACTGCTCATTGGTCACACATCATTTTGTTTTTTGATGCAGCTAAAGTCCTAGCAATTTCGATCAACAAATTTTCAATCCGACCTGGATGTCTGCTTCTAATCAATAAAATTGTTAAGTGAGACACTTTCCGCTAGTGGTGCCTTAGAGCATCGAGATTTGCGTTAATCAATTTAAAAATAACTGCGTCTATATAATAGTTTTCATAATTCATATACACCTTTTTTTTATATGAATTTCAAGGTTAACATTCGTATTATACAAAACTATTAAGTAATATAATATTGTACAATAAATTTCACAATTTTATTATATTTTATTTTATGCTAATTAGTTCAGTTGCTTACGTTTAAGTTTATCGTATTTTAAAAAGAAATTGAATAATGAAAAAACGATTATGTTATTGATATGGTACATTTGATGGTGTATAGGTATACTCATTATTACCATCAATACCTCCGTCTTTTACCATTCCAAAAGTCTGAAGTCTTAGACTGTCTAAAAGTCTAAACCGCAAAAACATCCTAAAAAAAACTTTTCTTGGTATTTAAATTTTGACGTGGAAACGCTATCCGATGTTTGCATGTTCATTGAAAATTTAATGTTATATCGACGTTTTATGTATGTAATAAATTTTTTATTTATTTATTTATTTTTTTTAGCGTTATAACTTATTAGCATTGATTATATAAATTTAACCACTTGGATACGCATAGTCTAAATATAACAGACATTTTAAAAATTGATTCTTATTTAATTACAAAAAAAAAAACATAAAATGTTGTAGGAAAGTAAGAATTTTCGCATATTCAAGCGTGTAAACATACAATGTATTAGCCATAAGATTTATATAATCGGCTAAGCTATTTTCAACTATATTTAGAAATTAAAGATTTTCGTGTACAACACTATATTGTGTGATAGTTTACAACGGTCGTATGGTAAGTATCTGACTATTTCAAATATTACCGTTATTGAAGAATTTCTCGTTCAATAAGCTCACCTTACCAGAAAATATTGAGTCAGTTGCAAATATGGTAATAAATGAGTTTTTAACAAAAAGGTAAAAGAACATGAGCACTGAAAAAGATTTCAGAAGATGAATGCTGCAATTGCATATACTATAAGTCTCTGTAGTCATGACTACACTACTCCCATGTTTCGTGGAAAGACTTCTAAACGAGCATATTAATCTTAAAATTCAACCACAGCATCCTTAGCTTTTCGTATGAAGCGACTTAACAAAGCAGAAAACTTGATGATCAAAATGTAAAGACCATGTGTCCTAGGGTTACACGTTGTTTTACAACGGAGATCATAACGGCCATCTTAGAGTTCGATTTCTTCTTGGACCCCAGGTGAAAAAGGCTGTTTTGGATTACAAAGATAATATTAGGCGTAAGCTAATTTATGCATGAGACTAGCTAACCAATCATCTTTATTCATGTGCCCACGAATGTAAGCCAACATAAAGATAAAGACGCATTTTACAACCATTTAGATATAATCTGATGGACTCCATATCGAAACACGACGTCAGAGTAGTGATTGGAGGCTTTAGTTGTCTCTGCGATTAGGGACTTCCATATATGCCTCGTAAAAGGCTTCTAAAGGAGCAAGTTATCCTTAGAATTCCACCACAGCATCCTTGGCTTGTCGTGGGGGCAGCTAAACAAATGTTGGATTGGTGGGCTGACTACCCACATCCGTAAAAAATCTCACTGTTAAATATATCAACAAAAGGAAATATGGATACAGCCGAAATTTCAACCGATCCCGCTTATGTTAACGGATACGCGCAGTATGCGTGGGGATGACTCCGGCAATCTTGGGGTCGAAAAAAACCATTCTTGGCTTAAGGTAAGAAAAGAAGTTTTGGATTTCAAAGCAGTTGATAATCGTATGTGTAAGCTACGTTTACGCATGCGACTAGCCAACCTGTCAATCTTTGTGTTCATGCGCCCACTGATGTAAGCCAACCCAAAGATAAAGACTCATTTTACAACAATTCGGATAATCTGACAGGATCCATACCTGAACACTACGTTAAAATAATCATTAGTGACTTTGATGCTGGTTTACCGGCAAAAATTATACTGAATTATGTGAAAATATAGGTCCATATTCCCAATACTAAATAGCGACCGACAGGCAAGGAAGATGAACTTTGTGATCGCGCAAACACCTTATCACTGTGGCTAGCAAATTGTTCATCTGTTAATTTTTAAGGAAAGGCCTCGGGTCATCCAAGATGTGAGGTCTTATCGGTCAGCTGCTAAATTTATAGGCAGATTACCAATTAGTCACAGCAAGGCTAAGATGGCGGATTTCGTATACAAGTCAAGGATCACAGTAAAACGAAACTTACGTTTCAACTGTGAAGGCCTGATAAACGAAGATGAGAAACCACAATATCAGAATCTTGTTAGCAGTTGCATTATGAAATCCAACCACCATTCTGATGGTATAAACGTTCTATAGGAGGTATTAAGAAATTTGGTTTTCAATGCCGCCGAGGCGACTCAAGGTATGGTAAAAAGTTAGACCCAAAAATGATTGGTTTGATGAGAACTGTCGCCGTGCTATCGAGCAACGGGATCAAGCCTATAGAGATGTGCGAATACGATTCACATTTGCACGGAACAACAAAGTGGTCCTTGCTAGGAGAACTGCCAAGCGTATTTGTAAAGGGAAAAAGCGTGAATGGTGGAAGGCCGAAGTCTTAAGAGTACAACAAATAAGCAAAAAGCGCAGGTCACGTAATTTTTTTAAAGGAGTCACCGGACTGCCTATACTAGTTTATTGCCATTCGAAACTAAGATCAAAATCTCTGTGTTAACGTCGATGCAGTACTCGACACATGGAAGGAACATTTATCTGATTTACTCAATGTTCAGCAATTGTCAAATGAACAAACTTCGGAGGTATGTATATAGAGGACCCACCATACAAGGAATTCACAATAGCCATGCAAAGATTTAAAAAAAAAAAATCGTTCTCCTGGAGTTGATTGCATTAACTCCGAGTTCTTGATGAGAGGGGATACTTTATGGAAATATTTTTCTTATGAAAAGTGGCCGCGAATACCCTATATTTAAGAATATACCCTATATTTACTCAAAATGCGAAAACTATCGCGGCGCAGCTCTGTCCCCGATACTTAAGCAAAACACATTAGGACAACAACTTGTACCAATAATCTAACCAGATCCTGGCATAAGCAAATTATAACTGTGTAATTGGACTGAATGGCAACGTTGGAAAAGAACTATGCATCCATTTGGATTTTTCTTATAGATAAACCTAGTTTACTCAATTTATTTTGTAGTCTGTTTGTTTTCCATGCTGTCGGTTCTGTGGTCAAAGCATAGCCAACTTATTTTAAGTTACCATTTAACGTCCTAAATTGAAGTTTTTGTTGCAACAACGATAAATTCGAATTTGTGGTGTCAAAGTGCGAAATTAATGACTAAGTATTTGCAAATATTTTATATCTGTAAACTTCAAAACAAAAAATCAGTAAAAACAAAGAACACCAAAGAAGGCTGCTTAAGGCTTTCATATATCATGAATATGTCAATGAATATATACTGTCGAATATTATTCAACGAAAAAAACTATCTTAAGCATAATTATGAGCTATAATTATCTTATAGCATAGTTAGGATTTTAGATTTAGCCCTAATCGGCAAGGTAGGCATTGATTGGCGATTTGATTGGTGGGAAATTCAGAACAAAATAATACATTATAGAGATAAGGTAAAATCGTACGGTGCAGGGAACGGAGACTCAATGCCGGCGGCTTTAGAGAGTGCACAAGCGCAATCGTCATTATTCAATGTTCGCAAAGTTTCAGTAATGGTGCCCTATAGGCTGCTAAAGTTGATAATATAACAAGCACTGATACTGCTGTGGCAAACTTGACTGCAGTAACAGTAAATTTTTCAATAAAAATCGAGAAACCATTTTTGAGAGGTAATTAAATATTGAGATCTATAACAATGAAAAAAGCCAAATTAATAAGAAATATTAGAAAGATTACTCCGTGTTCATCAAGCAAAGATAGTGATGATAATACTACTTCAAGCATCTAGAGAGTGAAAACACAAATCTCTATTCAAATCTAAAGACTCTATAGAAGAAATGGTGTAAAAATTAAATAACGAAGTGATCTTATTTAAGAAAGAAAATGAAAATCTGAAACGCATCATTCAAGCTGGTCGATATGCAAGGATAGCATCGAACATCACACACATGAAGAAGAACTCGAACAAGAAATCTCATTCGGATAAAATAAATCTGAAAGTAATTCTCAGTTGACACTCGTGAAAAAAAATAATTTGGAAAAAGAATAACAATAAACATGGAAGTGACTAACGAATACGAACCATGAAGAGAAACTGCTTGGGCATTGAAAAAAGCAAGCCCACAAAGAAAAGAAAAGCAAAATTATCGCCAGAATATATGCGACAAGCAGCACCCAACACGAGTAATTATAAAACTCAGCATAAATTGAGCCAGTAACTCGAACATCTTTATTTGGTAAAGCAACAACTCAGTGCACTAAAGTTCCTAAATCAGATAAGATAAATCAACCACCACCTATTAATATAGTTCGTGTCAAAGACTCTCCTACTACCAATTCCTTGATGAAAACTATCACGGATAAGGATTACAAGCTAAAATATAGGTATGCACTTACCTCACATAAAAATACGTCAGTATTAGCAACCAAATTTATTTTAATAAAATAAAAAGTGCCGTGTTGTTAAAAAACAATAATACTAATAATGATGTAGGTCAGTGTTCTACACAGTTAGTACAACGGGGTATCGACCGGTATATTACAGTGCAGCCGAAAAGAAAGAGAAGCCCAAGAGCTGCGCTAAACACTAGCATCAACAAATTTACAAGGCTCGCTAGTGTTGAACTTGCTCATGGCAATCGTTTCTCTAGCCTGGTAGAAACAGAGTGTATCGAAGATACCACATCTGCGGACAAACCTAAAATTGAAAAACCGCCGCCCATTTATTTGAGAGAAGAATCAAATAAAGAGCTTGTAAAAGCTATTGACACCTTAACAGAGGGAAAATATTATATTTCTGCTCTTAAAAGAGGTAATATCAAAGAAACCAAGATACAACCAATTAACATAGACGCGTACCGTGCATTAATAAAATATTTTGACCAGGTTGGTAAACGTTACTACACTTACCAACTAAAGAGCCAAAAAGGTTTGGTCGTTATTATTAAAGGAATAGAGAGCTTTGTAGAACCAAACGAAATACATGATGCTCTCACTGCCGAAGGTTTTAATGCAAAATCGATTACAAATATTATTAACCGGGAGAAGATACCACAACCACTATTTCGCCTGGAATTAGAGCCAGACAATAAACCTATGAAAGGTATAACCTATGTTATTCAATTTATAACATAAATTATTTAATGCACAGAAGGGTAACCGTGGAGGAACCTAAGAAAAGAATTGGGCCAATACAATGTATCAAGTGCCAAGAATACGGGCACTCAAAAGCATATTGCACACTAAATGACGTTTGTGTTATCTGTGGCGAACTTCATAATTCAAAACAGTGCAATAAAAGGAAAACTGATGCCTCCGTATTACGATGCAGCAACTGTAATGGCAATCATACTGCAAACTATAGAGGTTGTCCCATTTATATGGAATTAAAACGAAGAATTAACCCAAAACAACGAGCAGAGCAACGCATGCTTAATTTACATCCAGCAGTTAAACCTGAAGTACGACCAGAAGTTTCATTCACCAACTTTCCAAATATAACCCATAACGCAACCGTTAACAGCAGCATGCATCAAGGTGTTTCGTACGCCAGTATTCTTAAAGGCAACGCTCCAAAAGCTCAAGTAACTCAGGAAGGAAATGTTACCACAGCCTTAAACAAGCTAACAGACATGATGCAAAGCTTCATGACGATAATGGAGAGAACGATGGACTTGATGATGCAAAATATGAACGTCTTAATGCAGATAGTTGTTAAAAAATAAACATGACCGTTCTAAAAATAGCAGTTTGGAATGCAAACGGCTTAGCACAACACAGAGCAGAAGTTCAAGCATTTCTCATTGAGCACAATATTGACATAATGTTAATATCAGAAACACGTTTCACTAAAAAAAACTATTTTAAAATTAACGGGTACTCAGTATATGATACTAAGCATCCAGATGGTAAGGCGCATGGTGGTACAGCAATATTAATCAAGAGGCGATTAAAACACCACGAACATACAAAATATGAGGAACAACATATCCAATCGACCAGTATTTGTTTAGAAGACTGGTCGGGAAAATTTATAATATCCGCAGTATACTGTCCACCAAAACATGCCATAAAAAAAGAGCAGTTCGTGAATTATTTCAAACAGCTGGGTAAAAAATTTCTTGCGGGAGGCGATTACAACTGTAAACATGTTCACTGGGGTTCAAGACTAACATCGCCGAAAGGCAAACAGCTATATGAGGCCATGGAAGAACAAAGTTTGGATTATTTATCAGCTGGACATCCAACATACTGGCCCACGGATAGAAAAAAGATTCCTGACTTATTGGACTTCTGTATAACTAAAGGCATAGCACGCTCAAATGCAAAAGCCACAGATTGCTGTGATCTGTCTTCTGACCACTCACCTATAATAGTAACAGTTAGCACCGATGCCTTAGAGTCGGAAGCACCCAAACGTCTAACAAACACACGGACCAATTGGAATCAATATAAAAGATTAGTAGAAAAAAATTGTCGACTGGACATCCCACTTCACACCCAAGCAGATATTGATGTAGCAGCTGAACATCTAAAAGATATAATGAAATTAGCCGCAGAGAAGACCACGCCTATTATGAAAAATTCCGAAAAACTTAATAAAATTTCATTTAATATCCAGGAACTCATTCGGGACAAACGAAACATACGTCGGCAGTGGCAACAAATAAGATCACCGATATTAAAATGGAAATTAAACCGTGCAATAAAGACTCTAAAATTCGCTTTAAAAGAGGAAAACAACAAACAGACACAGAATTATTTAAGTGAGCTGTCCGCAACAAATAAAACAGAATATTCATTGTGGAAGGCAACGAAACATTTAAAGAGGCCGGCAAACCTAAATTCACCCATAAGATTACCAAATGGGGATTGGGCAAGAAGCGATGTAGAAAAAGCCAATACTTTTGCGTCCCATTTGGAGAAAGTGTTCTCTCCACATGATCCAATGAATAATTTCAGGCTACCAGAACAAAATGAAAATGATTCCACCAATAAACCGATAAAGTTTAAGTGGAAGGGGGTCAAGAGCACCATTAACAATTGCATTAACTACAAAAAAGCACCAGGGTATGATCTTATAACTGGAAAAATGTTAAGAGAGTTACCAGACATATGTATAAAACTAATAACATACATATTTAATGCAATCCTGCGAATTTGTTATATTCCTCAAGAATGGAAGATTTCTCAGATCACAATGATACACAAGCCTGGAAAACAAGAAACTCATATCTCGTCATACCGGCCAATTAGTATGCTACCCACAATTTCAAAGCTGTTTGAAAAAATGTTACTTACAAAACTAAAACCAGTTTTAGAAGAAAAACAGATTATACCAAACCATCAATTTGGATTCCGGAATCAACATGGCACCATAGAACAAGTACATAGAATTGTAAATGCGATCAAAGCTACCTTCGAGGAGAAAAAATATTGCTCTGCTATTTTTTTGGATGTTGCCCAGGCGTTTGATAAAGTCTGGCACGATGGCCTTATTTATAAAATAAAAGAGATGTTACCAAAAAATTTACACCTAATTCTAGAAAACTACTTGCTCCAAAGGCAATACCTAGTTAAGTACAATGATGCAGTCACTACTTTAAAACCCATACGCGCAGGAGTTCCTCAAGGCAGCGTTCTCGGACCTGTCCTATACTTACTGTATACAGCCGATTTGCCAACTACAAACCAAGTATTGATATCAACATTCGCTGATGATACGGCTATTTTGGTATCAAACAAAGATCCTGAAACGGCCTCTAGGAAATTGCAAAACCATTTATGCAAAATTGAAGATTGGCTACGTACATGGCGAATAAAAGTAAATGAAGAAAAATCAACCCACGTTACATTTACGCTGAACAAGTGCAACTGTCCTACGGTGGAATTAAATGGTGTCATTATACCGCAGCGAACTAAAGTTAAATACTTAGGTTTACATCTAGATAGGAGGCTGACATGGAAAGAGCATATAGAAACGAAGCGCCATCAAATAAAGATAACATTCTCCAAAATGTATTGGCTAATAGGCAGAAATTCAAAATTATCTCTAGAAAATAAAGTTCTCCTATATAAATCAATTATTATGCCAATATGGACATATGGCATTCAACTGTGGGGTTCTACTAGTGCATCAAATAAGGATATTCTGCAAAGATCTCAATCCAAAATACTAAGGAATATCACAAATGCTCCTTGGTATATTCGAAATGCGAACATACAAAGAGACCTTGGTGTTAAAACTGTGAACGAGATCATCAGGGAGTACAGCACGAAGTATTTTTCGAAACTAGAATCACATCCTAATGAATTGGCTAGGGATATTTTAAAACAGCCGAAGTATAGACGACTACAAAGAACAGATCCACTTGATTTAATGAATATATTATAAAAAAAAGTTGGTGTATAATATAGACTGTTATATAAATTAAATAATTGAGCCCATTAATAATAAGTATTAACATAGGTTAAGACTTAAAAAATGTAAATTAGTTTGTAAGATATGCGTACTTTTCGTTAGTTTCTTTAACTGAAAGATTCGAAAATAAAGCCATTGGCAGTAAAATTAAAAAAAAAAAAAGTATTAGCAACCAAAAATGTCAGTAAGGTACTCAACAAATTCCCGATAGACCAGTATTAGGTACACTTTTCATTTTTCATTAAATATTTATAGTTGTAAAAGAAATTTTCTGTTAATTTCAATTTGCTTTTCTCTTAAGTTCTTAAAATTGACAATTTAGAAAACCCACAAACATTACAAAAAGTATAAGTTCTATTTTTTTATTAAAAAGCAATATCAAACATGAATTTGTTACGGCATATGTCAGTATTATAGCCGTTTACTTTACTTATAGGCATGGCTAGAGGGCTACACCATGCCTTTGAAATCAATGACATAATAGCTGAGTTTCAGCATAAAGGTTTAGATATTTATAATTCTGTCAGTATTATCACAAAAGATAACGGGAGCCGCGACCTGGTAATAAGGGGACTACCGCTCTTTATGCTTACGTTTGGCATATAAAGAAAACATCCAAAAGATATATAATATTTAGGCAATTCAAAACATTAGTGTTAGAATAGAGCCAATGAGGAAGAAGAATACTTCAATATTCAAAGATTCCAATGCAGAAAATGTCAAAGTTAAAATCATACCCAGAAATATTGCGGGTGTGACGCAAGATGTGCTGGTAAGCATCTTACGAGCATGTGTACATTAGATAGAAATACTACAGCAACATGCATAAATTGTAAAGGACAGCACCCCGCAAATTACCGTGGTTGTGAAGTAGCTAAAGAATTGCAAAAAATTAGAAACCGTGCAAGAAATTCTAAACAAAATAAAAGAAACCCTGGTACAATAAACCAATAGAATAATAAGGAACTATACAATCTACGAGGTATCGTAGTTGCTAAAAATAAAGAACCAACCACAAAAGTAAATAACACTGGCCAAGTTCAAATAGATTTCATCAAAACCGTTGAAGCTTTAAATAAAAAACTTGACGAGCAGGCTAAAATAAATAAACTTATATTTGACCAATTGAAAACTCTGTCATCGCAATATTCTAAAGTGAATAAAAATGTAAATTATTTTACAAACGCTGAGAATATAGTAAAATTGAATACAAATAGGCTAATCCATCATATTCCCGAGCTAGAAATATTTCTAAACACGCAAAAAATTGACAAATGTTTAATCTTTGAAAGCCATTTTAATAGATCTTCATATTGCAAAATACCTGGGTGCAGTTTCTATTATGCTATTCATCCAGCAGAAAGGGCAAAAGAGGGCCCTGCTATTTTATTTCCGAGCACTCCACTCGGAACTGCAAAAAACATCCAAGGTAAAAATTATCCACTTGAAGTAAGAGAACTGGTGGCTAAGAAACTCATAGCACATAAGTTATGTAAAAATCGAAAAATTACAAGTTATAAATCGAATTGCAGGAATAAAAAGGAAATAAAACCGAGCTTTATAACCTATGTTAAAAAAACTAACATTTGTTATCGCAGGCAAATGAGCTTGAAATACAAACTGTAACGCTCCGTGAGTTAAACGAGGAAATAACAAATTTAAGGCCGAAAAAAGCTCTTGGATATGATTTAATAACTAGGCAAATTATAAAAGAACCAACAAACAAAACAATACACAAACTTCTACACACAATCGATGCTGTGTTTAGACTAAATACGTTCCAAGGCAGTGGAAAGTAGCATAGAAGTGATTATGATTTTAAAGCCAAACAAAAGAAGTAACGATTAAGTCATTTAGACCAATATCTTCCCTACTATATCACAGATATTTGAAAAACTACTTCTGAAGATAATAAAGCCTATAAATTAGAGGATAATGATCATATATACTTACTTATTAGTGATTCAGAGAAAAACATTCGGCCTTAGAGCAAGTTCAAAGAAGCAGATATTATAGAACGTACTTTAGAAACGAAAAAGATATATTCAAGCCTCTTCTTGGATGTAGCGCATAAGTTTAGATCTTTAAAAATTTCACCAGGAGTGCCTCAAGTAAGCGTTCTGGGTTCCATCTTGAACTTCCGTACACAAGAGACATACCACTAATGAAAGAAACAACTATAGCTACTTTTGCTGATGATACCGCATTTTTGCAAGTTGGGAGCAATGTAACGCAAGCTGCAGATTTCGATTAATACAATTAGTAACTGGTTAAAGAAATAGAGAATTAAGCTCAATAAAACAAACGGTTTTATTGAGCTCAATTCTCTATTGCTATGTTTCGGTTAATAAAACAAGCTACGTAAGAATACCAATCGTATAATCAACTCTAAACAAGTCTCTTATGCAAACACAAAAAAATATCTAGGGGTGACGCTAATTGCCAAACATAAATGGAAAGAACACGTCAAAAAGAAAAAGAACGAATTGACATCAAATACAGGAAAATGTATTGGCTCATAGATAGACACCCTGAACTATCTATACATAATAAATTGCTCCTATATCGGCAAACTCTGAAGGAACAGGAAAGTTAAAATAATTAAGAAGTTCCAAAATAAAATACTTCGGAACATTGTAAATGCCCCGTAATACATTTAAATGAAGATCTGCAGTGAGACTTGAACGAAAAATTGCTAGATGTTTTATATAATAAGTCAGTTGTAATAATAATAAAAAAAATGTTGGTGTCCATACATTTTAAGAACTTGCAACTTCATTGCTGAACAAATTACAATTTTCAAAGATTGGAGTCCTAAATTAAAAACTGCAATGCATTTTGATCCAAACTATAATACTTTTTTTTATTTTGGTCAAGACCAAATACTTATCATACGAATCTCGTTACCTTAATTATTTTACTTTTTAACATACTTTCCATTCCGCGTTCACCAACTAAAAATCTTAAAAAAAACAAACAAACCATAAAGTTACATAAATTCAAATTCATTCAAATTCGGTTATATAACAAGTCTGCGACTAGGTATTATGCATCGTTATACGAGCCAAATTTAATAAATTTAAAAAAAAAAATATTTCATTGTGGCACGCAACATTGAACTAGAATTCATAATTCATATTGGCTATATTTACTAAAATAACTAAAACCAAAATTCTAAAATTATATTTGCTCTACATTGAGCAACACGAGTTCGGTTGTGTTGTTTTAGAGAAATATTTTTACCACATACAAATGCAAATTAGGTATATAATATTATTGTCTTGTGCTATAATTTTTCTATATATTAAGAAGATTAAAAATTATTGTAACGAAGACTTATAATATTATATAGTTATTTTTATTATTAATTTAATCGTATAATAATATATAATATTAATGGATAGGTAGTATATCTATATGTAGGCTGTTTCTATATATACAAGGTAAATTGCATTATAAAAATACCGAACAAGTGACGTCATAAGGAAATCACACATAAATTTAACAATCGGTGATAATTTTAAAATTAGATAATATGCCAATTAAATTAACACAAGTATTATATCATATTAGAATAGCGCTAATTATCAACTAACCACTTAGTTTGTATCCCATATTGTGATTTACAAACCAAATCTAAATATAATTGCTGTACTATACCGAAATATTATTTGAGGTAGATTTAATATAGTTGTGATAGTTTATTTTTAATTTGCTATGAGGTTATAATTTTATGAAAAAATTTTATTTGCACTTGAAAACTATTACACCCATCCCTCGATTTATACGGTACTTAAATGATTTTGCTTTTACACAAAAATAAACTAGTTTTAGTATTACTCAATGCAACACACCCACTCTGGAAATGTCTAAATCTAATTCGTGAGTGTTCTTGGGTGGGTAAACCCAATTATCTAATGGCCTAAAGAAATAAAAATGTCCTGACTTGGATTTGTAAACTTTGCCTATATGCTCAATCTATCTTTATCTCGGCCGAATTGGTTGGACACACATGAAATGTGTGGATTACCGGTGTCAACAATGATGTTATAACAATCAAGAAAAAGTTGACTGTTTTCATCGAACCACGCAACTGTCGGATTATAATTCGTATGTCCAGTGCTAAGTTAAAACTAAAATATTTGTTCTGATTCGGAATCATCCAGTGAATATAAAGAAAGAAATGTTTCCCGAGCACATTCAATTTGCTGATCCTTGATTTTTTAAACCCGATACTATCGATATGTTATTAGGTCTAGAATTTGTTGTGCAAATCATGGAGCTGGTTAACAATAACGTTTGTTGTTTACCACTCAAACGTTCGAAATTTCGTTTCGTTGTAATGGGAAAAATTTTACAAAATGTTCAAGTGACTGCATCGTTTCAGGAATTGAATGACCAAAAAGAAAAATTTTGGAAAATTGAGGACGTAGGCTCCCCGAATGGGTGGTCATTATGTTGAAAATGTCCGGTGATATAAAAACGGTATATACGCGGTTTCTCTACCCGTTAAAAGATAGTAGAAAACTTAGGCGATTCCGCAGTGAACGCGTTGCAACAATTTTATATATTAGAAAAACCTCTGAGAGCAAATACGGAAATTTTATCTAAGTACATTAAATCCATGAATGAATATCGCGGGAGTTGAATCATATGGAGGAAATTTTCGATTCAAATGATATATCAACTCATTCTCAGGGCAACTTTTATTATTTTTATTTTATGCCATACTATTCAGTGGTTGAAGAAAGTACCGCAAAACTTCGTGTTGTGTTCGATGCTCTTTCGAAAACTTCCACCGGAGTCTTCTAAATGTATGCCTTATGATTGGTTCCACGATTCAGCAAGATTTCGGAAACATCTTATTGGGGTAACTAGTGATCACTAAAATGTATCGCAACATTTTAGTTAAAAAGGATCAGTAACATTTGTAAAAGAGCTCGTGGCGTGAAAATCAAAATGATGAATCAAAATGTTTTAATCTTAAAACTGTTACATACCGAACTGCAAGTGCACCAATTTTGACGATACGAACTATTTTTTAACTCGCTTCGGATGAAGAAAAAGATTTTTCAGAAGCATCTTGTATGTTGAAAATTGATTTTTATGTCGACGATGTGTTGACAGGTTCTAATTCTGTTACGTCCGCTGCCAAATTGAAAACTGATCTTCAATTGAGCTATGTGCTTCGTTATTAATATAGCGCAGCTTGTTCATAAAATATTATCAATCGTGGAAATCAGTATTTCATCTGTTTATCAATAGACAGACTCCGAAATAACATTAAATCGAATTAGATCTGTTCCATCTCAATTTATTTTTTAAATTCGGGACATCTCAAGCCCGAAAAATTAGGATTATGTCTAAACAACTGAAAATCCTTCGAATATGATTTCCCGTGTGTAACTACCCAATGAACTTTTGAATTGTGATGATTGGTTCCATGGTCCAAGTTTCCTTTGGCACTCACAGAAGTATTGACCAAAACAAACAAAACCGACAATCTGCCGAAAATATACAATCCATTAAATTATAGAATTATCTTCCATTGACATGGTTCTATAGTATTAAAGACAATTATCAGGCACATTCAACAGAACGAATTTTCAGACGAAATTAAAATACTTCGCAAAGGTGAACTACTTTCGAAACCTAGCAATCAGGATGATATTATGCGCGTTGGCGGGAGGTTACACAATTTTAATATCCCTGAGACTTTAAAGCACCGTAGTGGTTATTGGCAGCTTCATACAGGTTTACAATGTTGTTAGCTCGATCCAAGCACTTACGGCTTTTGCATGCCGGTGCTCAGGCGGACGAAATCTATGCAACAAAAAAGTCAAACAATGTATTTCATGTGTCTGTACTCGGCTTAAATCAATGTCTCAAATTATGGGTGAGTTACCAAAAGAAAAAGTGACTCCATCTCTTTCGTTTGAGAATATTGGCATCGACTTCGACGACTCATTTCTTTTTAAAACTAAAATTCGATCCCGAGTTGAAGAAAAATGATACTAATCAATTTTCATAAGCTTTTCAACTAAAGCCATACATATATAGAGGTTGCAAGCGATTTGGTGACCGAAGCTTTTTTAGCAACCTTCCAGAGATTTATAGGCCAACACAGTTTATGTTGATAACGCAATGTCTATTTTGATAACGCAACAAACTTCGTGAGAGCTAAATCTCGAAAAGAGTTACACAACCTTCTAATGCCGGAAATACATCAAAACAAAATCACGAAGTGATCCCGCCACATTTTAGCGGGTTACAGGATGCCGCTGTGAATAGTGCAACATTTTATTTAACACGGGTTGTTGGACTAACCTTCGAGCAATTAAATATTGTCAACAATGAAATCTAGAGTTGTCCGAATTCTAGGGTCATCGTCCTACTATCCAACGATCCTAATAACTTATCATTATTATCTTCGGGACATTTTTTAATTGGGCAGCCTCGCTACGCGACTGCACTGGAGATTCTTTATTATCTCATCTCTCTGGATATTCTGGCCAAGCAAGTGGCTGGAAGTACAGCTATAAGGCTTAATTAAATCAATTTCTCTGCGGTCCTGTAACATTGTGGGACACTCGTTTATTCTAACGAACAACGAAATCCCCAAATCTATCGATTGTATAATCTCAACATCATCCCTCGAAATTAAATTTCTAACTGATATTCCTTCCAGAGAGGACTGGGCGATAGTTTTAAAGTCAGGTAATATTAACTTCTTTACAGATGATTGATGGAAAGGTCGGCGGTGGGGTTTTCTGCGAAGAACTAAATGTAAATCTTTCTTTCCGCCTCCGTGGTCATTGCAGTATATTTCAGGCTGAGAGTAAAGCAATCAAGGAGGCCATAGACTGGATGAAGTACCATGCAATATCTGTAAGAGATATTGGCATTTTTTCATGATTATTGTCCAAGTTGCATGGACAAAGGAGAGGAGGAAACAATACTTCATTTGTTATGCAACTGTCCTAGTCTGTCTCAAAACAGATTCAAGTTTTTGGAGCTGAATTTCTGTGCGATCTAACGGATCTTAGTAAATTGAGCGTTACAGATTTTTACTGCTTCGTGAGTAACCTCAATTTGGTTTTCAGTAAGGTAGTAGGGAGTAGCAATTTCTCTGTTAAAGGCTATGAACCATAAGTGTCTATCCCTCGTCTTTTTGAACGGCCATCTCAACCTAACCAATCCTATATGTAATCAATTGTGACATTGTTGAATAAAAAAAATCCACTTCTAACATTGGGCTTGCATTCAAACTGCATCGGGATCTGCCGAAACAAATTTATGAGCTATTGAAATCGTATATGTCGGACTGACACTATCGAGTAAAGTATAAGAATGAATGCTCTGAATTAAAAAGAATAACAGCAGGAGTACTCCAAGGTAGTGTTTCCTCCATTCTTTACTCCCTATAAACAAGAGAATTGACCAATACTGATGCAACTATAGCACCATTTGCTGATGGTACTGCTATATTAGCGTCAGCTCAAGACATAACAGACTCTATTAAAAAACTGCAGAAAACCACAAACAAAATATGCAATTGGACAG
Source organism: Tipula confusa (assembly GCA_963556175.1). Lineage (NCBI taxonomy): Eukaryota > Metazoa > Arthropoda > Insecta > Diptera > Tipulidae > Tipula > Tipula confusa. The sequence continues at coordinate 109,584,831 of OY744475.1, forward strand.
AAAATAGCGTATTAAACTATGAATCAAACTAACTCAATAATCTGACTAATCTGAGAGTTGATCACATACCAATAATAATCAATTCACAAAAAGACCGTATGCAAACACGGCTAAATACATAGGTATAACCTTGGATGCCACTCAAATGGGGAAGGACCATAAAAAAAAGAGAAAAGAATTAAAAATTAAATTCATGAAAATTCACTGGTTTCTAGGGAGACACTCCGAGCTCCCGAACCATAATAACCTTTTGCTATATATAATTAAATTCTGCAACTGGTATGAACAAATATTGGACCTAACGTAACCTAGATGACATAATGACAGCAACGCAAGAAAACTACTGAGGGATCTAAGTTATCTATGGGACCTATAAGGCTTAATTCCAATGTATAATAATATGCAATGTAAATTACTAAACTACGCAGTCGTAATAAAAAAATAAAATATCTAACATAGTAAACATATCCAAATTAATAGATTTATCTGAATTAACAGTAATAAAATAAGCAAATAATTTTCACTAAATTATATTTAACTGCGGTTAACATTTTAATTTATTATCAACAATTTAAAACCAATTTTATATTAAATTTAACTTATTTTAATTTTATTTTTCAATTTAATTTATTTAAATTTTGAATCGAATATATTTCTGAAGGAATTTATTTCCAAATAACTTTGAAACCGTTATGAAACGGTTTTTTTGAATTCGTCAGTCATTTTAATATATGTAGCTTAAAGTTTAAACTACTTTAAAAATATAAACCAACTTTTAACATTTAATAATTTTTGAGATTCCTTTCAAATCTCTTTCAAACCAAATTTATGTAAATTTTCTCTAAAAAAATTCGATACTCTTTTTAAACAAGCTATATTTTAGTATATTCGATAAGATTTTTCAGTTTTCGAAAATGGTCTTAATTTGTGTCAATTACATTCTTTAAACTGAAATCCTCTTCAATTGAACTGAGAATATTTAAACGAGAGAATATTTACCTTTTATTCACAATAATTCGTATCATATTTAATTCAAAGCCTATTTTAAATTTTACTGTTCAAACTATGTATTTTCAAATTGGAGTTTGAATGTAATACATATTAAGAATCGATTTCCTTTTAAAATATATTTTACTTGCTTATCAAATTATTTGAGTGTAAATTTAATATAAAACTTACAGATTGATCAGTTTTAATATAAAGTTAAAATGTTATTAAATTTGACGAAACATTTAGTTTGGATGAGTTAAGTATCAAAAAAAATTATTCAAAAAATATTTAGATGTTTAATAAATAGATTTAAAACCGTTCTACCATAATTTAAATTTACCTTAACATTTTTAATCAAGCTGTTCTAGCTAATCTTGTCAAACTATATATTTTTTGTAAATTTCATAATTTTTCTAGTTTTATATGAGTATATATTTGAAATAAAATGACCCGAATGGTCAATATAAATTTAATTTTGAGAATATTTTTAAATTTAAGAAAATATTAACTTAAAATGACGATCAAGGTCAAGTTTTTGCCACAGAATATGTTCTGAACCGACCTAAATTTGAATTTCATTATAATCAAACCTTTTTCACAAAAGTTTTAATTTTATTTTTCAAACATTTTTCAAACTAAATTATCAAATTTACCTTAACCCATTTTAATCAAGTATAAGTATAATCATAATTATTTAATCAAGCTTATACCAAATTGATCGATTTGAGTTTGAAGAAATGTTCAGTTTAAATCAAGTTTAATTTCATTTCAAACACTTTTAGATTTAATTTAGATTTAATTTCATTTCAAACACTTGAAAAATGATCAATCCATCAATATAAATTTGATTTGAAAAAAATTTAAAAAATAAAACTTTGAAATTTTACATTGAATAAATTATATTGAATGATTTTTATTTTGTATTCTTGACAAAGGGCTAATTGGTAAATTTAGTCTCACTATTGCATAGAAATTATTTCTGGAAAGTAACAGTGTCTCTGGAGTGAAATTTTATGTAATGGCGGGGCTAGTATTACCAACTGTTCTCTTGTCATTTTCAAATGGCGCTTTTCAAATGGCGCTTCAAATGAACTTTTTAGTAATTTTGTAAATAAATGACATGAGTTAATAAGACGATTAGTTTTTGTTTTTGTTTTGATCGACCTAATTGTTTCCTTTGGGGCCTCGTCAAGGTTCAGTACTATACTGAACTTATAAAGTAAAAATATCATTGTTTCTGCGAGATACCAGTGAACTATTTAAGCAATTTTTTAAAATTTCTATACCAGATACTATTTATAGGAACATTTATTTTGGAAAAATTTGTGAATAATTACACAACTGAAATGTACAGAATAAAATCGAAACTGATAACAATTGTTTTTGATTTTCCACTTTTCGGAAAGATCCAAAACGAAAACTATTTTTAATTCTTTGAAAGAAAAAAAGTTAGAAAAATTAATTAGTAAACGATTACAAGTAAACAACGTAAACTAAAAACAAGGTACCTGCACTCAACTCTAGTGAACCAACTTTTTGTAGTTCAACTGCAAGGGAGGCTTGTTATTTGCTTATCAACTGTATTATGACATCCATCACAATCTAAAAGTTTAGTAAATAATGAAATATGACAATATTCATTTGTTTTGCTCTAATTTGAAATATTAAAGCAGTACTGTCGTTTTACTTTCTGGAACGACGACAGATTTGAAATTATTTTGATTGTGCTCTATTATTAATTTACATTATGCTATTTTAAAGGTTTATTCACTTCTTTACTTTAGATAGTGCCAATTAAAAATTTGTGAAACAAGTTTTCTGTTTCATTTCAAAATTCTTTTTTTTTTTAATATTTTAATCCAAGCAGCAATTTTTGGGGCCGAATCGCTCCAAAATCTTTCAAGGGCCATATGTAAAATCTTTCGATGGCCATATCGAAGGCCATATGTACATTGCCTTGCTCCAGCCAGCTTGTACTGGCATGGATGATGGTTCGAGCAATGGATTCTGCACTTAAACATGGGATCATATAGTTGTGTTCATCGTCATCATTAATCGCAATCACCCCACTACCAACTCGTATTGGTCAGTGTGGCCTCTAACGAGGCTGGCTCAACGGATTATAGGGTGAGCTAATCATTGTTTAAAAGCCCTTTTAGGCAACTCAACCCATTTGAACAAAAACCCAGGGTGGGTAGATCACCACCACCATTAGCGAACACCTTGGAAAGGGATAACGCAGAACTGCGCAATAAGATTTACGAAATAGAAAAGTTAATGTTAAATCTAAACAAAGACCTCGAAAACTTACAGCGAGAAAACAATGAGTTAAAAGTTGCTCTAAATGCAGAAATATCTGAGAAAGAAACCTCTAAGCTGCAGGAAAAACACGATACCAATAATCATATAAAGGTTATATATGAAACAGACGAGGAAGAGCTGAAAAGAAAAACGGGATAGATTCTGAACCGTAACAAAAAAAATAAGAAACGCAAGATTAGTAAATCACCACAAGTTTCACCCAAACTGCGACAATCAATTGAGCAGCGTCCAACCGGAAGTAGGAATTTACTACAGGAGGAAAAGGTTTCAGCGGAACAGGAACGATCAAGTAAAGAGCTCTCAACCGGAAGGAAGATTATACACCTGGAGAAAAAAGTTCCACGGCCTTTTCCAGTTATAATATCCAATTGCGATAATTATCAAAGTATTAGAAACATCATGAACAACAATTGGATAGAATTTCAAGCTACAACTCTAAATAGTGGTGATATTAAAATAAATGTCCCAGGCAGTGATAGCTATAGACAGTTAACAGGAGCTCTTAATGGAAACATAGTATTTTTACGAAGATAAGCTGACAAGACAAACCAAAGTCATTGTTAAGAAACTACACACTTCATGCAAACCGGAAGAGATAAAAGACTATCTTTTGGAGAAATGATATAAACTTATAGAAATTACACTAAAAAGAGATGACAAAACACCGCTTCCATTATATATGTGATCTTTTGAAAGAAGAGAAGACATTAAAAATATTTATGCAATCAGCGAAATACTCCATATGAAAGTGCAAATAGAAGCAGTTAAAAAATCTAAACTGATTCCCCAGTGCAAAAAATGACAAGTCTACGGACACACGCGAAAACTTTTGTAACAAGGAGCCTAGATGCGTGAAATGTATAGGAAAACACCGTACGGCTGAATGTATGAAACAAAAAGAGACCCCACTAAAATGTGTCAACTGTGGGGGGCACATCCAGCAAACTACAGAGGTTGCATTGTTATAAGAGAGCTGCAAAAAATTCGCAACAAAACAAGGGAAATTTCAGTAAGTACCAGGCCAGAAATCAACTCAGCCTCAACAAGAATATCCCAAAGTTAATTAACTTTGTTTATATTGTTAATATAACAAAGTTAAGGAAGGACACACGAAATTGCATAAAGCAAATTAAAAGAACTAATCCAAATGTAACATATGCTGATGCTGAAGATATTCTTAATAGACTTAGTTCACAAGAACTAAGTGGGTACGAAGTTCACTCAGGAGTACATCCTAATAATAATGGACGAGGGGGCAGTGCCGTAAATTTAAAAAAGGATATTAAATACGATCTACAACTAACAACTTGAAAGTGATGAAATACAAGCAATTAGCGTTAGCATTAATACCCGCAACCACAAAGTAGTGGTAGCCGCAATATATTCCCCACCTAGTTCAGCATCAAAAAAAATGCTTATACACACTTCATCATTAGAATAGTGTGTTTATCATTTTAAACACACGCAACTTTCATCAGAACAAACATTAGAACAAGAGGTGGAAAAGCTCGTCAAAGATATACAGCAAGCAGCGTGGAAAAGCACTAATACTACAAACAAAAAAACAGCTGGCAAATGCTACCCAATGGAAATTAAATCACTAGTTATAGAGAAAAGAAGTGCCCAAAGGGAATGGCAATGTACACGAGACCCAGCTGCCAAAAATAGATTAAATAATTTAACACAACGAATACGCAGAGAAATACGGGAATTTAAAAATAAATCAATAAATTCATACCTACAGTCTCTCACCTTTGATAAAGATAGTGGTTATTCATTGTGGAAAGAAACCAAATATCTGAAAAGGCCAGTTATGCACATATCACCAATCAGAATAAATAATGGTCGCCTGGCTAAAACCAAAGAAAAAAAAGCAGTAAGGTTCGCGGATCATCTCGAGAGTAAATTTCACTCCAATTTAACAACACTTAATCAACAGGATATACTGATTGAAAACTATACAACCATCTTGAGACAGGAAATCCCATTAACCAATACTAAAGAAGTGAAGCAAGAAATAAAGAATCATGTAGTACTTAAAAATTCACCAGGATATGACTTGATAACTGGAGAGATTCTTAAACAACTACCTAATAAAGCTATTAAAAAAATATCAGACATGATTAATGCTTCATGATTAATGTTATGTCCCTCTAACTTGGAAATTTGCGGAAGTGATAATGATACCTAAACCAGGTAAGCCACCAAGTGAATTAACCTCGTATAAGCCAATATCAGTTCTTCCCATCATGTCAAAACTGTTTGAAAGACTATTATTAAAACTAATTAAACCAGAAATTATAAAATCAGGAGTTGTTCCGTCCCATCAGTTTGGATTTAGGGAGAAACACTCCTAAATCGATCAAGTCCATAGAATAACAGATTTAATAGAAAAATCCTTAGAGAAAAAAAAATTGTTCAGCCATATTTCTGGATATAGCACAGGCATTTGACAAAGTCAGGCTAGATGGTTTAATATTTAAAGTGGAGAAAACTCTGCCATTTGAGTATTGCGAACTGTTAAAGTCATACCTAATAAGAAGATACTTTAGAGTTAAGCAGGAAGGAACTTACTCCAGCATAAAAGAACCTAAGCAGGAGTCCCGCAGGGGAGTGTCTTAGGGCCACTCCTTTTCGTACTGTTTACAAGCGACTTCCCACAGACGAGCAATACAACTACCGCCACGTTGGCCGATGACACTGCAATTGTAGCTGTTAGTGACACAATCGGTGAACTCACATTCAAACTGCAAATAGCCATAAATAATATACAAGATTGACTAACTAAGTAGAGAATTAAAGTGAATGAATCAAAGTCTACTCACATTAACTTCACTAAAAGGGCAATAGAACCACTACCTGTGACTATCAATAATATCCCTGTACCACATGCAAATCAAGCAAAATACATTGTATGAACCTTGATGCAAAGTTAAAGTGGAAAGTACATGTGAAAAAGAAAGCAAAAGAGCTTCAGTTAAAATATAGCAAAATGTACTAGTTAATTGGAAGAAACTCTCAGTTATCCATTCATAATAAACTTTACTTTATAAACAAGTGCTCAAGCCGGTCTGAGCTTATGGTATCCAACTATGGGGATGGACCAAAACCAGCAATCAATAGATAGTTCAATTCCAAAATAATTCTTAGAGGGATTGTAAACGCCCCTTGGTACACTCGTAATAGTGACCTTCTTAGAGATCTCGGAATAGACACAGTCGCAAGTGAAATAAAGAAATTTGCACATAAACACCAGGAGAGGCTCCATCACACCCTACTATTGAAGCTGTATGACTACTTCATCAAGAGGGTATTATAAGAAGACTCAAAAGACTAAAACCTTTTGAGTTACCTGAGTAGTGCGCATAATGCAAAACCAACCAAAACAACACTTTATGGAAAGAATACATAGAAGTGGCTTTATTATTATATTGTTAGAATCAAACGCTGTTTGTCTAGTCTAAATGACTAGTTACTTTGTAAAAAATCTTTTTAAAATAAAAAATAAAAATTTATAAAAAAAAACGTTAATCGCAATCAAGTGATGAAAAATTAATTTTTCAACCCTTCTCCCGTCAGGATTCGAACCTAATACCTCCCGACCGAAACATCTCAGGTTTAACTACTGCGCCAATTTTTTGGAGTTTCAAAATACTTGAAAATACTTTACTCGAGTTGGAGAATTTCCGTAAAAACTTAATTACACAAGATATAAATAGGTCAGGATCGGTAAGATATTAATGATCTTCAAGTGACATAGACTGTTATTTTTATATGTGTTTCAAATTCCATTGTGACTTAGCTTTACCTTAAAATAGATCGTGCATGGATGAACTTTTGCAAAGAAATTTTAAAAATACAACTATAATACCACTAACTGTTTTTTGTCATTATGATTCATCATTACGACTTAATTTCTACAATAAATTCAGTAACCGCGTCACAATAAAAGTGATTTAGCTGTCAAATCAATTTGTATATATTATCAAAGTATGACATGTAATTTCAAACAAAACACAGAGAAACTAATCAACTCATATAAATTGTAAGGAATCGGCTTAAGTGTGTTACTCATCATACACCAAACATTGTCTTAAGGTTAGATTACCGCAATAATGAGGTATGTTAGCATGAATATCGTTCGCCTTATCATCGATAAAGTACAATCCTCCACGTTTTGGATAAAATCATGCCCTATTCTTTCTTTGTGTTTTTATGTTATTTTGTAATGTGTTCAATGTCTATAAATAAAACTGATCGTACGTTATAACTGAGTCCACTCATATGCCATAAAATTATTTTTATTCATATGCGTTTATTAACATTTATTACCTTTCAACATTTTGAGTATATATACATTGTATAAACCGCGACTTGTTATTTATGAATTAAAATAAACCGCCGCGCGACTTGACATGCGTTCATACTCGTATAAATATTTAATAAATTTAGTTCAACAAGAAGAATTTTAAATTAAATTAAATTAGTAAGTTACATCAATTCTTTGATTGTCGTTATACGTTTGGGCCAGATGTTAACGTACTGTCATTGCAAATTCACTTATATTTCGCACAAAATATATAAAATAAATATGTTATTAAATGAGCCGTTCGACAGAGGTTAATGTAAGAAATTATTGCAATTTTAAACAAGTAAAAGTTATGTCAATATCGGTGCTTGGAAATTTCTAATCAACCTAATTATTTTTCCCATTGATAACTTTAAGATACTATACTATTCTTTTTGTTCTCTTGGCAGAATTGTTTTTCTGGATGAAAGTTCTCTTCTATCCGGGTTTGAATTGGACAATATTTCTGGTTTCCTGGAGTATCCTTACAAGGTCTTACAAGTGCTTACCAGATCACCAAAATCTATAACAAACTTTTTTTTAAACAAGTTAACAAAAATTATGAACAAAGAAGAAAACTAAGTGAAATTGAAAAGATAACGTCGCAGCTAAGCAACGAAGTGGTGCTGCTTAAAAAAGAAAACGAAAATTTAAAAAGGGCTTTACAAGGTACGGAATCTGAGAAACCTCCTCAGACTAGCAATAAGGTAGGTATTACTGAGAAATTGTATACTGATGGAGAAGAACTAGTAAGAGAAACAAATTGGGTCTTATAAAAAAGAAGAAAAGGAAAAGCCCGAATTAAAGAAAAAAGCTGATTTGTTTGCATCATTTCTTAGAGATACATTCCAACTTTTTCGACGACAAACTGCATATGAATACATAACACTATAGTTAACAAGGGGTTCGTCAACAACAACAATACCCGAGTCTACTGCTTTTACTCGGTCATCAATAATAATTCTACCAAAATTATTATTGGTAGTGGCGATGTTGATTCTACTCTACGCACCGTTGTACCTGTAAAGTGGATTTTTGTTTCACGTCTGTGCAAGGATGTCAGTGATTATAATATGTTACTGTATATTAAAACTAAAATTGAGATTGATAAACCTATTTTGGTTCGGATGCGACGTAATGATGATCGCGATTATATATCGTTCAAAATTGGAGTTCCTGATAATAAATTCTTTCCAACTCATCGTCGTAGCCTCCAGCTGTATTAATCAAAGAATTTATAAATTATCATCGGCAATCATCGAATCATTTTTTAGTACCTCGTTGGCCCTAACGGTATAAGGTCTACATTTAATTCAAATTCAAACAATTTTTTAATCTATTATCAAAATGGACATACCACATGCGCACAAAATCAACGCATTTTTCATTATTTCTATCATCGTCTTGTTACCCCCATCCAATGTTACGAGTGATGTGGAACAAATTTTTATTGATACCATGTTGTCTTGTAATTTACATCAATATTACAAAGTCGCTAACCTGAATGGTAGAATTCTCGATCTAGTTTTACTAAATGATCCTAATTGTGGATTAATGACTAAGTCAACCTTTTGTTCCCGATAAATTGTACCACAGTGGATTGGAAATCAAGTTTGACTGCCTAGAGCTATTTTGTAAATTCATCAACATTACTCAACCAAAGGTAAATTATAATTTTAAGAAGGCTGCTATTGCTGGACAGCAGATATTTCTTAATAAGGTGGACTGGGATGAAATTTTTAATTCTTTTTCGAGTGACGTTAACGCGTTAGTTGACTCATTTTATGTGGGTTTACTTGAGGCTTTTGACAAACATGTACCTAAATGCTATAAGCGTAGGAATAACCATCCTCCATGGTTTGACAACAATTTGGTCAATTTGAGGAACAAAAAGAATAAGGCACATACATTTGCCAAAGTTTTTGGTGATAACGCTGATTATCTTAATTCTTTCCAACAACTTCGCCGGGCATTTGATAAGGAACAACGCCGAGCCTATGGAAACTATATTTCGCGATTGGAAAATAATTTAATTTCAAGCCCTAAACTTTTTTGGCCTTTTGTTGATGTCAAAAGAAAATGTTCCGGTTATCTCCAAACGATGTCGTTAGATGATGTTACTGTTTGTAATGCTGAGGACATATGTAATTTATTTGCTGAACTTTTCCAATCAGTCTATAAGAAATACAATGATAAGGTTAATGATGTTTCCTTAGGACATCGTACTCATCATCAAAATTTAATTGAAATACCTCATATTTCTGAAAAAGATGTTAGCCTTGGAATATCTAAAATGAAATCCAAATGTAGCTTTGATAATATACCCGTAATAGTTTTTAAGGACCTTAATAGCTCGCTATCATTATCTCTATCTCGGATATTTAATGCGTCTCTGCGGAGTGTGGTGTATTTCCGTTGATATGGAAGATGGCAATTATAATTCCCATTTTGAAATCAGGAAAACGATGTAACATCAAAAATTATCGTGGTATATCAATGTTATCATCGATTCCTAAATTATTTGAGCTTATTACTTCTGATTATTTGTATTTCAATATTAAATCTTCATTAACAAGTCAACAACATGGATTCGTCAGGCATCGTTCTACAACTACAAATCTGTTAAGTTTAACTTCAAAAGCGTTCAGCGGCTTCGATTTCAAATGTCAGTTAGATGTGGTTTTCACTGATTTTGAGAAGGCATTTGACTCACCTCAGTTTGAGTTACTTCTTGCCAAACTTGATAAATTTGGAGTGAGCATAGTATTTTTGGATTGGATTGGACCGTACTTGCGTGGTAAAATATCAAAATTTTTGATTGAATTTCCGTGACCATATTGATTTGATCGTGGCTAAGTCTAGTTCTCTACTTGGTTTCATTCGTCGTATGACAAAGGATTTTCATAATTCACAATCAATTAAAACTTTGTATTGTTCTATTGTTCGGTCTAATTTGGAATATGCGTCGATTATTTGGGATCATGCTTGCAATATTCATATTGATAGAATTGAACGGATTCAGAAGAAATTTATTATTTACTACCTTCATAAACTGGATTGGCCATTTGATCCGAACCTTCCAATGTGGCTGAATAAAAAGAATTTGGCATCCTACGTCGAACGCTGTAGGATTGCCGATTTGGATTCATTACTTGTAAGACGTAGATGTGCTGCTTAAACATTCATCGCTGATTTGCTGAATTGTTCTATTGATTTCCCTGAACTACTTGCATAGTTTGATATTCATGTGCCCTGCAAACCTGCTCGCGTCAGGGATTTTATATATTTGCCGTCATTTAAATCTGATTACGCATATAACGCTCCGATCCCGGCTATTTGTCGTCAATTTAATGAAAATTTTGATGTGTTTGATTTCAATATTTCCAAATGTACTTTTAAAAATCTTGTTAAAGCTAAATTGTAAAATTATAAATTATAATTGTAATCAAAAAAGGATTTTCATCACAATTTCCTGGCTATGATCTTATTATACATAATCTAAAAAAGGATAGCTTCTTCAAATAAATAATGCAACGTTCAGACTTAACGATGTTCCACACCAATGGAAAGTGGCAGAAGTGATGATATCAAAACCAAGCAAACCACAACGACAAAAGATTGTAATGTAAACGGCTATAATACTGACATTTATTACTATACGCGGTATTACTGACATATATTGCATATCTTTTAGTTTTTAAGAGAATTACTCAATATACATACAATTTTTTTTATACAATCATGAATATTCTTGTTTCATTCTGTTCTAATATTCGTGTAAGTGTTGGTATAACATTAAGTAATGATCAGTTCCAATTTTACAACGGTCGTGAATACATCAAGTTATTGCATATTTGTTAAAATTGTGCTATAAATTTTGGAATTCCATATTTTAGTAATATTTACCATTTTTAATTATTAATTATTATTGTAATATATTCTTTGGTTAATCGTTTTTGATTATTTAAATGTGCTTCCGTGAAACAAGTGAAACTAAATATAAATATTTGTTAAATTAGTTATGTCAGAATTAGATGTAAATGAAAAACGGTATTGTTCCTTTTACTGACACATGTGTCAGTGATAGGTCAGCAACTGCTATTTTTATATCTTATATTAAAAAAATAGTGGCTAATCCTTCTTTAAACCATTTTTGCATTTCATTTCTAATTAAACCTATCATGTCCTAATTCTGGCACTAATATTTAAAGATATTTTTAGTATAAATAAATAAAAACGCAACTGTCAGTAATAAGTCTATACATATCTAAGTATAGACTCCTTTCTATTTTAGAATAACGATAAATTTCTTATTTTTATTTATTAAATTTCAACCATTTGTGTATAATTTAAACACTTATTTAATAATTCAATTGTTTTAAAACCATTTACACAAAACTTAGCTCAAAACTGACAACAACTTTTCGAAACATTTAAATATAATAAATCTTCTTAAAATTATGTGTCAGTATTATATACGCACCAAACAGTCAGTATAGAATTATTATACATTTTAGTTAGAATGACAACGAAATTGAAGCGTCTTCAATATAGCTGGGATGACCTGAATACTGCACTTCAAGGTATGGCAAACGGGATGATAATATACGCAGCAAGCCACAAATATAAAATCTCACGGACGACATTGTTATACAAAGCAAGAGATGTAAATGGGTTAAATGCACCGATAGGCCACCTAACTATTTTATCAATTAAGAAAGAAGCAACAATAAAAGATTGGATTATTTACATTGGCAAAGCGGGATTTCCGGCAACAAAAGATCAGCTACTAGATAGTGTGCAACTGTTACTTAAAAACTTAAACCGGAAAAATAATTTTAAGGATGGCAGGCCCGGTAGACGGTGGTATGAAGGTTTTTTGAGTAGAAATCCCGAGATATCTGAACGAGTCTCTCAGAATTTAATTAAAAGTTGTGCCAATATTACGGAAGAAAATATACGCGACTGGTTTCAGCAAATTAATCGATATATTTAATTGTGATGAGAGCGAATTTTTATTAGCTCCAAAAGAAAATTGCGTCTTAGCAGCAAAGGGTGACAAAGCTGTATACAATTTGTGTAATAATGACGAGAAAGAATGTCAACACTCATCATGATAAATGCGTCAAGGAATATTGCACCACCATATTATACAAAAGAATACCGTTTGTTTTAGGTTGAAAAATTCCTAACGGCTGGGTTGCTCCGATTCTGGTTCGATGACTGGCGAGTCCTTCTACGAATATGTCACGAATGTATTTTTACCGTGGCTGAAACAAAGCGGAGCCAAATTCCCTGTCATACTATTTTTAGATGGACCTATACCTCATCTGTCTTTAGCATTCAGTGAGTTTTGCAAAGAACATAAAATTACATTAAAAGAGCTTTATCCGAATGCAACTCACCTCTTGCAACCGTTAGATGCCAGAGTTTTTCGGACTCTTAAGATTGAGTGGAAGAAAGCTCTTTATAAATGGAAGCTTGAAAATCTTACGAAAATTTTACGTGTTCCGTAAAATATAGGTATGCAGTTACCTCACATAAAAATATGTCAGTATTAGCAACCAAAAATGTCAGTAATGCACTCGACAAATTTCCGATAGATCAGTATTAGGTACACTTTTCATTTTTCATTAAATATTCATAAAGTTGTAAAAGAAATTTTCTTTTAATTCTTTTATTTCTTTTATTACACCGCACCTTTAACCACTGCGCCAATTGCTCGGTAATTCAATTTTAAATAAATTGTAATCTTAAATAAATTGACAATTTAGAAAATTTGCAAACATTGCAAAAAATGTAAGTTTTATATTTAATAAGAGATATCAAACATGGATTGGTCGCGGCATAAGTCAGTATAGCCGATTACCTTATAGGCCTATTTGTTTGCTTCCAACTATTTCTAGATTATTCGAAAAATTACTGCTTAAGAGAATCATGTCAAAAAAAAAAAAAAAAAGAAGAGCTTAACATCAAATACTGATAAATGTACTGGCTTATAGATAGGTATTCCGATGTTATCTCTACACATAATAAACTGCTGCTACAGGCCAAAGTTGACCCTTTACTGAATTCTTTTACAAGATCTTTCAGGCCATATTTTTACAATTTTTACTCGTAGAAGGTGCGTTCACCCAACTACGTCAGCGGCAGGGATCGTTCTCAAGATCGCGGTGTATTTAAGCCAACACCTTAACCATCACTGTACAATCGGTGACGGATGCCGAGCCGCACATTAAACACACACATTTCGATAGTTCTTTACAAGTAAATTTCTCACGCACAATTACTATATATTTCAAAATACATATATACACAAACATAAAATGATCTTAAGATAACGAAACAAATAGATAATAGAATTTATTTATACACCGAACACTAATTTTTTTTAGTATACAAATTACTTATGACTAAACTAACAAATTACTACCGCAAAGTAATAAAATTTTGGAATTAAGTAGTTCAGTCTATTGCATACATGTTAATTAAGGTTCGTTATATGATGAATTCACACAAAAATAAAGATGCGCGAATTCTTATATACATACATATATGTTCAAATAATCGTTATTTTACAGTAAAATATTAGAATAAGTAACAAAGAATGTGTATCTAGCTTTGCACTGTAGTGAAATTGTATGGTACTTGAATAATTTGATTATGAACTTCATTCATAATATACTTAAAAATGTGTAAAATTGGTCTTGAAATTGCATGTATGTACTTGAATTATTATTAACATATGTGCAAGGCCATAATGCTACTTAATCTTATATCAATATACTTTTATATGAGTTCCTATTTACAGGCAAGCTTTGAATTGCGTATTCCAAAATATTGTCGAAGCGGACAATTCTGTTACAGAAATTACATGTATAGGAGGTCGAGAAGACAAGCGAGTGAAAACGGGCAGTTGACTCATCATACACTAATCTGAATAAATAATACCCATCCTACAGCATAAATATATGGACTATTGGCTCGATATTTGTGCACCTTGTGAACAACTAACATCAAGTGAAAAAAAAAATTGCATCACATTCTCTGGCATAACCGACCCAAACAATCAAAATGTAGACATAAACCGACAACATTTAATTAATTAATGACATAAAAAAACTGATTTTACAACAATTTCGACAAAGGATACCGACCGGACATCTATCAAAACCATGTGTTTGACTCAGAGCGAAACAACAACAAAGAAAGACTCGTTGACTTTTATGCCACAAACTATGAATTCTATAATATATCAGAAACAAAAAACAAATACACGATGTAACTAAGCAATTGGCGCATTAGTCAAAACTACGATGTTTGGATCGGTTGGTACGATGTTTGGATCGGGTTAGAACCGCAACGGTGGAATCATTTAAAAAAGGATTTTCATTACTAGATCGGGAACGGCGATAACGATGAACACAACAATGATCTACTGTTGGTTTGCAGATTCCATAAGCTAAACCACCGTTCACACTAAAACAAGATGACTAAAGCAATGTGCAACCTCGACGTAAAGTAGGAGATTAAAAAAATAACCGCGAACAATTTGGTAGCGATTTGGCTCTATAAAGGATTGCATGGATAAAATCATAAAAAAGCACGTTGTCATGAACTCTAGAATAAACGGTTGTGGTACTCAATCCATTCGTGGTATAGTGAAGCAGTAACTATAGCTAATTACTCAATCAAAACTATTCAGTGGTGATACACCAATATCCGCTTTGGTAAATCCACTCTCTATCGAGACAGACCCTATAGATTACGGAGAGGGGGGGCTTCTATTTTATAATTAAGAAACTTTTAATCCGTTTCAAATAAAACCGTTTTTCAATTAAAACATTTTGAGATCACCTCCAAAAGACAGAAGAAACAACTCATTAGTTAAACAAGCGGCTTCTACAGTAGCGTTATAAATGGAAAACATAACTAAGAAAAAAATCTGAGAAAAAGGATGATTTAGAAAGGAAAACAACTATAGATCATTAAGAGAAATGAGCCAAACAAAAAAGGAAAGCAGAGTTCTCTCCAATCAGGAAGAGCCGGAACACCAAACATCACAGCGATCGAAGGCACTTACTACCAGCCAACATCATTGGTAAATATCATAGGAGTAACTGACTTCTTAGAAATTCAAGCGCTAATGAATTCTGTAACAGACCAGGAGTATATCTGAACTGTGGTAAACATCAGTGATACACATACGAGAGGAAAAATGTTCGCCCTATCAAAGTGATGGCTGAAGGACTGCATCTAACACGTTCTAATAAAGACATAAGCAATGACCTCAGAAATAAAGAATTCAAAATTCAGGATGCTGTGAATATTATTAGAAAAGAGAAAGATAAAAAAAAGGATAGCCTATAGAAACTGTGGCAAAAAAGGACTTCCTCTCTTTATTGAGGTATAACGTTTGAAAACTCCGAAAACACTGAGCAATTGGCGCAATGGTTAAAGCTGTGATGTTTGGATCGGGAGGTACCGGGTTCGAACCCCAACGGAGGAGAGTTGAAAAATGGATTTTTCATCAATTGATTTCAATTGGTAATGACGAAGAACACATCTATGACCCCCTGTTGGAGTACAGAATCCATAGGGCTACGCATCGTCAATGGCTGTACAGGCTGGTTGGAGCAGTGCAATGTGCAGATGGATTTAAAAGCGAAGCTGTATTCGTTCGACCTACATTTGGTTGATAATGGTGTGAGGTAGGACGTTAAAAATTAACCAAGAAAAGATTGGGAGAGCTTCGGCCCCAGAAAAAGATTGCAGGGTTCAAACCCCAAAACAAATAACTCCGAAAACATTCAAAATATCTATAATTTAATTGGATACCCAACATGAGAGTAAAATAGAAACAATTTTAAAGAGCTTCAATGAAAATTTATCAGCGAAAAAATGCCATTGTTTTAATTATCCGCAAAAATATTGTGAACGAGATACAAGTTGTGTCACTCAACTGAAATGTGCAAAATATCAAGAGATACACCAGCAAAATTTATTAATTGCAGCAAGAAGCACTCAGTTACCCGAGATGCGAAATAGCCAAAAGTTACAGAAAATAAAGAACCAAGCATGAAAAACGAGAGAAAACCAGATGACTCGAGAAAATAAGGCTAGCGCAATTAACAAAACGACCTAACTTATGAAAACGAAGAAAATTATTTCCACAAGTCCTACAAAGTTTAAGCTCAGGTACTGAAACCGATATTACAGAAAACATGAGACCAAATACAACATTTATAAACACTATGAAGATTTGAAGATCGAAGAATATATCATTCAAGTAACAACAGGAAAGATTTAAATGGGTTTTCACAAGACTTGTGAAGTATCATTGTGTTATACAAACTTAAGGGATTCAATAAGGAAGTTAAAACGAAACTATAGGGAAATTCCTTAACTGGAACAAAGGATACCGAATACTCGTTGAAAAGGAAAAAAGCTAACGAAAACTGCAATTTCTTCAATGAAAAGAAAAAGCTTAAATATTTGCTGAACACTTGGAAGAATCTTTCCACTCTTCATGCAAGCAAACAACTGATGCAAATGTGTGCAAAATGACTTGAAGAAATGATTCTCTGGATATAAAGGCTGTAATATTGAAAGAAGTAAAAACAAAAATCAACAAACAGCCAATCTCACCAACGGGAAAGCCAATTTCACTTCTTCCGGTGACTTCGAAATTGTTCGAGAAACTAGTATACTTAAAAGATTTTTAATTATCGATCAAAGATTTCAATTATAGATCTAAGAAATCTTATCCCGCAACATCAGTTCGGATTTGGAAAGAAACATTCAATCATAGAGCAAGTACATAGAATTAATAAAGATATAGAGAGTACATTAGATAATTAATAAGGTATGATCTGGTGTCTTTCTAAATGCATTCGAAAGAGTGTGGCAGTGGATTGCTCTTTAAAATTTAGAGAGATTTACCAAATCAATTTTATATGATCATAAAGTCCTATATTGAGGACCAAACATTTCCAAGTGAAATATGAAAGGAATACTCTAAGCTCAAGAAAATCTCAGCAGAAGTCCCACAAGGAAGCGTCTTAGGACCGATACTCTATATGCTCTAAACATGAGACATACCTAACATGGAGGATGCTGAAAATTTGCTGAAGATTCTGTGATTCTGACTGTTGGCGACAACAACAAGGAATTTAAAACTAAATTACAAAAAGCTTGCAATAAAATGAGTAAATGGACAAAAATGTGACTTAATAAAATCAAATTAACACATTTAAACTTCACGAATTTAAACATTTGTCGGGCCTGTGGTTATTAACGGTAAGCAGATTCCTTACGGAAATACAACTAAATACTTGGGAATGACATTAGTTACCAGGTCCAGATGGAAAAACGTACGAAGAAAACTAATAAAGAGCCTTGTACAGCTGCTGTACGAAGAAAGCTAACATAAAAATAATACAAACCTTTCAAAATAAAGTGCTACGTTGAAAAAAGTAAATGTTTCGTGGTATGTTTCAGGGATCTGAAGATAGAGCCGGTTGATGAATAAATTAAGATAAACACCGTGATGCATGAACAGCGTATTGCTAAACACATAAATCTGGAGCTACGCAGTATGCTGAACACCACAGACGCAGTGAGGTGCTTGAAGAGGAGGCCAACTTGCCTAATGATGTAATTCTGATGTAATTTAAAAATAAAATACTTATAGAGCTAGTGAAGGGGAGGGACTAGCCAATGGGATACACCTCAATAAATGACATCAAACGTATGATTTTAATATGGAATCCTCTGTAGGAAAAAGAAAAGTTGGATGACTATACCAATATTCTGGAAAAGGAGGATGTTAGCTATATTAGAAGCGAAACAAAAAAATCAAGAGGAAAATCAAGAGAAGAAATAAAAGCTGCGCGGAGGTCGTCTATTAGACTGTCGCCTTTAAGATGCCGTTTGATGCTTTAATTGCTAAAAGATGCGTTAATTGCAGAAAATTTTTAAATGCATATAACCTTAAAGACGGCCACAGATCTGTGGTCGGCAATTTCTTAAATCAAAGATATTACATCTAACAATACAGCTGCTCAACAGAAAATACAATCAACCGCATAATTTTATAAATTGCCATCGTTTTGAGCTTAACTGCATAATGTTAACTTTTACATGAAGCAATATATTAATACAGTGTTTTTTTTTAAATTTAATCCAGCGTTTTATCTGGAACACTCGTTAGAACATACTATTGCAAGAAATACTCATTTTAACTAGAAATAATTCAATAACTTGATAAGCAAACATCTGAGAATTTCCAAAAAAGTGAAAAGTTAAATTCGGTTGAAAGTTGCAAGAACTTCAAACAAATTATCGTTGAGGAAGGAAATATGTGAGTTGCGGATAGTATTTTTATGTGATCTACGTTTTTTTTATAAGATTTTAAGCCGCAAAAGATTTAATTACCTACAAGTTAGGCAAAATTAAAACGCTGAAGCGGAAACTCTTGTCTACTATTAAAAAAATGAATTAAAAACTGCCATATTAGAAAAAGATAAGCTGAATGTTTTAATGGAAGTTATACAACGCGTATTAAGCCACAAATAAATTGTTTGACAAAGGAAACATAAGCTTATTGTAAGCAAATCTTTCAAAAATGTATTAAAATGTAGGTGGACTCTGCTGTTGCCGCACAGGTAACGTTAGTTCCAACTCTTCCAGAGACATTTAAATCTCAAAATACAAATCTTTCAAATTTTAAGAATATCTACAAATGGAGAATATATCGACTTCCCAAATTAATTAAATACTAGATACTAATTAGGGCGAAAAGTATATTTTATGACTCAATGGTAATTCCACATATATTAAATATTGCTCATCACAACAGTGTTGTTAAGTATGAGTCAAACACAAATAACATGACCTTCGCCAAAAATTCAGCATCGATTTATGCTAAATAATTTAAAATAAAAAAATTGTACAAATATTAACGTCATATGGATAATAAAACTAAACTAATTCGAATGATTGTAGCTGTGATTAAAACAGCGGGCGTAATTGACCGAGCTATATCAGTTTCGCAAGTACACGATGGCTGGATATGATGTAAGATAGTAAGGAGTTTCAAAGATGACTGACATAAAACATGGGCAGATTTAAACTAGTAACTATATAGTGAAAAGTGATTAAAAGTTAATTGAAGCATCAATAAATAAATGTAGTGCTTAAAGAAAAATAGTGACCGAGCAATTGGAGCAGTGATTAAAGCTGCGGTGTTTGGGTCGCGTGGTATTGGGTTCGAATCCCAAAGGGAGACGGCTAAAAAAGGAATTTTTCATCACTTGATTACGAACGGTGATGATGATGAACATAACTATGATCCCTGTTAAAGTGCAAAGTCCATGGGCCGAACTATCGTCCACGTCAGTACAGGCTGGCTTCCTCGATTTGACTGGTGACAGCGTAAGACAAGATAAACACAATCCGAAAATTTATATAAATAACAAACAAACAAATGACCGACAGCGCACCATACCCTATAAAATTGTTGAAAATTTCGTGAAATTTGTTAAAAGTTGAAAAATATTCGAGCGTTTTTCACTCATTTACATGAGTGATTTTCACTCATTTACACTAGAGGGTCATATTTGTATAAGTGATCAAGTAATGGAAAATCATAAATTCAAGCACCACAGCTATAACCACTTCGCTAATTGCCCACCATTTATTAAATTGTTACAAGTTAAATAATTCACCAGTTATAAAAAATATTTCACAACAACAAATCAATAAGTAGTAAGTTACTATTTTTTCAAAGTCATGAATTACAAATTTTCTATGATTTTACAAGCCATAAGTTCATTTTGATTTAACAAACTAAAAATCAGTGCGAATTAAATTGAAAATAGAAGGTTGATGGAATTTACTAAGTCAAGGTTCTTCTTAACTATACTTAAATTGTAAATGAGCAAAATAGGTAGGTTTACGAATTACGATTTGGATAATCTAATGACGATATATGTTTGATGGACGGACAACAAAAATTAATTAAATGTTTAAATACATGATACATTAATTACTTACTTAGCGAAAGCAGCGGTGATGTCATCGATTTTGAGTTTGAATTTACTATAAGTAGTATATGAATTGAGAGAAATGTGTGTATGTGAATTATTTAAATTTATCAACAAAACAAAACGTGTGCTACATGGTGTTATGAGTTTTTATTTGAGTCTGAAAGAGAGTTATCAAGATAATCCAGATGAAATTTTGGAGCTTCATTCCAGACAAACGAGTTAAATTTTATAATGGGTCAAAAAATTATTCTTCACAGTTTTCGATGGAAGGCTAACAAATTTAGTATGTTGACCAATTTTCTGGGGCCTTGTTTTATTTAAAAGAATTTTTAGGTAAATTTTCGGACGGAAAAGGGCGCATAAAACAAGCTTACTACGTTCCATAGATTTGTTCACATAATGGTTAAACCTCATTACATTGGTTAAATGCCATTAAAATTCGATTAACCAAACGAAACTATGTTAGCGTTTAAAAATGTATTATTTTGCATTGTTCGCATGGATTGTACTTTCACAGGCATTTAAAATGAATTTTAGGCGGTTTTAAGGTTTAAAAAAATTACACATATCTTTATTATTTTAGAAGAGATGCTCAAGGTGTTATTTGGTTGGATATTTGGCGCTGCCAAGCATAACTGAAATATTTATAAAATTGAATAGAGGAATCATTGACGATTTAAATTTAAAACTTATAGAAGTTGAAAACCAATTTAGGTTATACCGTTCTTTTAACTGAAGCATTTTTTGTCAATTTTCTATAAATACATCAACTCTAACAATTTTTTGTAGCAGTGGTTTTTAATTTCAAAGCACGATAACCAGAATGCTCTGGCTCTGCTTAGCTAAACCACATTTCCTAAAGTAAAATCTACTTCATTTGATCCTGTTTATAATAAATTCTGCAATTTTCAATTTAACCAAGAAGTTTAATTTAACTTTTCAGAAGACTCCGTATTTAATGATGCAAATGTTCTTACGCTAACACTACCCATCCAAAGTCTTTAATGATTCTATCAGCCCACATATCGATGTTGTCTTTTTTTAAATACTCTAGATCAATCCTATACAATCGGAGGTACATTTTTAATCCAAAATTATTCTAACTTAAAAATCGCTTCTGTGCCTAACGGCTAAGATCAAAGTGTATAGTGTATAAAAGTGTGTAAAAGTCAGTGTTGAAATAGTCTATGTGTTAAAAGTAGGGATTGTCAGTTAAAAGTAGTAGTAGTTTGCATGGCTTTCGGTAAAGCTTGTTAAAGGCACAGTGATCTATGCGAACACTTGAAAAAAGATCATAAGCTTCAATTAGGATTTAGGATTCCAATGGGCAACCTGAACCTGCGGCAGATAAAATGGATATTCACCCGATCATTCTGATGCTGCCGTCTTCTCGAGAAGAGCTATTTAATATCAGCGAGGATACAAACGGCAACTCACGATCTTCAGTATTCAGGACAGCAGAAAAACTACTTCAACTAGTTTCAACATCTAGGCGAAGTTCTAGAGCACAACGGCCAGCCACATCTATGAAAAGTACCACAGCGCAACCGCGAGTACCACCGTTGGATTTCTATCCCAGATTAATGCTTGCAGAAGGCCATACCACCGGCCACACCAATATTATCAGAAGGACCAGGCCCGGCCGCAACATCAACGAAAAAAACACAAAGTTCCCAGAAACTTTTCTGAAAAAGGTGAATCTCTGTGAAACGCCAAATGAACTAGAGCTAATCTAAATGAACTTGGTAAAAGAGATGGAATAGCCACTACCAACTCGGAGTGGTTGTTAAAACATAGGTGACAAAGTGGATAATCGGAGAGATGCGGAAAGAACGAAGAAATTGCAACATCTGTTTCGAATCAATAAGAAGAAAGCGATGAGAAAGATACTAGAGCCCACAGGATCTATCTGTGAAACATCAGTAGATGTCGTACAACGTTTTCTTCCATAAAACAATTAACAACGTTTTCGTCCATAAAAAACGACCAGCACTCAGATCATAGCAACTGGAGCCCAATCACGCTGGATAATACAATGGCAAAATTATTTGCATCATGTGTCGCATATAGTTTGAGCGGCTGCGGTGCCGTGCACATGACGGGATAAGCGATGTTCTGAAAGCGTTCATGCCCTATGATGGATGCATAGAGCACAACTTTGTGGTTCAATCTATCATAGAGGGTACTCTGAGAGATCATAGATCCTGTTTCATGGCATGGCTCGACCTCGAATGCATTAGGTTCAGTGCCACATGACCATATATCCAAAAGCCTAAAGAGCTGTATAAAGAAAGCAAAACCAGAATCCAACTTGAAACTGCATCAACTCGGTAAATTCCGATCAAATCGGGAGTGCCCACTAGCCCTATTGTGTTTAATATGGCCATTGAACCTCTAACTAAATCCGTTATAAATGAAGAAAATGGATACGTTCCACATTGCATAAAAATACTCAATGATGGCATATACAGACAACCTTGTAACAATCTCCGATTCTGTCTATGTTAACAACGTGTTTATGTTAGTGGAACTGTCGGGACTGAAATTCAATCAGACGAAATGTGCCATCACATAAATGAACGCGAAAAAACTACCGAGGGTACACAATTCACATTACAATGGGAATATTACCACTGTTGCGAGATGGAGAAGCTTATATACACATTTATAGGGATACCATCATGAATGCGTGAAACCAACGAGCCCAACATCGAATATTGAAAAGCCGGTAACAAGCAGATCAGTCAATTATTGTGGCATCATGGCAAAAGATGGAGAAACTGATTTATTGTACCTAAATTGGATTTTATTATGAGGAATTCAATGCCGCTAAAGGACCCGGCTAAACAGATGGAGAAAGAAAATAAAGGGGGGTAAAAAATGGATGAAGTTTTTTCAACGAGCAAGTGCCAAACTGCTTTATCTTAAATACAAGGATGGCGGAGCCAATATACTGCTAACCAACATCTTTGCCGAAATATATTTTATAGTAACACACATATATAAGCTTCCTGATTGCGAAGAGACTATAAAACTGCAAAGGTAGCTTTCAGCAACCTGAAAGAAGTAGTCCAAAAAAGCTTAAAAGAACGCCAACAATGAAAGATCTGGCGATTTATATGAATGGCTCACTGGAAGGAGACTTGCGAAAGGACGGAGGAGACATTGCTTATATGGTCCCGTACTCGAACGTCCTGCCGAAGGCTAACAGCGATGTTTTTCTTTAAATGGGTAGCAAACAACAATCAGCTACACATTTTCGTAGACGGCCGCGCTTCTAGTTTTAAAATGACTACAAAAAACTCTATGCGGAATAGGTTCTTGAAAAAATTGCAAGCCAAACCGAACCAGGGAAAAGCGTTTCAGCTGTCAGCAGGCTCAAAATTCTTACATTATTATATGAGAGCCGGTAACTTCACAAGATTCGCTGAATGGCGGTTTATTCATCGTGCAAAACTGGATGTAAAGTTCCTTTGAACGGCAATCGGCACTTCGGTACTAGAGACAAGAGATGCTGAAGATGTGGCAATATCAATGAACCAATTATCACATGTTCTTGGACATTGCAAAGCCCACCAAAGAGCAGCAACACCCCCTGCATGATAACATCCAAAATAGACTAATCGCTAAAAGTAAACGAGAAGAATGCTGACCTTATGAGAAAACTGAGGATGCAAGATTATGATAATGCAAAATCCCCATACCTTCATTTTTCCCGCATTCGTTGATTTATTTAAACTGATGATTAAAAAATTAGTCAAAAAATATGTCAAAAATTTTCTTAGCTCTCTTTATAAATCTTTTATTAAAATAGCCGTTAAATGTAAACATTTCTACTTCAGTATATTAAAAAAACTTCTCTGATAACGCAATATTACAACTCACCAATATAATTAACGTAATCTTAACAGATGAATTCCCAAACTGGAAGAAAATAGGCAAAGTCATCATTATCCGTAAAACAAAATGTGCGATGGTGTTAGCCTATTAAAGTTGTAAAAATTGGCCATAAATTGGAAATTTGCAAAATCCTTAAAATACGTGGTGGTTAACGCATTCGAGTACTGCTTTGTTTCACAAGCTTTTAATGACATTAGGCCATTAGTAAGTGATCACTTATTTCACAATAGTCTCTGATCAGTGTACCTGTAATTAGTACCAAACATTTAATTGTAAAAAATATAAAACTAATTTGTGATTTAAACTTTTTAATGTTTAATGCCAGCTGGCAATAAGCAAACAACCATTTGATGTGTCTGTTTTAACTACGTCACATTAGTAGACAAATTTCAGTATTTTGGTTACAATAATTGTAGTACGCAGTTTTCTTACAAAAAACTGTTAGAACTAAATCAGTACAATATTTTTGGAGAAAACCAATTCTGTCAAATTTAAGAATTTATTATTTTTTTTTGTCGGTTCATTTGTTAAAATCTAGAGAAATTACTAATATGCTGAAGTGTGAGCTAGATAAAAGCAAACCAGAGGCTCGAAAATGCAGTAGTTATGGGGAAAACCACACCGCAAACTAAAGATGATGTGTGATGTACAACGAGTTTAAAAAAATTACTCCACGACAAGGTTCGGAACAACAAGCGCTAAACCATATTTACAATAGACAAACCAATGCGACGGAAATGTCTGCTACAATTAACCCAAAAACATTCTATGCTGAAGCATGTGATCAAAAGTAATCTTAATCCATCTTCAAAAGACGGCCAGGGAATTTGATGCATATCCTCGGTTAGCGAATGAACGAGGATATCCATCATATCTTCAGTTTATTGTCCACCGAAACATGAAATTAAAACACGTCAATTTGCAAATTACTTCAAAACTCTAGGAGATAAGTTTATTGCACGAGGTGACTACAACACCAAACATATAATGGGATACAAAGTAAACGTCCTCAAAAGGAAAACAATTGTGGGAATGCATGCAAGATTAAAAATTGGATCATATGTGTGCTGGCCACCCAACCTACTGCGTACTGACACCCAACTTACTGGACTTTTGGATTTAATTGAAGTTTACGTACACCAGAGAATTTTCATCAAATATCGCTCTAAAAACAAAAGATGAAATTGATGCGGCAGTATAAAAACTAACGGATGTAGTAAAACAAACTCGCAAACGGATGCTACACCCAGCAGCTCAGTTTACATAAAGTTTCAGAAACCATCTCAAAATATTAAGTAGCTCTTAATGGTAAAACGGTCAAGACACAGTCAGAAAAATGCAGCAGGGTATCTAATCAGCGGAAAAGTAACTAAAACCCTTCCGGAAAATTGTATCAAACTAATAACGTACATTTTCAATGCTATAATGAAAACGGGCTACTTTCCTGAAACCTAGAAAATTTCACAAATCTGTAATGATTACAAAACCCGTTAAGGATGAAACAACAGTAAACTCATATCGTTCAATCAGTTTACTCTCGACACTTTCAAAGCTATTCGAAAATGTGCTTCTTCAGAAACTCATTTCGGATCATCAATTTGGATTTAGGGAAGAACATAGGACCTTAGAGCAAGTTCACAACGTCGCATCTGAAATCAAAAATGCTAAAATCAGGAACCAATTTAGCGCAACCGCAATTTATACGAAATTCATGAAGGTGTTCGGTCTAATACCACAGTGTGTTTGGTCTAATACTTTATTTGATCTATACTGCAGACCTACTAACATTAAATTACGTAAAAGTTCCAACATTTGTGGATGATAAAGCAATTCTAGCTATACGCATCAAAATCCCATGACAGCTGTAAGAAATCTACAGGAACAGTTAGATGAAACAGTAAAATGGTTAGCTAAATAGAGAAATACGGCCAACGAACGTTCATCGGTGCACATTACATTCATTTGTGAGATTAAATAACATCGTGCTACCGCATCGAGGACGCACGAATATAGGTTCACTTTATATATCCATCTGCACATTGCATTGCTCCAGCCAGCATGTACTGGCATGAACGATGAATGAGCTAAATTGTACCTTATCGTTCTCCCAACTGCCAGAATGATTGCCTTATCTACAGATTCAGGGGATCCGTCATTTGAGTTTATGTCCATTTAAAATAGAATCTCTTCCTCTGGAGGTAGTGGAATTCTATGCTATATCATGAATTAACATCTTGTGTAGTATCGCACAAAAATGTATAATGAGGAAAGCTTACTGCGGAAATCACACAGACGACTAATACTGTATTATATATTATACATCGAAACCTTGATTTCAGGACATCCAGCTGCGAAAAACTGAAGCGCTTTTATATCCTTAACGTTGGATTTAATTAATGTATCCGTGTGTGTAGTGCTTGTTGAATCAAATCTCTA
This sequence comes from Tipula confusa, assembly GCA_963556175.1. NCBI lineage: Eukaryota > Metazoa > Arthropoda > Insecta > Diptera > Tipulidae > Tipula > Tipula confusa. The sequence continues at coordinate 109,611,876 of OY744475.1, forward strand.
GAAGTGGATTTAAATTGGGTCTTAATTGGTCACCTGTATCGCCACTTGCACTCAATTTTTACGACTCGTGAAATGTTTTATATATTCGGTTAGGCTTTATAATCGCTCATCAAATCAGTTGTGGCGACATTTCTACCGATACAATTTTATACTGAGCTTAAAGAGAACTAAAATTGAACCTATAAATTCTCGACATGTTTGCTTATTCTAGATCCTAAATCTCCCGAAACTTACATCTAAAGCATCTCGTAGGACTTAGCGAGGCGACCGAAGCAATTCTTAGGGTGAGTTATCAAAACCGATAGCTTCAACAATTATTGTCAAAAAATTGGATGAGCGTTACTAAAGCTATCCCTTTACATACATGATATTCGTTTTAAATAGAATGGACACGTGAAATGTCAAAAAATCCCAATAAAAAAAACATTGAGTCATTAGTACCCGTAGAACCAGAATCGAAAATTTTATAAGAACTGAGATGTGGTGCGGAAGACAAGCTTAATGCATTAATTTTGGCACTATGAGATTATATTAATTTTGACGCAATGGGTCACACAATAATATTCAAGAAGCATGAGTTGAGACAGACAATTTCCTGTCCCGGAACTATGCAAGATACAGCCGCCAAATAAAAAACATCCACAATTCTGGTATACACGGCGACCATAATTCTATACTGATTCAATTAAATTGAGGAAACTGGAAAAATAAAACATTAAGTACGTTGTGGCAATGGTAGACCAGCCAAGTGCTTCATTAGGGTGTCAGAGGAAATTATGAATATTGAAACCGAGAATAATAAAGAGTGTGGGACAAATGAGAGTTAAGACCACACACAAGGACTAGAGAGCAAATGGAGCATAGTACAACGTTAAAGCGCTTTTTAAATGCTCTAACAGTTGCTGAGACGTTTGTAAACGATTCGAGACACAGATTCGGAATTACAGCTACTCCATTTGTAAACAAATTACAAAACATAACTATAGTTTTTACAGTTGTTAAAATAGTAATTTAACTAAAAATGTAATCATTCTGGTTATAGCTGCTCGGTCATTTTAGATGTCAAGTACATACATACATAAAATTTAGAGTCATTAAATTTTGAATTCTTTTTATAATTTTTTACTAGCCTGAAGGTCATGAACAGATTGCCTGTAGTATCTTTAAAGAAAATTTAAGTGTGCTGAGTAATTAAAACAGTGGTTAAAGTATTGAAACTTGGATCGAATGTCAGTAGAATTGAGATGTAACAAGGTCACACTAAATTTTTACTTTCAATCGTCTAATTTTAAAATCTACGAGTCAAACCTCGTACTTGTGCTTGTTACACGCTTCAAGCATATTGGAGCTATAAGAGTTAAAAATTGATTACAATTTTACCGGAAAAGGTGAGAGATAATATATTACCCTTATAAAAGTCAAGCAAACGATATTTAATGAACGGTAATTTCTTATTTTTCTTAACACATGCTTTGATTGAAATGACGTAAATGTAATTGGTTTTAATCAAACCGTAATCTATATTGCTTAACCTTCGCAAACATATAATTCCGGTTTCAGTTGATAATTTAATTAATTATATCCCCAAATGGGTAATTAGTTTTAGACGACCTAGCTAGCACCTAATAAAATGTAATTGATAACAAGTTCATTCAGTGATTGCTAATCTCTATGTTCAGTTGTGGTACGAAACTAATTTCGGGCGTACATATAATTTACACCTTTATAACATTACGGATAGTATACTTTTTACAAAATAGTCCTTTTTACATTAATTTTGATTTAATGGTCTAGTATTAAAATGGAATCACATTTAAATACATTATTTGACAAATAAATATGAACAGAAACTGTGGGAACTCGTAGCTCACCATGAGCCGCGATGAGCAAAGATGGTTACCATTGCTTCAAGACAGGAAACCGGATTCCATTACTTTGACCTTATGTAAGACTCCGAAATGGTGACTTTTAATTAAGGAAAACATCTAGAATGTCAGAAGAACTGACAGTTCACTAGATTTTCACTAGACGTGAATATTTGGTGGAATTATGAAGTTGATAAAAGTGTATGGGATGAAAGGAAGAGAATAGGTGTACGTGAGTTTAAAAGGAAAATAAGTAGAGCGAAAAGGAAAAGTTGGCGGGAATATGTATCGCTTATAATAGAACCACAACTAAGGATGTATGGAATGGTTTTAATATAGAATTTAAATGGTAAACATTTTATTTAAATGTAGTATATGATAAGCGGGACGGATCATGACAAGATTCAAGCGATCAATGATTTGGAGGATACCACCAACTAACAAGGACTCTATTCTTGAATTTCACATCCATTTTCCCCGTGTGAATATCTGTCAAAATTCATAGCAGTGTATCGAAATAAAAAATTGTGTATTCTCATTAGGCTGTGTGCGAATCGGTTAAAAAGTTAAATATTTTAACTGTGGTAGAAATAAGAATAGATAAAAATAGGTAAAAAAAATTACTAGTAAATTTTTTATCTATGGTTATGTGATGCTCAAACGTCAAAGGAAATATGATGCACCGCGACCAGTTAAAAATTTTGTGGTTAATAAAAAGTTAAAATTTTAACTTTTTGCGCGTTTTTATTTCGTTTGGTACACAGCCTAAGGAAGTTCTCTACTAAGGAAATATTTCCGATTGGGTTATGCATATGACATTTTTCCCTGTGTATGATAATTTTCATAATTTAATATTTGTTTTCTATAGTATTGTCTTATTAGATGTAATTAATTATATTTTTAATTATATTAATTTAATTATATCAATCTATATAAATTAAATGATTTAATTACATAAATTTATTTCTTATTAAAATCATTAAAATATTATTCATCCATGTTATTGTATTTCTTGTTGACATGCAAAACATAAACAAAAATGGACTAAACTCAGTTCACCACTCTATGGAGTGCAATGAAGTTAGATAAATTATGTGAGTGGTGAATAAAAAAATCCGAACGTTTCGAGAATAAGTTTTTTTAGTAACATGTAGAATTTATATGTGGAAATACCAAGGAAATTTGATAGGGAATTTTGCAGTTGTTCACATGTGGAAATATCGATGGAATTCGAGAATAGGGCCCCAGGTACCTTAAATTATATTGGGCATGGCCGCTGCGAATTACGCTATGCCTGTCGAAAATTTCATTCCTATATTTATGGTAAAAGTTTGGCAATCGACTCTGATTATAAACCCTTACATTGGCAATAAAAAATAATATAGAACTTCAAAATTTAGGCTCGATAGTAAACGGAGGGCCAGAAAAACAAAAGACATACTAGCTATTGCGGAGCATTATTGGAACTTTTAGAAACGAATCGCATACTTTTTGCTGAACCGTTTTGTTGAAGGGGTCCTGGGTAATAATTCCTAAAGCGGAACTGCCGCGCGTCTTAAGAAGTATTCACTCGTGACATTTTGAAGTACATTGTGATGTTAAAGGAAGCTGCCTGCTTGCCGTTTGAAAAAGTCGGAATTGACGTATTTAATTTTAAAGGGCATGCATATTTACTGTTGGTCGAACAACTAAATAGGTAACACTCTATCCACGCCATACCTGTTAATGGAGTATAGATCATCGTTAAGTACGACATTATCTAAGATCGAATAAACTAAGTGAACGGGAGGTGCAGACATAGCACATTATGAAAAAGTACACAATCGATAATTTGGACATCAGTTTGGTTAAATTATCACAATGCACCGAGAAACAACGAATTAGCTTTACCTAATCACCGTTTTATGAGTAGAAAATCCATTGTTTTTTCCACGTTGATTGTAGTTCAAATGGTCCTGTCACGTTCTGTGAAGGGTGCAGCGCTCTCTGAGAAGAAAGCCGACATTTAATAAGCACAGATATCGCTGTCAGCTACCATTGGATGAACACTGGATTGTAAAAGCCACATATTATTATTATGTTTAAGGTTCTATAGATACATAGACCAGCGTTTTCTTCAGAAAAGCAGTAATCTATCTGGGCAATCTTAAATAGAAGAATCTAATTTGTCCCAAATATAAATAGTTAAATACAAATTGATACCGTTCAAAAAGTATATGCAATTAAAAAGATGCATGAAAGCGGGGAGATTCCTACACTTAAATATAACAACATGAATCAAATTCAGCTTTATCTATTAACGAAAAACTCCGATAGGGTTTATGTTACAGACGTTGTTAATATGTTAAATATTTGGTCAGAATACTCTGGAGATTTCTCTGTATATACAGCGACGATATATTGATTGCGACGACAAATATAGACAAACATTTTAGATATAAGATAAATTTTTGGATTTAATCCATTGTAATTATTTAGAAATTCTTTAGGTAAAATGAGCATTTTTCCGTTCAAAAATTGATTATTTAGGGTACGAAATTGACAATGAAGGAATTAAGCCCTATTACCTATAGCTATTTCACAAAATTTGTTCCGAATTACTCTATGATATCAAATGCTAAATATAAAATTGGTGAAACTGAAGTGGTGGCTTTCGAGACTTTAAAGTGTCATCTTATAAGTAAACCTATTTTGGAAATATTTTACTCTCAGCGAATTACATTCTGACACAAGTCAAATAGGATTCGGAGCTAATCTTTCACAAAACCACAAAGACGAAAGTTTGTATCCTGTTTTATTTTAGCAAACGAGCTACTGATGCTGAATCGCTGAGATCATTTCTGCGAGCTTGAGACTCTGGCCAGAATTTGAAAATAATTACCGATCGCAGTTCATTAAACCAGACTCTTGGAAAAAAAGATTCCAATAATTGGATACTTATATAGTCTTTGTATTTTAAACAGTTTTAGCATGAAATTAATTCCTATTTGAACCACTGGAATATAATAATACTCAAAGAGTGCGCTTTTTCTCAAGCTTTAAGTGCTTTGCAACTACTTATTTCACGAATACAAGAGAAATTTAACGAATATATCAAAAAATGTTTAAAATGTTTAATGTTTCAGCCAAAGGAGCATAGAAGCATTGGCAAAATTTTGTAAGTTTTTCCTAGCCAAATTCACAAGTTCTGTGGAGGTAATAAATAGTCTCAAAGTTTATTTTCGTCATTTTAGTATTCCATATCGTATTATTTGTGATAGAGGTTCAAGTTTCACTGCATCTCAATTTAAGATGCTTTTGAAATAGTTAAATATTGTTAAACTTAGAGTCTGTCCCAATCACTGACTTACTTCAGACTTATAAATTTATTTGACGCCATCTTGAATAAGTCGACCAAGCCGTCCCAATTGATTTTGCAGACTTATATTGACAGCTCCATTTAAATACAAATATTTTTACAATCTGCTAGTTGAATACTAAAAAAAATAACGCAAAAATTAATTAAAATGGACAACCAACAAACATTTAAGTATATTATTGATTATATTATATTGATACCAAATAAGTTTTTTTGAAACAAAACATCGCAAGCAGATTTATTCAAATAAGCCTAACTAATTAAATAAGTCGGTGATTGGGACAGACCCTTAGTTGTAAACACAACCGCTATTCCGCAGTCAAACGGATAAGTGGAACGTGTAAGCCGAAGTGTGGTTCCGATGCTAGTTCAATTAGTTGAATATACCAATAAATATGAAAAAGAGCCAATGATGATACCAAAAGATACCCATAAATATTGAAAAGCGTGTGAAACGGTTTAGTGACAGAGGTACAGAAAACTAAATTGAAGAATACAGAAGCTTTGGAAATAAACGGTGAGTCAAATAAATATATTGAGTGTATGCATTAAAAACCGGAATTTTTTTATGAAATTTGAGCCTTTATTGTGAAAAAATGTTTTAAGATTTTACCCACTACTTTTTCCTATCTTTCTGGTAATTTATGGATTCCATCCAAGGAAAACTGCGCCGGCTTGGCGGCCAAAACCGAATTGAGCCAATTTTCGATATCTTGAACTGAAGTGAAGCTTATTCCTGATAGGGCATTCTGCATGGATCGAAATTGGTGGTAGTCGGAAGAAACAAGGTCTGGGCTATAAGGCGGATGAGGCAGAATTTCCCATCCGTTATTCTCCAGGTAATTTTTGACCGGCGCCGCAATATGTGGCCGAGCGTTATCGTGGTGGAAAATGATTTTTTGACATACGCTTTTTTGCGTTTGGGATTATCGTAATGGATCCATTTGCCAGTGACAATACGATGCAAAAACGACTTCTTTTTGTGGCGCTCGAGCAGCATTTCGGACATGCAAAATCGTCATTCCACGTCTCTTGGCTTCAACTCGTATGGCACCCAATTTCCCATCTTTTGGATGAATCCCAAGGCTTTCAAACGTCTGGTCAATTGTTTCTTGATCAACTCCCAATGGTTTTGCAAGTTCTTCTTGCGTTTGACATGAATCTTGATCGAGTAATATCTCCAATTCTTCATCCTCAAACTTTTTCAGCTGACCAGGACGCTCTTTGTCCTTGATGTCAAAATCACCACTTTTGAAGCGACTAAACCACTCAAAGCACTGTGTTTTTGCAAGAGCATGCTCACCATACAAATCCACGAGCAAACGATGACTTTCAGCTGCAGTTTTGTTTGCGAAAAAGTGACTCAACAAAACTTCCCGCAAATGCTGTTTTTTCGCAAATTTGATAAATTTTCCATCGTTGAAATCGGTTAAGAATTGGATGTGCACAATCAAAACAAAAACTATTAGCTGATTTTGACAGGTATTGAATAGGGCGTTCAAATGACATATATGTCCATGATGTACTATAATGCAAAAACAAGTAATGACATCTAGTATCAAATTTCGGTTTTTAATGCATACACCTTATAATATCGGTGATTTAGTGGTAATATGAAATAGAGTGTCTGAACTAGGTAAATTTAAACCGTAAACTGGTACCAAAGTTAAAAGATCCCAACATCGTGTCAGTATAGTGCTGTCAGGTTATAGACCTTTCCCTTATTCTATGTCAAAACTTTATCACCATATTCAATTGCCATAAAAATCCAGATCTAGTCTTTTCGGTCGTTAATCTCACCACAATAAATATCTACGCAAGCAAACTGCTTCAGGTATATATCGGACTAAAACAAAAATTCAATCGTACATTTTTAAGTTTAATTAGCGATTATATAAGCATTTAGAGTTTCAACTTGTCAAAACATGTCGAAATATGTCTATAATGTGGCTAGTTTTAGGTAAACAATTATTTTACTCATTTCGATATGTCTGTCGCAACCTAAAAAGTATTCGAATAGGATAACAACAACTTGTCGCAATTTCGACATGTCAAATAATAAATTTTTTCAAAAATATCGCACTCTTGGTCAGAGCTTATCATTTGATTTCAGTCGCACCCGAAGGCGTTTACAAAATGACAATCACCAACTCATTTGGTCTATTGGAATTCACTCGGCTTCAGTAACGCCGCTCAAACGTTTCAAAGATTCATTATTGAAACCTTCCGGTACCTAAACCCAGTTTTTTGTCTACATGGACGACATATTTGTGGCATCGTAAATTGAGGAACAACACAAACAACACTTGGAATAACTCTTTCAAAAATTAACACTTTACTACCACCGATTTTACGAAAGTTATTGCAGAAGTACTAGCACCAAGTCATTTCCATTTACCCGCACTACTCAAGGTGTCCAAGTTAGATAAAAATTGTACCTGGCCTGATGAATGCCAAAATGTATTTACTCAATTGAAACATGAATCTTACATTAGATAATGGAGCTTACATAACATACTTCTGGCCCATCCTTAAAATAACACAAAATTCCATATCAAAACTTATGCAACAGTTTAGTAAAGGATATTGGGAGCCACCAGGATATTTCTCAAAGAAATTATCGGACGCTGAAAACAAATACTCGGCATTCGATAGGAAATTATTAGCAACCTACCGTGGTATTCAACAATTTTATTTTGTTGAAGCGATCAGGACTTTACAACTTATAACGACCATAAATCACTGATATTCAACACATATTCAACGCCTTCACGGCAAAGACGATGTTCATTTACTACAACAGAATCGCTAAGTCACAAAAAGCGGACCTAGAACTTCAGAATTTACTTTCAGGTTGCGTATATCACCTAGTTCCACCTCGAAACTAGAGCTTTTTAAATTATACTTGGCTTAAAAATCTGACTACTCTGATAGTTGTATCTGAATACAACTATCTTCTCAATTGCTGTGTCGATCGCTTTACTCGATGGCCTGAAGCATACTGCATAAAATAAATTTCTGCAGCAACCATTACTTCGACATTTGTTCACAATTACTTATCCAAATTTAGGGTTTAGACGATTGGCGATTGGAACAAGTGATTCGGGTTGGATGACAAGGAATTTTTTTAAATATACTTATATCTAATATATTCTACCCTTGGCTTATAAGCAATAACACTCAATTTCCAATTATTCTTTTTGTAGACGGCCACATCATTATTTTTGCAAAGAAAACGGAACTATACTTATTGCGCTTCTACCCAATTCCAAAAAAATGGAGTGAGAATGCGACAAAAAGGCAAATGTCAATGTTAAAGAATCCTTGTTTCGAAAAGAATTTAACAAACGGTTTTACAGCTTGCGGTTTTTGTCCTCTAGACTCCAACGCGGTTAATTAGAGGGAACTGCTTAACCGTGATTATCAAAGATTACCAGCAAATCCAACGGAAAATAATGAAAATGCTACTGCTACAAGTAACATTATGTGTCCCAAAATTGTAGCAAACTCTCGATCATCCTCAGTGTTACATGCGAAATGGAAAAAGTAAACCAATTTGTGAAGCCTTTTGCCTGTGATTTCTGGAGTGGCAAAGAGGATGTGGCACTATCTTAATATTGAAAAAATCTTAAATTTGAAATAGTTTCGAATGATGTTACTGATCACAGTGACCGAGAAGCGGAGTCCAGCCTGAATATCGGAGAAATCAGCATAGTAGGCTGTGCATAGTTTGCCAAAACAGCAAAGAAAAATGGAAAATACAACGAGAAAAATCAAAAACAGTCTACAAAAGTAGAAAAAACTAGCATTTATTCTAACAAAAGGGTTGATCTTGAGTTTAACATTCAACAATATGTATAAGTATTCAATATGAAGGTGAATTCTTCCCGGAATTATACAACAAAATAAAAGGGAGAATATTTCAAAGTAATGTGTATGTCAGGTATTTAATTAGAGAAGGCCCGACAAAGATGACAACTGTTGGTACAGCAAGAGTGATGTTATTCAAGCAATAATGAAACCGAAACTGATTAACACCAGAGGAATTTATTTTGTCTAAGAAGTTAAATTGGTTCGCAATGCTGCAAGATATTTACGAGATATGCAAGTTTACGAAGTTTACAAGATATGGATTATCTAGCTAATCACAAGTTTAGTTTTTATGTTACCCTTTAGTATGTTAATGTATTTTTTTAATTCAACTGTGCTGCAAAATCATGCATCAAATGCGAACATTTACATAAATTCCAAGAGTGCCCGCAATACCACGACCTTACTTTATCACAAGAAATTTGTGGCTGTCCATCGAGAAGGATATGTCAAAGGAAGCATCATACTTTTCTTTATTCACATAGAGAACCCAACGAAAAAGCAACTTTGCAAAAAACTGAGCACGCAGCAGTGAAACCGTATGCACACCGCAGTAACGTCAAGATACTCATTGTTGCCAACTGCATTGGTCACGTTTGGCAATTAAAAGCTACAACAAAAGGTCGAACATCGCTTACCATCACATCACGGTTAAATCTCTACTTTATCACAGCGTTCGAGGTGTTCCTTTTGGATAAATTAACGTCAAGGCTACCGAGTCAATACAAATCGTCGATTCTTTTGAACATCAATGTCGTAATATCAATATTATTTTAGGAGCAAATCAACACTGCATTTGGATGGTTTATTTTAGGAGGTAAGGCACAACCCAAGCGACGGACAACATTACAAATTGAGTTTAATATCGGTTAAACTTTACGTAAGTTTTGGAAGCTGAAAGAGCTTCCAGACCAATATTGACTTCAGAGCATGAATATTGCGAAAAATTATTCCTTACTACTTACTGACGCCATGGATCCTTCGGATCAGTTCATCGTGAGACTCTCCTTTGCTTCACATGCCAAACGACTATGAAACTCACTTCAAAAGGCTACTTCGAGATTTAAATCTATAAAATCAAAACTACAACGGCACTTAGATCTATATGGAATGCATATAATTCATTTATGGATAAATATACCAGCAGCTCAACCATATGACAGAAACTCAACAATAACATCTCGATTTCTCCTGTGAGCACTGTCTCCAATAAGCCACACCATCCAATAGTCAAACCTAATAATACAACTACCAAATTCCACGTGGTTTTCATTAGCTCCGCAGTTATGTTATCTTCGACCTCGCTAAATTCGAAAATATAGTAGGTTCGATGGTAAAACCTGAGTTATTCAGCATTCTGCCGCGACTTTGCTTACGCACAGTAGCCATCACCGCCGATATCCAACTCATGTATCGCAAGATATGGATCGATTCACTTGATTGCGACTACTAGGGTTTCTCGATCGGTTTTTACAGTCGGAAAAATACCGGTAATTTTAGTAATTTTTAAATTACCGATTACTGGTAAAAAAACACTTGAAAACCGGTAAAATATTCATATTCGAATTACATGAAAACTGCGCTGAACAAAACGTTTATACCGAAAAATGTTTAAAAATACATCAAACCATCGACGTTAATCAGCATCTGTCAATTTTCCGAAGAAGCATGATTGGCACATTATTCGTTTAATTTGCTCCAACTGGTATTTTAAAAATCGTACAAATTGAGTTAAAAAATAATAAAAATTGTTCTGTGTGAAACACTCAGTTTTGCTGAAAACAAATGTGAAAATAACAATTTGGGAAAGAATTGGAGTTGTTGCTATATTGTAAAACAAGATTGGGCGTTATTAATTTTATGGGAAGCAGATTCTTGGAATTGGCATAAATTAAATCCTGCGATTTTGTTGATGGATTTTAATATCCAGCTATTAGAAAGTTTAAGGGATATATCCTTAAGACAAATGCTCCTGTAAGACATAGATGTCGAGGCACTGGGTAAGAAAATTGTCAATATTTTGACCGCAGATTAATTTCTCGGCGAAATAAAAATTTGTTTTCTAATCTAAGAATGATCTGAAACTAGTCTAGATGATTCAAAGGAGAAAAAACAAACATTATCTGAAGGACTACTCTCAACTAGAACATTATCGATGCAGCTTAGCCTGAACTAACCTAAATGAGTTTACGGCAAAAGGAATTTGTGATATTTGAAGTTACGGGTTACGGGTAATTTTAAGTCAAATTACTTAACGCACTAGAAACTGTTAAGCCTATTTGCGAGCAAACATTTTTAATCGTTAGCGCAGTTTCTGCACTATAATTAGATTACAACTATCGGATTGTATATTTAAAATTACAATATTCTTTTAAATAACCGATAAATACCGGCTTTTGTACCGGTTATGTACCGTGATGATCCTATACTGAACAATTGAGACATTTTCGGTTGCTACCAATCACGTATGGAACATCGGCTGCCCCCGTTTTAGCGAAACGCGTCCTTAAACAGCTGGGATTTTATCCTCAGGCTGCTAATGTGATCTTGCAGGAATTTATGTGGATGACCTTCTTAGTGGAGATGTGGTCGTGTCATAAACATTATTATTAGCCAATAATATACGTCACATTCTTGGGCTTTACATTACACAAGTTGAACTCAAACTGGCAAGAGTTGCTCTTGTCATTAGTCAGCAACCACTAAATAACACATCCATCATTAGTATGTCATGGTGGTCCAATCGAACATAAATTAAGTCAATGCACCTGCATTATGTTCCGGTATATTCGTGGACAGATTCTCATCGAGATGGCAGGTTTACATCTCAATTCGAACAACACAAATACTAGAACCGCAATGCCGACTATGAAATGAGATTTTGTAGCATTCTCAGATAAGCCAGCTCATGTTGCGTCTCGGGGTTGTATTTCAAGTAACCTAGAGGCAAATTCTCTTAGACGGAGTGGACCTGACTGGCTGAAAAGGTCTAATGATACATGGCCGGAAAGAGGTTATCACAATACAAGAAAGGTGAAGAAAATGTTTTCGAACAACGTACTGCCCTCGTACACAACAGCACTATTCCCACATATTTAGTAACTATTTTTGTGAGCTTGAACTACATCATATACTAATATGATTACGATACTAGTATATCTAAACGGTTCATTACGATTTGTCGGCGTCAACTGTCAAAAAATCAAAACTCAACAATTTAAGGAAGTACAATCATGGCTGCTGAGTATAAATGGGCAGAAAAGCTACTTTTCAAAATAGTGCAGCAACAACACTTCACGAATGAGATGCAATGAGTTTCCTACGTGTAGGAGGACGTTTATAGAATCGTGGCTGCTAATACATACAGAAACACCCAATTATTCTACTTAACGATCATATCCTAAGTAGAGTGATACTATCCTATTTACCAATCGTTCTGGATATTAACTGTATAGAAATTAACTCGGAAAGTCTCTAATGATTCATCTCACTAATCACTCACTAATGATTCAAGACCACTTACACCGGTAACAGAAGATTATGACAATGTTCTTGCAATTACACCAGCTCATTTCTAGACCGCCGCCTCGCTCTTATCAGTTTCGAGGATCGATAACACGGACATCACTGACGACCGCTTAACAAGGTGAGAAGAATTCCAGAAACGGGTAAAAATATTCTGGAAGCGATACACCGTAGAATACCTTAATAACCTACAGCAGCGGAAGACAAGCCACGAAAATTTACAAACTGGAGACATTGTGGTACTTAAAGAAACAAATCTAACACAACTATTGTGTCTACTCGCTCGAATCAAAACATACAGAAAGTACGCGTTGCGAACATTGATACAGCTGCAGCAACCATGGACCGATATGTAGCGAAACTCATTAAATTAATTTAATTTAAGGAACCAAGTCACTGACATGAAGCCCCGAATATTAACGCCGCTTACAAGCAGCAGTTTGAGAGTTGGACCCGGATGAGTAAGAGAGATGATTAATGCTATTCATGACGACACTTACCGAGTTCTATTCAACTAGAACAATACGAAGAGCAAGAAAAATATGTGCGCGTTTTATTACTAGATGTGTTCCACAGCTATACGTTTACCAAGAACTGAATTAAATCATTATCACTTTCGATCAAAATGAAATTGTATGAAAGATGTAATAAAAGAAAATATCATCGTTGATTGCAGTTAATGAAGTGAAGACACGTGATGTCTTATATACATAATATTACGTTTCTCGAGCGTAATCATATAAGACGAGAGAGTTCAACAGTTTGTTTGAGCTTTGTGATATTGTATGTAACGAAATATTTTGTTTGTATATACAGATATATGCTTATTTAATACTTGTATCAAGACGAGGCAAACAAAAAATCTTGACTAGAATATCATCATGGTCATGAACACATTTAAGTATCTTGTCTTGAAAATCAAAATAAAGAAAATCAATTAAAAAAAAAAAAAACTTTACTACACGCTAATTTATATACACAGTGAATATGTGTTGTACAAGGCTTTTGACTAACATTAGCGAAAAATTATCGTGTGTGAATGACTAGCACAAGCTAAGACTATATGGACGCGACGACACACACACACAGTTATGTTCGTCGTTAAGCTTTTTATATCAGTAAATTGTGTTAGTGTGATGTTGTAAAACTATGTACATATAGTAAATGTTATGTATGCATGAAATTGAAATGATAAAAAAAAAAGTAAAAGCTCATTGGCCTGGATTCCACTTACCTATCATTAATTTACTAAATAATCCAACAGCTGCTACGGTGACGGCACTAGCCACTGTCCAAAATGTGGATGGATTCCGCAGTTTTGGAAATATCCAGTCAATATTATATGCCATTTTAGTATTACTATTATGAATGGCTAAATTATTTTGAGTCAACTAAATTAGAGACAGTAATTGCACAAGAAAAAAAATTTTTTTTTTTTTTAGATTTTTTTATGATTCAAAACAACACAGGACACAAATTTTTCTTTAAGTAACTTATAAACTCTACTAAACACTACTTTAATTCATTGAAATTAATAAAAATTTGTGAGTGACCACATTTAATTATAAAAATGAAGAACGCCAACAACAACAAATATTCTATAAAAATAGCAAGTATGTAAATTTTTATTTTTTTTTTGCTTTAATTTTAATTCTTTACGTTCGCGGGATGAACCGTCACACATGAAATTTTATTTTCGTTTACCTTTGACTGTCGTGTCATTTTGTTGAGAAAATGACATTTAATACTGATGTAAATATAGTTAAGTATATTATTCGCGATGTGTTAACTTTTACGCGTTTTATTTACAAAAAACTAAAAAAATAATAAAAAAAAAAAAACAAAGAGGAGGAATATTTAACACACAGAAATTTATTATTATTATTTTTTTTATTTTATTTCGACACACAACTACGTTTTCATTTCGCAATAAAAATAGAACTGTCATCGAGCACGAGCAGTGAGCACGATGAAAAAAACGTAGTAGATTTTTTTTTTGCGTAATGGTAGGGTTGAAATTATTTGAATGGTGAATAAAATATTTTGGAAGGGGTAAACTAGTGAAAACTAATCGTAAATAGTAAAATTTTCATATAAAATTCATGAAATATTACATAAACCTTGTAAATGTGATCGAAATTCACAAAAAACTGTATATAATTCGTAAATGACTCCCAATCGCACGATAGTATCACGGTACATTCACCAAATCTGGTATACTAATTTTAGAATACCGACCGGCGTACACCCTACAATGTTTTGTTATCTTCTGTCAAATTTCGTCATATAAATTCGAACAGATAATTTTGTACAAGTCCATTCATGTTTTAAATTTGGGATCGGCAAAGTCTGAAAAAATTGTCTAACTAAAGTGATTTACGAAGTATTAAATAGTTTATAGTTTAAAAGCGACCAACTGAAATGGTATATTATCCAAATTATAAAATATTTCACTATTTAATATTGAATTAAATTTTTAGGAGGGAACGGTTATCGTCTGGGACGTCAGCCAGCGTTCTAATGTTTTGTCGGCTAATTCGAAAGATGAACAAACTTTTTTCGAAAAGACACAAACGTGCATTTCCCGATTTGTGCAAAGGAAAATATTTTCGAAGCCGAAAGATGAGATTGGCCTCATCGTGACCGGATCAAATGAAACAAATAACAATTTAAACCAAACAATCGGCGGCTACGAGAACATCAAGTTAATGTTTGATTTGTCCAAGGTCAGTTGGCAAATGATACGTGTTATCGAAAAAAGTATTAAAATCGAAAATGGTCCCGCCGATTGGTTTGACGCTTTAGTCGTAGCCATGGACTATTTGCGTACCATGCTCGAATCGCGTAAATATGCAACGCGGAAAATTATTCTATTTACAACATTTGCCAGTAAAACGGATAGTGAAGATTTGGATAAGATTATAAACGGTATAAATGGTCTTGGTATCGAAATAGTTGTGATCAACGATCATGTTACGTATCCGGAAGATGAAGGCGACGATGTGCCAATGTCATTTCCAAAAAATCGCCAACTTACCGAAATGCAACAGGACAGTGAAAAAATCATCCAAAAAATCGTTGATGATACATCCGGCTATTTTTGTAATTTTGATTACGCGATCGTTAATCTTATGTACTTCCCGCCAAAAACTGTGCGTGGTACACCATGGAATTGTGATCTAACGATTGGTACCCAGTTACGAATAAAAATTTCAGCGTACATCTATATTACCGATACTAAAGTATTGCCGACATGGCGACCAGAATCTGCGTTACCGAACACCCAATGCAAAATGATTACGGAACACTATAAAGGCGATGAAAAAATGGAAATGGATTACGAAAAAGTGATCAAAGGTTATACGTATGGAACATCGGTGGTTCCGTTGGAAAACGAAATTAAACCGGATGGTGCTACGAATACATGTTTTATGTGCATCGGATTCACCAACGAGAATTATATTGTGGAAGAATATTTTATTGGCACGGGTACATCGTTGGTCGTGGCACAAAAAGGTTGCGAGGCTTCGGAAAAAATGATGTTCGCCCTAGTCGAGGCAATGTTTAAAACCAAAACAGTGATGTTGGTTCGACGCATCTATCGTAACGGGACTCAACCCAAATTATACGCTCTCTATCCAAAATATCATGAAAATCAATTTCCATGTTTTTCAATGTTCGAACTGGGATTCTACGAAAATCGAGTATATTTCGATTTTCCAAATTTATTGTCGAAAAAATTAGAACCATCTACTGAACAGCTAGATTTAGTCGATCAGCTGATCGACAAAATGGATTTAATGACGGCAAACGAAGATGAATCGGGTAACAAACACGAAATGTTTGCATTCAAAAAAACATTAAATCCGATTAATCAATACATGTACCGATGTTTTGCACAACGAGCTCTTTTTCCAAACGAAAGCTTGGCACCACCGGAAAAAGAACTACTCGACATGTTTGAAATCCCTGCAAAGTTAAAACAAAACGCCCAACCATATTTAGATCGGCTAAAAGATGCCTTTGAATTGGAAGAGGTCATTAAACCTAAGTTTAAATTTAAATTTCAAATTAATTTACGCGCCGATGACAATGTTCCTGCGGTGGTCGACCCAACAGATCTAAATGATGAAGTAAACACACGAAATATAGTCGCGGTCGGCACTTTAACACCAATGGAAGATTTTGCATTTTTATTGCAAAAAGGTGAAAAAATGTCAACCGTTAGTAAACAACTGCAAGGTGTGGTAAACGATTTACTTTTTAAATCGATCACCGAACAGTACAATAAAATTAAAATGGCATTGGCTCTGTATCGCGAGGAATCAAAAGTATTAGGTGCATACTACTATAACGATTGGATCGGCCAATTTAAACAGACGGTGGTGTCACGAGGTAAAATCGAATTTTGGGATTCGGTAATTGTGGCCGAAAAATTAGGTTTAATATCGATGTCGGAGAGTGATACATCAACTATAGGGGATGCGGTTGCAAACGAGTTTTATACGATTGGATCAACGACCGAGGCGATAGATGAACCTTTAGCAGAGGATGTAGATGTTGATGACCTTTTTGATGATATGTAACTGTATGTCTGGTTTGGTTCAGTAAAATATGGATTTCTTATTGTTTTCTCTTTTATAATTAATTAAAGCAATTTTATTCTTTATTTATTCTGGTAATACACATTAGGTAGGTACATTATTTTTTTGGTAGTTTAATAGTTTTGTTCTTATTCATAAATAGTTTTTTTTTTTTTTTGTATTTACATTATTTGATTTCATAAGTTTGAAACACTTATCTAAATTAAACTAAGTTGGTTGTTGTTGTTTTAAAATAAAGCATAAGATACGTGCAAAATTTTCAGTATGCTGGTAACGCGATATGTCACATGACAGTCTTCCTCGATCAATTTTTTCATGATTTTTGGCGTTACAGCAAAAAGTTGGACACCACGTTGTTCTTCTTTGAGTAAAAGTCGTTTACGTCAGAACTTATTGAAGTAATTATAAAAATTAATAACCGATGGTGCTTCGGTTCCTATCCATCAGGGCCTAACCAACATCTTGTAAACTTCAGCTTGTCGGGATTTATAAGGTATTTAGTAGTGGGCTTAACATATGCAAAGAACAATTACCAACAGCAAGATACACTTTAATTTCACCTCCCATACATTTATCATGGGTGACAAGGAATCCGGGATGTCAGAGAAGCGTCACTACTTTCAAATTAGTAGAGGCGATCACACTTATAAAATCCATTAATTTTAAAAATCTGTGGTCATATATTTTGTTTCAAACCCATTGATTTTGAATCCAGCGGAAGTTGAAAATCGTACAAGTAGATCCAAAAGTTCTTTGATACCGTTACTATTCAGTCCATTCCTGTAGATTTCATCTCATTTTGACTGCATTCTTTCACCACATTGTGACTGCATTATTCAATCACGGACCGACCGATTCGGACTAAAATCTTACACAATTTCAACCGCCAGCGGATTGATATTACATTAATTTGAATATGCTGCAAAGAAACGCATAACGTTGCCATTTTCCTTTCCATTCATCTGGCTTTACTTCATTTCACAAAAGTAGTTATTGCGTATTGTCTTCAATTGTCAGCATTTAAAAGGTATTTAGAATTTAGCAGTAGACTTAATGCATACAAAGCAAGGTTGCTGGTAACAAAATGCGTTTTGATGTCCCTTCCCACACAATCAACATGACTGACAAGGCATCCGAGGTATAGATGATCATCACTTCTGTAAATGTTTGGTAACCACTACTAAAATCGATTGCATCTTGGTCTCTAAAACTAGTGATCATACATTTTGTAGTTACAGTAGTTGCCATTCAGTTCAATTACACAGATAAAGACAGACGGTACGCGATGTAGTCCTGCTAAAGTGTAGAATAGGTGCAAAAATTCCTAATAAGCTTGTTCTCAACTTTGACACAACATTGTGACGGCATTACTGTCGTGTCGTGGCGTTTATTCAAAAAACGTACATATTTTTCAAGTATTCTCAGACATCGTTTAAGCTATCCCGTTGGATTGAGTCATAGGCTTGCTAAAATCCAACAACACCTGATGTTAGATGATCTTCACGAGATTGTCATATAAAGACATCTTAAATCAAAGCAACTACACATAGTGATCAGGTATAAAACCTCCGAAACATTTATTCGCCAATCAAGAGGCAGACATGAATCTGATATAGACAGAGTAGAAATAAGTATTTCGATATTACACTATTGCACCTGATTTGAGTAACAAATCAGAAAAAATTCAAGCAGCTATACCCTGTTAATAGCCCTGTAATTGGATTGAGTTTTTGTTATAATCTTTGATTCTTTGGTTCGGAATTTTTTATGAGTGCTACGTAGGCTTCTTTGCCACCAAGCAACGACGTTTTGGTAACGGCGCTCGAAGGTAAAGAATAGAGTGAATTGACACTCACATTGGTTAAATCAGAGGTTCTCGCAGAATTCAAAAGAAGAATGAATCGAGGCGGAACAACGGATGACACTGCATTAAAGGTTGACACATCAAGAGCAACGAAACGTCAAAAAGGTGTTAATAAAAAGTCCGAGTACTATTTTTGCAAAGAAAACCTGTTTGTAACACATCAACTAGGTGATGGCTGGATTCTCGATTCAGGTGCCACGTGTCACATTGTCAGTTCAAAAGGATATTTTCGTCAATATTGGCATGAATTGTAGAGATAAAGTAAGCGTTGCAAGTGGTCAACAATTAACAGCTGCGGGTAAAGGCATAATTAAGGTCGATTTTCTGAACGAGGAAAATCAAAATGTTCCAGTAAGAATCACAGACTTGTTGCTAATGTCAGATATCAAGGGAAATTAGCATTCAGTCAAAAAACTAATGGAAAAAGGTTTTCAAGTAAATTTCTAGGGCAACAAGTGTAAAATAAGGGAGAACAGTCGGCAAATCTCAGTTTGCCGAAAGTAATCCAAGACAGTCGAGGCACTTGGATTACATTAGCCAATTTACCACGGACATCAGACATGTGAAAGGTAAGCACAACGTCGTCGCCGAAACAATGTCCTGCACAGTAGACAACGAAACATCTACCATCGAATCACCACTCGACCACAATAACGAGTCGCCATTCGATTATAACAAAATTATCAAAGCCCAACAAAATGATTTAGAACTTCAGAAATTACTTTCTAGTTACAGACGTCATGCTGGTTCTACTATGCAACTACAGCTATTTAATACTCCCAGTTTTTGAAATATACTGCGAAACGTCGACGGGCAGCAACCGCTCTTACATCGCAGAGATATTACGACGAACAGTGTTCGATACACTATATAACCTTTCACATCCAGGTGTCCGCGCAACTCGTAAGTTGGTGGTAGTTATACGTATTTTTGGACAAGTATAAATAAAGATGTTACCCTGTGGGCCAAATCTTATCTCTTAACTCATATCTCTTAACCTGTGTCATCATTTCGCACGATGGCCAGAGGCATACTGCATGACCGACATGTCTCCGGTTACCATCGCCAAAACATTTGTCCACAATTATATTTCACGATTCGGCGTTCCTTCGTACATCACGACTGATCAAGGAACTCAATTCGAGTCAAAACTTTTAACGGAGTTAACTAAGCTCCTAGGTTCACACAGAATCTGGACAACAGCATACCATCCGCAAGCAAACGGTATGGTGGAACGTTTCCACCGCCAGCTTAAAGCTGCGTTAATGGCCCGGGGTAACACAATTAATTGGAGCTCTGAAGATATAAAGTTCTCATCAGCGGAGCTTATCTACAGACAAACGCTTAAATTTCCTGTTGAGTTCTTTGTCGAACATCCTCTTTCTACCTTGCCCACACAGGACACAGTGATAGAAAACTTACGCACGACTATGCAGAATCTCATACCTACACCACCTACACGAACAACACAATCCAATATTTTTATTCCAAAGACATTAAACAATTGTGACTACGTATTCGTCCGTGAAGATGAGTTCGTACTAGTTTACAACCCCCTTACGAAGATGTCCACATAGAGTAATCCGACGGCTACGAAAACAATTTATCATCGACGTTCGAGGAAAACATCAATCTATTTCTTCCATTAAGAGTCTTCAATTGCGAGGGGGTATTGTGGTAATTAATGAATTTTCGTTACAAAATTATTAATCACCACACAATGCAACATCAAAACATCTGAGTCGTAAATCAGATTTAATAATGTTCACCCAAGTTGCATCAGACTATTTCACATAGCTTCAATCAATCTACTCTGTACGTAACGGCATCTAATTAAAAATAGCGGG
Source organism: Tipula confusa (assembly GCA_963556175.1). Taxonomy (NCBI): domain Eukaryota; kingdom Metazoa; phylum Arthropoda; class Insecta; order Diptera; family Tipulidae; genus Tipula; species Tipula confusa. Next base: position 109,632,809 of record OY744475.1, read on the forward strand.
ACTAAAAATATAGCAGAATGAATAATAATTGAGATGTGCAGTACACAACTAGTAGACGAGCGTTGTTAACAAATCTGCCAATCTCAGCTTAGCACGAAAACAATTAGCTGAAAACCGACAGTGACAAATTAACAACTGACCTCTGTCTCATTTTTTATATTTTTAAGTACGGTCGAATTTGGAAATAAAATATATAGATATAAATGTAAGTTAGTTAGATGACGCAAGCGATCAAGAGGCATCCTAGATGATAAAGTTTAGATTTAGGTTAGGTTTCAGCTGGCTTTTTTTGGCTGGTTTCAGTCTACATGGACCGATAGAAGGAGGTTCCACTGGAAACCCTGGGGGAACTGATACTCGAAGCGGTACGGGAGAAGATCGGAGTAATACTGGGTTGTGATGCAAATGCGCATCATACAATCTGGGGAAGCACCGACATCAATGATAGGGGTGAGTACTTATTTGATTACTTATTGGGGACTAACCTTGTAGTGTGTAATGTGGGGCAGGAATCCACTTTTATTATCGATGGCAGGAGGTACTGGATGTTACCTTTGCATCAGATTCCATTATACATATGGCCAAAGAATGGAGGGTGGCGAAAGAATTCTTCTTTTCGGGTCAATGGTACATGACGTTTAATATTGGCATTCACCCTGTTACCCGGAAAGCCTTCAGGAATCCTAGAAGGACTAACTGGAACAAATACGGGGAAGTGTTAGTACGACTCTTACCGACCAATACTTCGAAGCCCCCAGCCACAGAGAAGGAGCTGGATTTCCTGATGGAGGAAATCACAAGCGCCTGTAACTTGTCATTGGACACTGTTTGCCCCAAGAAAATACCTAAGGGGAAGCAGAAACCGGTATGGTGGTGCAGGGATTTGGGAATCCTTCGTATAGGGCGTAGGAAATCATTCAACAGAGCAAACGGCTCTAGGGAAGCTCAGGATTGGGACTCCAAAAGGACTACCTTAAAAAGTATAAAAAGGAATTAAGGAAAGCGCAGAGGAGGTCTTGGAGACTATTCTGTGATAAAATGGAAGGTGTTTCGGAGACCTTGCGCCTCAGGAAAATCTTGTCTACGAGCCCAACGAGCCCTAGTTACTTAATTAAACCAGATGGGCTGTGGACAACGTCTAGTGGGGAATCTTTGGCACTCCTGTTGGAAACCCATTTCCCAGGTCATGTGGATGTTTCGACGGATCCTGGTAGGAATAGGGAAAAATTGTCGTCGGGGTGCCCGGAGGAAATCGTCTACAAAAACCAGATCTTATGGGCACTAAACGGCTTTAGACCCTATAAATCGGCAGGCTCAGATGGTATCATTTCAGTGGAATTGCAAAAACACTCGTCGAGCATTCTCCCATGGCTGGAGGTGATCTTCAGGGGGTGTTTAAAGCTGAATTATATTCCTAGGAAAATGACGGAGGTTAGGGTGATTTTTATCCCGAAAACGGGGAAGAATTCACAGGCCTACTCAAAAGACCTAAGACCTATAACTCTATCATTCTTTCTGTTGAAAACATTGGACAGACTGATTGACGTGTACATACGTGCAAAAAGAAAACCCAGTAATTAGGCGACTTCTCAGCATGCGTACTGGAAAGAGAGGTCTGTAGACATGGATCTGCATTTCCCTGGTGTGAACAATTGAGAAATCAATCCACTCGAAAGAGTACTATATGGTAGCCTTCCTCGATATAGAGAGCGCCTTTAACAAACAATGTCAGGACAGAGGCAGTTCAGGAAGGACTGTCTTTCTTACATGTGGACTATCCCTTAAGGAGGTTGATAAATCAGATGCTAGAATGCAGAATTGTTAACGCGGAGATAGGGGAATCCACCATTAGGAGGCGAGTAGTTAGAGGAACTCCGCAAGGTGGTGTCCTATCACCTCTTCTCTGGAACATAGTAATCAATGGATTACTTTTGGAACTGGAGAGGGAGGGAGTAGGGGTGATAGCGTATGCAGATGACGTAGCGATCGTGATCTCGGTTAGGTACCTAAGCAAGATTAGGGAAGTTATGCAACACGCGCTCTTAATCATTACAAAGTGGGCTAGCAAATGTGGGCTGGGTATAAATAAATCCATCCAAAACAGAGCTTGCACTCTTCACCAAGAAATATAAAATTCCGGTAGTCACCGCTCCTACCTTAAAAGGCACGGCACTGACCTTTACTGATAAGGCAAGATTTCTGGGCATAATTTTGTTCAGTAGGCTAAATTGGAAGCCCAATATTTTAGAGAGAATAAAGAAGTCTACCATGGCTCTGTACTCGTGTAGGACGCCGTCGGTAGGAGATGGGGTCTAAAACCAGAGCTGCTATACTGGCTCTTCATTGCTGTAGTCAGACCGATTCTGATGTATGGGGTGAGTGTGTGATGCCAACACTAGACAAGAAAACTCATAAAAATATGATAGAGAAGGAACTAAGAACGGCCTGCTTGCTTATAAGCAGAGCACTGAGGACAACCCCTACACGTGCTCTGAAGGCTATGCTCTACTTCCTTCCTGTCGACATCTTTAGTAAGCAGAGAGCGGCAACTACGGCTGCACGACTCTCTGCCGTGTTTGAGTAGAAATGTCTACAGATGGGCCACTCGATAATTGGCACTTCGCTTAAGGAAGACTTGGCGAATAGTGACTACACAATACCGATTGTATGCTTTGAAAAAGGCTTCCGGACCCTTATCCCCTCAAAACAATCCTGGGAGAACAGATCAACAACAGAAACTGGAAGTATACAATTCGACACTGACGGCTCCAAACTAGACGGCAAAGTCGGAGCTGGTCTATTGTGACAAATTAAATGTGAATATATCCGTTTGTCTTGGTGATCACTGCAGTGTGTACCAGGCAGAGGTGGTATAGTGATTGAGGAAGCGCTGACTTGGTTGATACATGATGTCATATCCACCACGGATATAACAATATATGTGGACAGTCAGGCGGCAATCAAGTCACTGGAATCAGTTTATCTGACGTCCGTGGTGGCATTGAAATACCGCTCATCTCTTAACGAGATGAGTGAGCATCTTAATATCCAGATAGTCTGGGTCCCGGTCACTCGGACGTGCCGGGGAAGTGGCTGACGAACTGGCAAGGAAAGGTATAACTTTCCAATTGAAACCGGAAAGGGCAAATCTGGAGAGACCTATAGCAGCGTTTTTTATGGCGTTAAAAAGGAAGCGATAGCCTCGGCACAGAAGAGGTGGAATAACACCATAACATGCAATGTAGCGTGGCAAGTCTGACCGAAACTGGACTTAAAGCGCTACAAAACACAACTATCCCTATATAGACCTGACTTAAGTATAGTCGTGGGGTGCTCACTGGACACTACCTCATTGGAGAGCATGCAAGGAGGCTTGTGTCAATGACAAATGACTTCTTTAGAAGCTGTATGGATGAGGAAGAGGAAGAGACTGTGAGCCACTTCTTAAGTTCTTCTGCTCATGCCCGGCGCTAGCGTACAGAAGGTACAAACTTCTGGGTTAGTACTGTTTCGACGGCCTTATGGATCTCGAGAACTGCAATGTGCGAGATATCTTACGCTACATAAGTAGCTCTGAATGGTTCCAATGAAGGTGAAAGGGAAGTAGGATCCTTAAATTGTATGATACCGTATTAAAATATTATAATAAAATACAAGTAAAGAGACTCGATAGTATGTTGTAGCTTTGTTTGGCGTAATGTAAATGAGTGCAGCAACTATGAAGAAATTAAGATACCTTACAGGGGACTGGGCATGATCATTAACATTGGAGGTTAGTGTTTAGTCGGTGAATCCGACACTCTTGCAAGATTATGATGGTCTCTTGTAAGCTCTTTAAACATTCCCTCCTTCGTCGAAAAACAAATTAAAGAAATGTTCCAGCACAGAGACTCTTTTTATAAATTACGAGGTTTGTTGATATATTATAGTGTTAGTTTATGGTGAGTACTATTAACGAAAAAACTTTGTCACTTACCGATTTGAGTCATATCTTGGTTATTTTCTATTTTTTATCAGGGTTAAGTTACTTTATTTTGAATCCTTTCCCTTTCAAGTATTAAGATTCGAAAATTTTACAATTCAGTTTAGAGTTTCTTTATTACACTACCCCCAGCAAGGCTTGGACTATCTCGTGGTGTAATTATTCTGTGATCAAGAAGATTAAATTAATACTAATGGTATTATCTGTTTTACCTTTATATTTATGCGAAAACCACCACAAAATTAGTTACCTGAATCGCAGCCATTCTTCATAGCCCTTCACAAATGTAACCAAATACCATACTTGAAGTTTTTTATCCTTGCATTTGCTTTTCTCTGGATTAGGTTATTTTTCAAACTCTATTTTATATGCTAGTATACTAATCCCCCCTCTATCTCTCTGGCTTTCACATTCCATGAAGGGATTTTGCTGCCCTTACTAAGGTCCTCCATCCATCTCTGTCCATCACTCTTGTCCTCCAGTTTCGAAATCCTAATGCATGTAGATCTTGTTCGTCGTCGTCACGCCAGCGCAATCGGGGTCTTCCTCTACGACGAACACCGGCTGGTTGTTGATGGAACCCTTTATTGGCCAATCGTTGTTGTGGAGATCGTGAAACGTGGCCGAGCCATCTAACTCGATTGGATTTAATGAATCCGATAACATCGCGGCCTCCAAGAAGTTGCCTTAGCTCGTGGTTCATACGAATCCGATATTCGCGACTTTGATTAGACCAGAGATTGAGCGAATGACCTTCCTTTCAAAGGTAGATAACAATCTACAATCGTTAAAGGTCATGGTCCAGCTCTCGCTTCCGAAAGCCAGCACAGGTCTTATGAGTGCTTTATAAAGTGCGAGCTTGCACGACTGCGACATATGTTTAGATCGCAATAATTTCGATTGAGCATAGAAAACTCGTTGTCCGGCAGCGATTCGGGCTTTTATTTCTGCCTGCATATCATTCGACGATGTTATAACTAACCCGAGGTATTTAAAGTTTTCGACGCTATCAAAGTTATGCTCGCCAATTCCGAGATTTACCATGGAGATGTTCCTGGGTGTTGATAACAATTTTGTTTTGTTGCTATTCATCTCCAAACCAAGCCTTCTTGCGCAGCGATCGAACTGTATGAAACTGTCCTTGATATCGCTAGATCTTCGGCCAAGAAGCACGATATCATCTGCATATCCAAGAATTTGGCCTGATTTATTAAATAAATCAGCACAGGCACGAGTGCATCTCCCTGTAGAACACCAGATGTTATTTCAAAGGAGTCTGACACAGCTCCCTAATTACGATTCTACATGCAGACACAGAGGTGGTTAATTTGCACAGAGAGACGAGTTTCTCTGGAATTCCTAGGCATATGAGCGCGGCCCATAAGTTTTCGCAGATTATACTGTCATATGCCTATCTGAAGTCTATATACAGTTGGTGTATGGTTATGTTGTACTCTGGCGAGTACAAAATTAGCCAACACTTTGTAAGCAGTGCTCAACAAAGCGATACCACGATAGTTTCCACATTTAAGACGGTCTCCTTTTTTTTGCAGCGGATATATGAGTACGGTCTTCCAATTCTCCGGCCACTCTTCTTGGTCTCAAATAAAGACGATGAGATCATATAGATTTGTTGTAAGAGTAGCGCCTCCGAGCTTAATCAATTCTGCGGGGATTCCATCGAGCCCGCGTGCCTTTCCATTTTTTAATCTACTAATAGCTGCATCTAATTTCTCTACTGTGGAATAATCAACAAGGACCTCTTCACCTGGAGGAGCTATTGCTCTAGTGGAGGTCACTTCGTCGTTCCGATTTGGCAGATTTTGAAAGTAGGTTTGCCATACTGAGAGAACATCAGCCACGTTTGTTCTCAGCTCTCCTGTCTTTGATGGCTGTACTTCTTGGGTGGTTAGTTAGATTTCTGGCGTTAGCAAAACAGTCCCTTGAGTTTCCTATTTCCGCTTGGAAGCTGATGTTTTCGATGCAAGATCTCATATGATCGCGCTTCTTTTGTCGAAGGTATTTAGTCGTAGCTTTCCTAGCGAGGAGATATTCTGCTAGAGTGCTTCTAGTGTTTCGAGCCAACCATTTTTTACGAAGCTTTCGTTTATTTTCGACGACCCTTCGGCATTGATTATCGAACCAAACATTGCAGGTCCTCGGAGGCCTTCTTCCGATGGAACTTTGCGCCACGGTGGTTATCGCTGACTGATAGCGTGCCACTGCTCCTTTTCAGTTGCATTTCCATACGCTTGAACTTATCTTGGCGAACTGTAACCAAACAAATTTCCTTGCAACTGTCTACACAAGGTACATTTTCCGACTCCAATTACAACCAACTTAAGTTATAAAGTCAAGCTCTGTTTACGGATGATGAAAGCTAACTGATGGCGAGCGACAACTGAGTATATATAGAGCATGTAATGAACAGGTATGTGTAAATATGTTATAGTCGCATAAAGCAATACGAAGAAAATCAATTATAATTGATACGACGTAATTCGATGACCATCTGTACAAATGTTTCTTATTTTAAAACAACAACACTATAATTTGCACTGCGATTTCATTGTGATAATCTTATAAGTTAAAACTTAATCCTAATATTTATTTATATCTAGATAAAGGTAAATCATAAATTTCGATAAATCATATAATTTAGAAATGTAAACGATAAAAATATGACGTAAATATTTATAGGGTGATAATTAAAATTGACAGCTGCTAGTGATTTGGTATCGGCCATGACCCAATCTAAAAATAAAATAAAAAAAATTAGGTTATGTACTCGAAATAATTTTAAGATTGTCGGTCGCGACATACCACTTTTATTTATTGAGGTACCTAAGAAGCTTTTTTGTTGATATGCATGCGAATCTACAATTTTTGTTTTGTCTGTGGACGAAAAATTAATTTCTTCATATACATGAGTTAAGTTAGGAACGTATCTTGGCCGATTTTGCTTCTAAAATTATATACTTACGATGAATTTTTATTATCTCTTCAGATTCGCCTAACGAGTTTTTGGCCACACATTTATATATACCAAAATCGGTCGATTTAATTGGTCGCACCGTTAATTTCATTATAACTTTATAAATATTGTCGAGTACGATTGTTTCGTATGCGCCACCCTGTACAATATCACCTTTGCCACGTATCCAATAGTTGACCGAATTCGGATGCGATTCTGTTATACATTCGAGTGTGACTTTTTGTCCGATTGCCGTATAAATTAAATTGTTTTGTGACCAAATCGTTGGTGGGACTGCCGATTGAATATAGAATATCGAAAAATTCTTAAAGCATTTTATTCAAGTGTGTGAACCTCGTTCATGTACTTACAATTAACAATGACCATAACACGTTTGCTAACGGTTGGCGGAACACCATTTGATGCGATACACAAATAGGCTCCCATATGATGTCGACTCACTTTAGCTATCGTTATGGCTGGACTTTCGACACTAAACACTAAAAAAAAATGTATATATGAATGGATTTTCGTGTCAAAAGTAATTCCACCACATCAATTTGGAACGTAATAAAAAAATAAAAATGGAAGAAGAAAATTAAGACTTTCACGAATTTTCTTTAGTACTTTACAGAACAAATAAATTGTTGTTGTGCTTAAATTAATTATTATATACCTTCTTGACTTCCAACCGACAGTAGTGGTTTATTTCTCTCCCTACGCCATGTAATTATTGGTTCGGGTGAACCGACCGCAGCACATATAAGTGTTATATTATGTCCCTCACGAACAATCATATCCTGGCTAGTCGGATAATCTAGGATATCCGGTGGAACTATATATAATATAACAAAATAAATAATTTTTTTTTTTTATACTCTGTGTTCATGTGTGGCTATTTATGTTCATTTATGGCAATACACATAATATATGTAAATTGTTTTATGTACAACAACATCGAGGTGATAAAACAAAAAACTATAAACATTGTTGCTGCAAAAATTTCAACACTCACCGACAACGTCTAAATATCCGACTTGACTTTTCATCGGATCCGTATTTATTTGACACATATACCAACCACGATCCGATTCTTTAACATCGCGTATCCTCAACTGCCATATTCGTCGTTCCGTGTGCGTTACACCAATCCGATGATTTTTTGTTATCACATGATTTTGTATCGTTAGTATTGTTTGCGTATCCACTCTCAACCATGCCACCTATTTTATCGAAAACAGCCAAGTAGAAAAAACCGACACGAAAAAAAAAAAAATAAAAATTTGAAAAATTAAATATTTCTAATTAAATTTAATTGAATGTAAGAGAAAATGGTAATAGTTGGAATAATAATAATGAAATAAGTCGTTTTTGTACTTCTATAATTATTTTTTATTGAATTTTTTATTGTTGTTGCTATGTTTTTCTACGAATTTGTGGAAAATGTCGAAACACATTATGGAAATTTATGTAAAGTATTAGCAAAACGGGGTTATGAAAATGTTATTAACCAAAAAATAATTTATGTTTTTATTTCAATTATCTTGAAACCGAGCTGCGGTTAAATATTATCCAATCGAAACATATGCCCAATGACCTAGATTGGGACGTACCAAATTCAAATCCCGCAATAGAAGCGCGATGCAAAATTTTTATTTTCATCCGAGTGAAAAAAAAACAAATTAATATAAGATAAGTAACTAATGTGAATTGATTGGATAATTCAAGGTATCTAAATTTATATTTTGATTTCAGCTGCTGATCATGATCCTGAACATCCCGCGCCCGTTGGCTCAACAGAGCCAGAAGGTAAAATACATATTTTAGTGACTGGTCGTTTTAACTCGCCCTGTTTCGTTTTGATGTTAACCACTCGTACTAAACCATTTTGACCGGGAAACACCGTGATAATACGCCCCATCAGCCACTTTGTTGGTGGTACATCGTTGTCCATTACTACTACCAGATCTCCGATTCTTGGATTCATTGTGGGATATTTCCACTTATGGCGTTGCTGTAGTGTTAGTATATACTCCTTGTGCCATCTCTGCCAAAAGTGCTGCACCATTTTTTTGAATGTGCTGCCAACGTGATAGCCGATTCTCCTTTAATGGTAGAAGATTGGGTTCCGGTATTAAATTAATCGGATGGCCAATTAAAAAATGACCTGGTGTTAGAGGATCTACTTCCTCAACTGACATTTCACTAAGTGGTCGCGAATTAAGAATTGCTTCAATTTCGACTAGTAATGTCAACATTTCTTCATAAGTGAGTCGTGAATCTCCAATTACTCGCTTCAAGTAAAACTTTGTTGATTTAACGCCTGCCTCCCATAAACCTCCAAAGTTAGGAGCACCCGGTGGAATAAAATGCCATTCGATATGGTTCGTAGTGATGTACCTCATGAATGATTCAGCCTTAGATACCCGTTCTAGATTTTCTTGTATTTCCTTTTGGGCACCTACAAAATTCGTACCGTTGTCACTATATATGTGACTGCAAATGCCGCGCCTCGCATGGAAACGTCTCAACGCAGCCAAAAAACCATCCGTTGTCATGTCACCTACTAATTCCAAATGCACGGCCTTGGTTGCCATACACACAAAAAGTGCCAGATAAGTTTTAATTATTTTGGCCCCTCGTAGTTTGGATGCTTTGATATACAAAGGCCCTGCATAATCCACACCCGTGGAAAAGAAAGGGTGCTGATATGTATGATGATAAGGGTGACTCTGGATTGCGGTAGTTGACCCATCAATTGCTGTTGTTGTTTAGCTTTCAACCGAACGCATTTGACGCATCGTCCAATGACTGCTCGAATCTGATCCTTGCATCTGAGTATGTGGAATTTCTGTTTTAACGTGGACATTAAAACTGTTTGGGCTGCATGGAATTGTCTGAGATGTTCATCCCGTATTATTAATAATGTCACATGATGCCCTGCTGGTAAAATAACTGGATGCTTCATTTCAAATGTAATATTCGCATTACACAATCTACCTCCAACTCGTAATACACCAAAATTGTCTACAAAAGGAAATAGAGAGATTAATTTCGAATGTTTAGAAATTGGTTTTTTGTTGGTGAGCGCATTTATTTCTGATGAAAATGTGTTTATTTGCACTCGTCGAATCACGAAATTGAACGCATCAATCTTGGCATTATTCTGAAGTCTCGAAAACTCAAAATTATCAATTGCCTTGCCCTTGTATCTGCTCCTAAACAGCATCAGTATTCTGCTAATAGTGAATACCACTTTAGTAAATTTTGAACTACGTTCAATGAGTCTGGAAACCCAATCGTTTCTGTCATCTTCAACTATGTTGCTCAATACTACCGACTTCATTTTTTGTTCTCTTAATGCTGCTTCAGATAATTCTGCGTTTAGCTTAATTTGACTTGGCCACTCTTCCTCTACTTTTTTCAACCAATATGGGCCATTCCACCATAACTCGTGATTCACTAACTCTTCCGGAAATAAACCTCTCGAAGCACAATCAGCCGGGTTTTCGTTTGACGATACATGATTCCAGTGACTTCGGTTGGTGTGTTGCAATATAAATGATACTCTATTTGCCACATACGTCTGCCATCTCCTTGGGCATGATGACAACCAACTTAACACTATCGTGGAATCTGTCCACAACTGATAATTTATAGTGATCTTGTTTTTAAACATTTCCAGGACGGACATCATTAATTTTGTTAGTAATGTTGCAGCACAAAGTTCTAGGCGTGGAATGCTGATCACCTTTATTGGTGCCACCTTTGTTTTTGCAGTAACTATATTTGTCTTGTACCCATCTTTAGTCTTCACTCTACTATAAATGACAGCAGCATATGCCAATTCGGAAGCATCCGCAAATCCGTGCAATTCTACTTTTCCCTCTGTATACAGCCATCTATTGATTGTGATGTCTTCTAGTCGCTTCAAGTTGGTTCTAATTACAGCATATTCTTGAAAAATGGGTTCCGGTAGAAGATCATCCCAGTCGATACCGATTAGCCACAATTTTTGAAAAATAATCTTTATCCTGATTACAGTGGGCGATAACCATCCAATCGGATCAAAAATTGTGGACGCCTCTGATAACATATAGCGCTTTGTGAGCTCATGGTCTTCTAACTTTACCTTGTATTGAAAAGTATCATTTCTGGGAGAATACTTTATTCCAAGTATAGAAATAGCTTGGGAGTCATCTACGATATCCACGATTGATGTATCTTGGTGCGTTTCTGGAATAATGTCCATGAGTTCTTCGCTATTGGACGACCACTTTCGAAGATTGAAACCTCCCTTTCTTAACATGCTAATTAGGTCATGGACAATTATTTTAGCATCGCTCAAATTATTGGTTCCGGACATGAGATCATCAACATAGAAGTCGTGCTGTATTACTTCTGCCGCCTCTGGATATTCTGCCTTGTAATCCAACGCAATTTGATTTAGTGTTTGCGTTGCTAAAAATGGAGCAGACGACGTACCGTACGTTACAGTAAGTAACTTGTAAACTAGTAGCTCTTCATGTGGTTCCTTTCTCCACATGATTTTTTGGTATTCGCTGTCCCTTTTGTTGACCCAAATTTGCCTAAACATTTTTTCCACATCTGCAGTGAACACAATTTTATGAATCCGAAATCTGAGTAGCAATTCCACTAAGCTTGACTGCACCCTTGGTCCCACTGCCAATTCGTCATTCAGTGAGTTCCCTTGAAATGATTTGGCTGATCCATCAAATACAACGCGCAACTTTGTGGTTGTACTGCTCTCTTTGGTCACTCCATGATGTGGTAAAAAATACTGATTTACACCTACATCTTTTGCTATCTCCATGTGTCCAAGGCTTTGATATTCATCCACGAACTCACTATATTTCATTTTAAACGAAGGATCACGCACAAATTTCTTCTCTAATTGATACATTCGTTTTGTTGCCATTCCTTTAGAATGTCCTAAACTCGGTAGCCCAGACTTAAACGGTAGACTGACGATATGGTTTCCGTCATCCGCCCTTTGAACAGTTTTTTTTATAGTGCTCAACACAAAATTTCTCCTCCTCAGTGTAAGGAACATCATCTTTAATCTCCTCGAGTTCCCAAAATTTTCGAAGTGTAAGGTCAACGTCTAAATGGAGATTAACTGAACTCTTATTGCCACCTTCAGCTTCAATTGGTGCACCGGCTATTACCCATCCTAATTTTGTATTATGGGCAGTAAGTCTGGACCTGGGAATATATTTTTTGCCATCATTAAGCAGTTCAAAAAATAGATCACTACCAAGCAAAATATCTATGTTGCCTTCTCTATTAAAATTCGGATAGGCAAGTTTAATATTACCAACATCTGGAAATTTGTTCAACTCTACAATTGAAGGCTGATATGAGGAAATCCTTGGAACTATCAAAACTCGTGCTGAAATCCTGTACTTATCATCTTGGAACCTTGGTTTTATTAATATGGTTGCTAAACCTTTTGACATACCAGAAGCAACATCATTGAGCCCTTGTATCCAAATTCTTCCATTTTCTTTTTTTAGTCCGAGACGCTGAAAACATTCCACAGTTATAAAGGATGCTTGCGATCCGGAGTCCAAAAGAGCACGACATGTTTGCCAGTCTCCATTATGACGTTCTACTTTTAATTGCACTGTTGGAAGAATTGCGTTACTTACCGAATTGGCATGACCACATATAGTTGAGTCAGGGGTAATTGCATTGGCTTCCAAATGTAAAATATCATGATGTTTCCTCTGGCATATATTACATCTTTTCCTTGATTTACATTGAAACACCATATGCTTATCATTTAAGCAGTTGTAGCATCTGGAATTCCTTTTGACATATTCTCTACGCTGTTGTATGTCAAGTTCTAAAAATTTAACACAATCAGTTAAATGGTGGTTCTTACCACAAAATGCACAAATCACCGCTATAGCGGTGTGCATTGCTCTTGAATGCTGTTCTTGTTTTGTCGGCATTCGGTTTCCTCGGCTTTCCGATTTAACCCCTTGCAAGGAATCCATCCGCTTGTTTAACACTGATAAAAGATTATCAATAGTGGGATATTCTACTTCAGTTGTTTCCAGCTTCCACATCTTCCTGGTCTCAGGATCTAATTTTTGTGTTGCTACATATATTAGCCAAGGGTCTCGACTCTCCGCGTGAGGTCCAAGAGCTTTAAGTCCCCGTACTACTTCATCGCAAGTGTCGTGTAAACGGGTGATAGATTGTGATGTGGCTTGGGTTATGGCGGGTTGGGCAAAGTAGGTTTGGATGAATAACTCTACTATGTATCGCTTTTTATCATATCGCTTGCAAAGCTTCTGATACGCTTCAATATAATTTGCATCGTTAATGGGGAAGTGGCGAACTAGTGCTAATGCTTCGCCCTTCAGAAGTCCCTTGAGATATTGAAACTTTTGGCCCGGAGAAAGGTTTACGTTCTCATGCACGGTGGAACCAAAAAGATCGTAAAACGACTGCCATTCCTTGTAATTCCCATCAAATGGGGGAATGGTGGTACGCGGCAAACGAAAATCACTAGTCGGCGATTGCGTCGTATTTAATGTTTGTTCTAAATGTGATACCGTTGGATCAGTTGCGTTTCTCTTCTTTATGGCACCTTGTAATGTAGGCACGATAGAATAGTATTGAGCATCTACAGTTTCGATGTCAGTTTGCACGATATCCGACAATTCTATCATCTGATACTCGACATCAACGAAATCTTTATGTAGTTGGTGTATCTTCTCCAGTCTAACCGACAATTCATCTATGTTTGTATCATCCTTAATTGTGCGAACAAAATTCTCAATTCTCGTAATTTGGCCCTTAATATATGATCTCTTTCCCTTCAGGGCTTCCATTTCAAAAGTCGATGTAAAATATTTACAATTGGTTGATATTAAATACACAGCAATACGCGGGAACAAAACCAAGTATGAATAGTCTATCAATATAAAACACTATATAACGTGTCTGATATATTTTTTCACAAATTTTCACTAGCAATCGGAAACTTCACTCTCACTATACGATAGTTTATATTGGTGAATTTACTATAGTTTATCTTGGTGAATTATAAATTACTATATAGTGATATAAAAATAATAAATAATACTCGCGTTTTCCCTCAGTCGATGTTTTCAAACCGCGTGGTTTTCCTCAAAACAAAACTATTCCTCGATAGGTGAATTAACCACGTGTAATTTTAGGTTAGGTTAAAAATGATGATGTGGTTTCCGATGTCTCGTAAACAGATTAATTATTTCCAAAATGTCTATCTTAATTGGTATTAATTAAGATATCTCGATGGATCAGCGGCTCGTATAATTCCTGATATAAAAATGCTGGTTTTTCCGATGATCCGGCTCGAAGGACCAATGTTTTATTTCTTATTAATATGTACTAATATATATAAATTAAATTTCAGAACAATTCATTACATAATTAAAGGAAAATATATGAAAAAAACAAATTAATATAAGATAAGTAACTAATGTGAATTGATTGGATAATTCAAGGTATCTAAATTTATATTTTGATTTCAGCTGCTGATCATGATCCTGAACAGCAATGATGATCGATTTTTGTCTGTTTAACGGTTATTTCATTTAATTTTCGTGCTAAATGATTTTATTTTTAAATCTGTATTAATATACATTATAGAGTTATTTGTATTGATTGGTCAAATGATTAAATCAATTGATTTGTAATATTTAATCAATTTTTTTAAAATCTAATTTATATTAATTTTAAAGTTTTATGTCAAATCAAAAGTACACTTAATAAATTTTAGCAGCATGAAGGTGAAATAGTAAATTTGTAATTTACAGGTGAAAAATAATGCCATCTATTACAGCATGGAGAAATTAGTTCAATAATAGATATGGTTCTTAAGGAACCTTTATAGATTACTGTTGAATGGTATTTGCTGGTAAGAGACGTCAGAATGCAGAGATGTACACTAAAATTGTGCGTTTCTTGTGCTAATAATAGTTAAACATTATTAGCACAAGAAGCGCGATGCAAAATAATTTTTTGTTCATCCGAGTGCAATCGGTGATGATGATCTATTTTTGTTTGTTTAACGGTTATTTCATTTAAGTTTCGTGCTAAATGATTTATTTTATATTGGTTTTATTTGTATTGATTGGTAATAAAACGGTTAACTCAATTAATTTGTAATGTTTAATAAATTTTTTTGAAAATCTAATTTATATTAATTTTAAAGTTTTGTGTCAAATAAATTGTGTTTAATAAATTTTAGGAGCATGAAGGTGAATTAATAAATTTGTAATTTACAGGTGAAAACTAATGCTATCTATTACAGCCTACGGCTTGGAGAAATTAGTTCATTAATAGATTTGGTTCTTAGGGAATCTTTATAGGGAACCTTTATACAGTTGAATGGTGGTACACTGGATTTGCTCAGAATGCAGAGCTCTCCAGTAAAATTGTGATTTTCTTATGCTAATAACAGTTAAACATTGGCCACCGTGAAACCGAACCAATTCAGTTGCATTACTAACTAACCTTTTCTTTCTCTATTCCACTGAATAACTATAAATAGAAGGTGCCACCGCTAACTTTGCCGCGACATATGAGCAAAGTGTTAATAAATTGTACAACGAAATAAATATTTCTGTGTCTTTGCTAAATTATGTTCACGAATATTTCTTATTTTATGTAATTGGTACGTTTATATTTCCAATTTAAAAATGTGTTTGTTGGAACGCATCTGTTTGTTAGATGAATGAGTTTGTTACTTTGACTATATAATTTAAATGGACTGATAATCAAACGTCAATTTCATATAGTAACTCGACTAATGTGTAGCCAACATGTCAGATGGCGCCATCGTTTACTTTTGCGGCTAATCCTAAAACCAATTTAGAAAATAATTGTCAAAGATGTCAACATATTGTATATTTCGAATCATATTCTTGGCGTCATTTCGTGTATGTAGAAGCTGTGTTGAAATTTTGTGTGTCGTTTAGTGCGTTTTAATTGAAAATTTTTTAATAATTTGAATTTGGGTAAAATATATGTGTGGTTTTCGTAATTTTAATAAATAGTTTTATTCAGTATTTGTGGAATTGGGGATAAAATGTGTCATTGAAGATTGTGATTCAACACAAGATAAGACGGTTCATAAGTAAGTACTAAGCTTTTAATATTCATTTTCAAATTAAATTTTTAGATTAAACAGTCGATTAAATAGTGGAAACTATCAAGAATGGATAAGTGCAATTAGTGTTTTGAACAACCAACCAAATATATTTAAACATTCAAAGAGTGCCACAATATGTTCAAAGCACTTTACTGAAGAATGCTATATACCTGGTGGATTTGCCAAAAAACTTATCAAAAATGCAGTACCTTCTAATTTTACACACACCAATATAGAGGGTCAAAGTTGTGTTCATAAATATCACCGATCGTAATCTGGTGAAAAATTCCCTTTATGCATTCTGCATCCATTGAGATTCCCAGTACCTCCCGCTCCAAGCGCCAAGGCTCTAACCACTATGCCACTCGCTTGGTGCTGGTTACTCGGTGTACAAAACGAACTCACTTGCCTATTAAAGATAAGTTACTGAACTCCCAAAATCATGCAAGGAAAAAACTAAATACAAAGAACCAAAATTATATATCAGTTAAGGCTGTCTTATAGTACCGGCAGAGTAGATAGCAGAGCAGATAATAATTGCAGAGACAAAACAGTAACCATTTCCCCGAGTTCTTGATATTCACATTTGGAATAGTTGGGCAAAGCGAAGTAATGCCTTAAGAATAGAAAGTGGCAACTTCATACTCGATGTTCGAAAGTTCTTTTTTCGAGATGTCTCGCTATTTTCTTGTTGAGCCAAACACGAAGTATTTGCTCAAATTTTGCTTATAATAGTATAACATAGGTTTGGTATAATCTTAAAGAAATCATAACACTACCTCCACCGTACGTACGTCCCGAACAAGATCCAACTAACTTCCTTGATAGAACACCAATCGTTCACAGGTGTACAAATTTAGGTTAATATCATAACCCTATGATACACTGTTCACCCTCGTGATGACAGTTTAGGGTTCTTACCAAAAACATTGCTATTTTGGTGATAAACCAATCATCTTTCGTTGTGGGTTGTGAAGCTAACTGGCCCTTTTACAAATTCTTTGTTATTTGGTCTAGTATTATATCCAGCTTTCAGTCGTTTACTCAATATTCGTATTTTGTAATGTAAACGCCGTTGTATCTCGTTAAGTTCTTTCATTTGATCTACATAATGCTGTGGTCACATAAAGCTAAGGACGGAACAGCTTCAAATTTTAGATCTCCTTAAATCGTAAATTCTTTCAAATCGTTCCATTCTTTCCCAAACCCATTTTCAGCCCTCGTTCCCATGTCTAGGCTGACAAATCTTTACTTTGTAATTCCTTTTGTCTGATTGCTTCATTTGTCAATTTTTCATCAGGTAAAACTTGCAAGAGCCGGATAACAATGATGTCTTCTCTTTCCTCTACATTCCCATAATTCATTGGGTATATGATAGGCACAATACGTTGTTGGGAATAATAGTCCAATATAAGCTCCTCTACAAATGCGTCTTTATAGTCATTTTTCCATTCAAATTACTTGTTTTTCCTAGTCAGATCAAATCGAAACGTTTTGACGTTTTATAATCTCAGAAAACTCCGTAATGCATGTAGTTTAGCTTTTTATTCTTCTGACTTAATTTTAACCCGGCAGATTGTATCCAATCTTTAGCTAAAGTTCTTTCAGTGCTCGGTAAGTCTTTTTTATGAGGATAATATCGTCTAAATATACTACGCAGGTGGTTCTAGTGGAATCCTTTCAGTGCGTGCAGTACGCATTATTCGTTCAAATGTCGCTGGGGTGATATAAAATCTAAAAGGCATACCGTTGAATTAGCCTGGTACCTACCTACACTGAACGCATACGCCGCAATCTTCTTCTTTGACTTCCACTTGCCAGTAGCCACTTTGGGTATCTGAAAATAGATTAGCACTCGACAGCTTGTCCTTTTTCGTTTTAGCATTCAACTTACGGTTATTGACATAATATCTCACGATTAAATGCTTTATATTGACTAGTAACACTTGCGAACTTCATAGCCTGCTTCGTGATTCTATTACTCCAGCGTCTCGCATATCTACAATCAGTCGATCCGACGTATTAGGCGTATTAGAGATGGCTTTCGAGAGAAAAGTCGCATGAAACGCGATGAAGGCGACACTTATACCAAGTTTTCTTTAACCACAAGACAGTGTATGTTTAGTAGACGGACACGTTCTGCGAGTTGGTCCTGAACGGATCGTAAAGTAAATTCTAAGATGAGAGCCGCCATTTGTCAGACGCAAAAGTCGCTTTCGGCGACGATGGCTCTTCGAGGCAGAGTACGACTTAGCTTATTGTGGTAGTCTAGAGTAATACGAAGAGCTCGAATGAAACGAATTTATCAATTTCCACTAGCACAATTACGAGTATACATATAAACCGCCATATGAGCACAGACAGATACTATATGTAGAACAGACGCAAACAACAAAAGTATTTTACATAACTTTTCTAAGAACAAAGTGGAAAAGGGAAAACTTTAACCCGAAGCAAAAATATAAATTAATAGACTTAAATTGGTAATTTTTCCAAAAAAAAAAAAAATAAAAATAAAAATTACAAAAAAAAAGAAAATTTTTGTTGATGAAGCGAAAATGAAATTAAATCTGTAATTTTCCGTTTATTTTTAATTTTTCATGTGCTTTTCCAGCCACAAAAATATTTTCTTTATTTTCTGCCAGCGTTTGATTTTTTATTTTTTTCCGAAAATGTTTGTTTATTTTTTAATTTAGCAATTTCCCTTTTTTCCGGTTTTTGTAAACGAGAGTGAAATTTTACGCCGCGATTTTTTTAAAAATTTTTTATAACCTAATTGGGAAAATTAAATTATTAGCAATAATTTTGATTAGCTCTCAAATGTTATTGATATTGTGCAGACACAAATTTTTTATATCGTTTTCGGTTAGTTCACTGTCTAAATTGTTATAAAATGTGTGTGGTTGTTGATTTCAAAGACATTTTCACGGATGTGAAGTTAGCCCGAAAATCTAGCCCGAAAAAAGACTTTTGAAAATGTGTCTTCACTGATAGTACGAAAATAGTGTAATAAATAAAAATTCCATACCGAATTTTTCATAAAAAAAATAACTACAATAAACTATAAATATTAAATTATTAAATGACGTAATTTTTATAATAAACTCAAAAAAATTAAAACCAAATAAATTATGAAATCTTAATAAACGTGTTCTATATAATGGGTCTATATATAAAATGGAATTATCCACTATTGAATCAGCTCACAGAGATATACAAAACACCTAATTGCCAAACTAATTAAATCCTAGGTCACAGAGATTGAAAGGTACAGTGGTGTATGGGATATGTTAGATGAGACTCTTACCTCACTAAAATATCAACCCGTATATCAACGCGATGGATAGAAGGGTATTTTATAGAGCTTCATCCCCATATCCATCAAGGAATATTAATAACACGAAAGTTTCCACCACTGAATCTCAGCTCACAGGGATTGATAGATATAGTGGTGTATGGGATATGTTAGATGGGATCCTTACTTTACTGGATTATTAGTTTTAATATGCGCGATTTTTTGAAATTCTTTATATTTTTACTTTATTTATTTATGCATATTTTAATATTAAGTTATAATTTTTTATCTGTTTCTTATCTAAACGATAATTAAGCTAAATTTTTTGAATTAGGTCCCACCGTGAACCTTTTTAAATTACAGTTTCTTTGTACAAACAGTTTTATTTATTACATCGTTGGTAAAAATATTTCTACAAATTACTTTGAAAAATATCAAAAAACATAAAAATTAAAATTTTTTGAAAGAGTATAAAAGGATTTTTTTTTTCAGTTTGCTTTTCAATACTTGTTCAGACGTTGTTTTGTTAGTATATAATATTTTTTTGTGTGAATTTTACCGTTTTTTAGCAATAAATAAAAAGTTTTTTTTAAAACTACGACCTTCGCTTTCTCTTGGACTCTCTTTAAACTTGTGATTATATCGTTTTGATGTTTCGTTTTTCATTCTATCGACCTCGGCTATCATAATAGGACATTCTCATTTAACGGTTCCATCTTTCTATTTGAAACTATTATACCTGCTTTTAAAATATAAACGGCTTTCTTCTACACGACTCTACATTGAATTTTACCATTAAAATGTAAAAATCAGAACATCAAATTTCTTTGTATAATTACAAAAAGAAAAGAAGTTTAATTACTGTGGATTTGGTAAAAACAATATTAGAAAAATTATCGCTAATTAATGTTAAATTGACTAATTCAAATTCCAACTACATGGTTCAATTATGTCAATTACTTAAAGTGACAAATAATTTTTCAAATCGCACCAAGATTTATAATATTTGGAACAGAAATATTAGAAGCAATAAAGTATCAAACGATACATTTGAAAATAATTGCGGTGTACTGGTGTGAATGGGTGTGTGAATGTTTGTTCTTTCTATATTTATTTATTTATTTTTTATATTTCTAGTTTTTAAGTATATCATGCGATCTAAATTGAGTTTGGATCTAATGTAGGAGAGTGTTTTCGGTATTGGAAATTTGATTTTTCGGTATTGAAAATGTTTTTTTTTCTCCATACCTGTGTTGTTGTAATAGAGTGATCGGTTTTTCGTGTGAATTTGGTATTTTTCGTTTGCGGGGGAAAGTGGATGCGTGTTTGGTTTTTGTATTAATTATTAATTTGGAGTGTGATATGATCGTTGTAAAGATTGGTTTTTGTTGTGTTGTTGGGCTATCTACATTCGGGAGGATTTAGTTTTGAGATGTTATGTTGTTGGTTTTATTATTAATTTACATTTATTGGATTTCTTATTATATTTGACTTCAATGAATCGGTTGGTTTCTTGATTGTTTCCTTCTTTGTAGAGGTGTAATAGTGGGAGTTCTTGCTCACGAGGCGGTGTCAATGGTATAGGCTGCTGCCTCACGGTGCCCCGTGGTCCGATCGGACCAATTTTCGAGCACTTTTTCGAATATATGGAGTCGTATCTCGGCGATGACATCACGAATGTTGGCCTTCAAATGCTCAATTGTCTCTGGTTTGTTGGCATAACACTTGTCTTTAACGGCGCCCCACAGAAAATAGTTCAATGGTGTTAAATCGCAGCTTCTTGCCGGCCAATTGACATCACCATTTCTGCTAATTAACCGGCCATCAAACGTTTGACGCAATAAATTGAGATGTGTGGCAAGGTGCACCACCCGGTTGAAACTAAACATCGTTCACATCAAACCACGAAGAGCGGGCGCAAAAAATCGGTTATCGGTAATGGTTGCGCCGTCCTTATTTTCAAAGAAATATGGGCCAATGATGCCTCCACTCCACAAGCCTCACCAAACAGTCACTTGTAATGAGTGCATTGACTTCTGTAAGATCACGTGTGGGTTTTCTGAGCCCCAAAATTCGGCAATTTTGCTTATTAACGTACCCACCAATATGAAAATGAGCTTCAAAGAGTGCTCGAGGGTTGGTCCGATCGAAATAGAGTGGCGTACTGTGGGGCCGGCCACGGCGGCCGAATGAGTGAAATAATGTTCCGTCTCTGGTCGGAGCGGTTGTACTTCGCGGCAGGGGGATGGATTTGACAAGGTTTCGAACCGTTTTTGTTTTGTTGCATTTTTAGGTTTAAACTTTTAAATGGCCCACCCGTTATGTATCGTACGTACTTGTGTGTTCATTTGGTAGTGTCTCACTAGTGCGATTTATGTTTTTCAGTGTAATTGCGGCTTGGCTGTCGGGCTTTCATTGATTGGTGGCCGATTTTTGGTCGACTTGCATTGGAGTTTGAATGGACTGATTGTAGTTTTAATCAGATAGGTATGATGTGTTATATGTGTGTGTGTTTTCTTTCGGACGGTTGTAGGCGGTGTTGGTTAGGAGATTTCGTTGGTGATTCCGGGTTGGTGTTTTGGATTTTGTTCAGAGGAGTGTTCCCCGCAGGTTGAGGTAAGGCGGTTGTGTGAATGGGTGAATCCGGACATTTATGCATGTGTAGGGCTTCTAAATGGAAACATAATGGCCCAATTAATGGTTCCGCATCCATTGAGGGTGATCTTAAGAGCTGTGGTCTTTTGTGAGGTGAGGTGTTGGTGGTCTTGTTTGTGTTCGAGATAATCGGTCTGTGTGAGGATAGTTTATTGGATTTCTTGGTTAAGGGTTGGATTTTTGGGATCTTGCTGGTACTCTTGAAGGTGGTGGTTGCGGATGGTTTGGAGTTGTTTTTTGCGCCGTGCGATCATTGGATTCGGATGTGTGCGTTTGAACATGTGCATGGGTGTTCTTGTATTTGTGTGTATATGCCTGCTCGGGCCGTTGCATGTGTGTGGTTGTGTTGGAGTGATACGTTTTCTTTCATTATTGTTTGTTTTGTGTGAGGGTGCAGTGGGAGTTGTTCCGATGTGGCTTGGTACTGCAGAGAGCTTGGTACTGCAGTGGAATCCAGTCTGGTTTTGGAGGTGGGTGTGTATTGGTGTTGCGTATGGGTGGTAAGGTTTGATTTTGTCAGTATATTATACCTGTTACGCGGATGCCTCACTTTGTTGTATTGTTGTCTGGTTTTATTGTTGTATTGCTGTGTCATTTCATTGTTGTTAATTTTAGAATTTGTATGTAGTATTGTTATATTATTTTGTTATTGTGCTTCAGTATTGTTATATTTTTGTGTATTTTATGTTTTTATATTAGATAAATTGCTAAATTTCTGTATTTTTGTATTATCATATTATTATATAATTGTGTGGTTATCTTGTTATATTGAAGTGAACAAGAAATATACATTTGGTGGTTTTTGGCAATAGTTCGCTTTTGGCCCACAAGAGAGGTATGTATTTTTGACTTTCACGGTTTTGCTGCCATGGCCAATGAGCGCAGTATAAAATAGAACGGATGAGGTGTTTTGTTTCGATTATATATTGCCCAAACGCAGAGAAGTGTGAATGTGCAACAAATGTGGAGAGTCGCCCGGTTTCACTTTTATTTGTCCGCTGCACGGGATGTGGAGTTGTGTTCTGTTGTTGCATGAGGAGTGGAGTCACAGAGTATGGGTGGTTGGAATGTGGATGACAGGTTGGTCAATAGGATTGAATGATTTTGTTGCATACCATAGTTGCAGTGTTGTTGAGGTTGTTGCTATTTTTGTTTAAGTTGGTGGGGTCTCTATGGGATTGGGATCGAGTATTTGGGGTGTCTATAGTTGCTTGATGCAAATCTTTGGGAGGTTTGATTGTAAATTTGCTTTTGTAGACTGGAGCATTGTCTTGCTGCAGTGGGATGTCTGTTCTTGTCAATTTTCACCCGGAAGACATTGCATATTTATTAAGGGCCTCCAAATATGTGCTTGAAGTAACTTTTCCCAGCAGCAGTGTGAGACCTTCTGTGACATTATAGCTAAAACACCCCAAACCATTACTTCACCTTCGGCTGTGCCGAGTTGGCATTGTTATGTTACGAAAGTCTCTTTATTGAGGTGTCGAATAAAAATATTTTTTACGTAGCTTCCATCTAAAGAAAAGAGCGATTCGCTGTTTCATAATATTATCCGCCAGAACTTGGCAGGTTTCGCTAAATAGGTACGAGCAAAGTTTATTTGGTTTTTGATTCTTCTGGCTTATAAATGGCTTATTTTTATATTCGCTTCACAAAGCCATCTGTGTACAGTTTTGAGACTAATTTTTATTTCTCTTACATACTGATTATCTCACTTAGAACAGATTTTCCTGTACTCAGAGGGTCTCTGCACAAGCAGAGTCTTCCTTTTGAGGCATTGTATTTCTTTTACGCTCCCTTCCTTTAGGCAATTTAGGATTTTGAATTTTCAAATTTGGTACATCACCAAATTTATGTGGCAGTTTGTATCTGTATTATTACAACTATATTATTATATTATTTTATTATATTATAAGGTAAATTTATATTTATAAGGTATATAAATTAGATTTTCGGTGATTATATGACGTATTTGTCGTAAAGCGGTTAATTCAATTGATTTTTGATGTTTAATCAAATTTTAACAAATCTAATTTATATTATTTTGTAATTTTTATAATTTCTTATTTTTATAAATGTAAAAAATTTATTAATTGTAAATTTCAGAAAAAAACTAATCCAATTTATTACAGCATATGGCTTGTAGTAATTATATTATTTATGTTATTATATTAATAATTAATTAATTTGTAATTTCAGATTAAAAATTAATTCTATTTCTTACAGCCTATGGCTAAGAGCAATTAGTTCATTAATAAATTTTGTTTTCAGAAAACCTCTGCAGATTACAGATGTATGGTGGCACACTGGAGTTACTGATAAGAGATGGCAGAATGCAGAGCAGTACAACAAAAATGTGATTGTCTTAAACTAACAGTAGTTTGAATATTGGCTACCGAGAAATCGGACCAATTATGTCATAACTAACATACATTTCCTTTCCCTAACCCACAAAAATTTACTAACTATTGGCCGCCAAGGTGTCTGTAACCGGGTCGATCTCAATAATTTAACTAGTATCCTTCCATATCCTTCCAAGTATATGTAAAAACGGGTGTACTGTGGGCCCGGCGCTTTCCGGGATATCCTGCTTAATGCTTGACAGTACATTCAAAATCAATCAATCAATCAATCAAAAACGATACATTTGAAAATAATTGCGTTTCTACAACTAGTGAACATATAGATGAACTGGAGACATTAGCATTCATAAATCAAAATGATTCACAATTAAAATCAATAAATTATACAGATACAAATGAAAATATTGAAACCAATAATGTTTGTTCAACAAACCCTGTTGAAAAAGAATTTAGTTCAGACGAAATGAATCAAATGCCCAATATTCCTGATAAATCTGATAATATAGATTTTAATTTAAGTTGTGATAATTTACTCTCAGATGTTAGCGTGAACAATAATACGTTCCAAAGTAGCAGGCAGCCGAATAAAAACCCACAAAAATTTTTTACAAAAAACTTGATTATAAATTAATCATTCCAAACAGTATTTGGAAACAAATTTTTCTACCTAATGAACGAGCATTAGAAACGTATATGTACAGATCGGTAATTATTGAAAGGCTAACAAAACTTACTGACTGTTTAATAAAAATTAAAAGTAATGATGTATCAAAAAATCATCTAACCATAAGAACTTATTGTGGTCATAGAAATTTAAAGACAACATGTCGAAAATATAAACTTATAAATAAAGATTTAAAGGAAGGAATTTTCGAAAAAATTCGGTCACACAACATGTTATAAGCGGGACCTTTTTAAAAGGCAACTATTAGAAAAAACTGTTGAAAGGGTTGCCGAAAGTTTAATTCAAGAGGAAGATATTGATTTTGTTCAAAAAAACAATACAATTCAAAAATCAAAGTCACATGATGTACTTAGAAAAATACGACCAGATGCATTGCAATTAAATGATAATGACAAACATGATTTTATTGATATTGATAAAGAGTGAGAGAAAAAAACATTGAGTGAGGATAAATATATCCAAAAAATTATGCGTCGTCCGTTTATGGTTGTGACATATAGTGCAATGCAGAATAATGTTTTGAAAATAATGAGAGAATCATTTAAAAATACAGAATTAACGGTATATTTAGATGCTACTGGTAGTTTGGTTCGTACTCCTTTCAAAACTTGTCCAACAATTTTGTATTATGCTATAGTAATAGCTGTATAAACTACTAAGACTGATGCTACATCACCATTCCCAATAACAGATATGGTTAGTTCAAGCCACAATATTGATTCTATTGGAGGTTGGCTTAGATCATTTAAGTTATACGTCGAAGGACAATTTAAAAAATGGCCAGTGTTTAATTCAGTGGTTATAGATTTTTCATTTGCTGAATTAAATGCTGTGTTGAGTTCCTTTAATAATATGGATATAATTGAATATCTTATGGCAACTCATGCATGGATCAATAATAAACACTATTATAAAACAAACCAATCCATAGTTAAAATTTTTTTATGCTGCTGTCATTTATCCCACACAATGGCACAAGATATAAATATGCACTTTTCAAAATGCCCATCCAACTCTAAAATTGTTAAAGAAGACAGCGCAAAGCCATTATACATACAAAGCCCATATTTCCAAGATTTTAAAAAAATAGAAGATGAAATATGTTTGTCATTAAATAATGAAGCATCAATTGGTGGAGTTAATAGGTTGTATAATATAAATTTTCAAAACTTAATATTAAAAAAACACATGGCATATTTACCGCTATGGAGTGTTGTTTTGAATGATGGAGTATGACAAAGCAATAGTCATGTTGAAAATTACTTTGCTACTATAAAACGGAGATTCAAAACATCTACTAACATTGATAAACTACCCACTAAAATAGGACGTTTTATTAGGGAAATACACGAACGAAATGTTACAATCCATCGACAAATTGTGGCTGGTATTCCAAAAGCTGCTAACGTTCGCATTTTAATTTGGCGACAATCAAAAAAATTGCGAATCAAACCCCACAGGAACGGTCAATAACCACTTTAAAGATATTAAGTAAAAATTCGAAGGAAGATAATGAATTCAGTACTTCAAAACGCCCGCGAAAAATCATGAAAAGGATATTACCTATTATAAAAAAATCATATACATTACCGGTTTTACAAAATGGTACTAAAAGTTGCAATTATTATACAAATACGTGTGGCTTAGATGCAGTTATTCAAACTCTAGCTGCAGCAGTTAGTAGTGTGGGAATAATAAATTGTAATATTCGGGAAGGACGCGTGAAAAGTTTAATTCAACATATATTAAACAATGAACTAAAGAGAGCATATGAATTTAGGAAGTAAATTCTTATAGACATTTTTGGTATACAGCAAAATTGTGAGTGCAATATACAAGACGTATCAGGTTATATACTTAAAAGCCTTCCAAGCCTGATCGTTAATCTTAAATACCAGCAATGTGAAACTGTAATTGAAGAAGAACGAAATTTTCTTCTTGTGAATATGTTGAAATTAACGAATGTTGGCTTTCCAAATTTAAATAAATGCATTGAACAAGTTCCAGATCAAGGCTGTCCTATAAGTTTCAATAAAATGAATCCCCAGAATTCATTTTATAAGCTATTCTGTACACATAAGAAAATGGGGTCGATATGATGACCTTAAAAAATATGTAGCTATTGTGAGAAATCCTCAAAACATTGATGTCAATCCACATATGTTAATCTACACAAGATCCAAAAAATAAAAAATCGATTTCTTGTAATTTACAGATTTACATATAATCCGAATATTTATATCTAATTCCCAATTTAATAATCAACAGTAATCAAATAATAAATTATTTCAATACTCGTATAATTCATTAGATCAATACGATAAATTATGATAATTATTTATAATGCCGCAGTTTATAAAGAGTCACCAAGCCATCGATGCGCTTTTGACAATAACTTTACTATTGTTTTGATTGTTAAACGTAATTGGTTATGATTCAATTTCCACCTTAGAATCACTTTTCCCACATTAGTAAGATCTGCTACTAAAAAATACAAATAATTTAAATTATATACTTAAAATGTTAAGTTTGCACCATTTGTTCACACATGCGGACACTTTCGTGTTTTAATATTCCTTGATGGATATGGGGATGAAGCTCCATAAAACACCCTTCTATCCATCGCGTTGACATACGGGTTATTATTCTAGTGAGGTAAGAGTCTCATCTAACATACCCCATACACCACTATATCTATCAATCCCTGTGAGCTGAGATTCAGTGGTGGAATTTTATACTCTCTTCAAATATTGAGTTTTGCTTATAATACATACAATACATACGTACATATGATTTTCATCATTTTGAAGTTTACTGTATAATGTATAATGTTTTTAAAAATTAAAATTGGGATACATTTTAAAATTTCTCTTATTATGTATGATTTTCGGGCTGACAATTAAGTTATTTGTGATATTTAGCTAAGACACATTTTGAAAAGACTTTTTTCGGGATGAAAGGTTTTTTTCGGGCTAACTTCACATATATGACATTTTCTCATTTTAATTCTCTCATTTCTAACTTTTGATTAATTTCATAACTCAATCACTTATTTTTAAAAGCTATTTATTGATTTAGTGAAACAAGTGAAACCGTTTAGTTTGTAAAATCTAATTATCTGTTACAAATACAGCCTATATATTACTAAACCATCGCGTAATTGAAACGTTTTAGTTTGATTGGAATCGAACAAAATTAAAAATTCGTCGTCTTACAAAATGTGAACGGTATATATAAGGCATGCAAGGTGCCAACGAATTTTAGTCATGAACACATTAACGAACATAGTTAAAATAATTTTTATTCTTGTACTATTAAAATCAGGTTTTGGAGATTTTCCCGAATATCCAAAATGTACCAGTTTATGGAGTACGTTTAACCGTCGCCCATGGAACAAAACAAACTTGCTAACAAGCGGTATCGTTAATACATTTTCTATACATGGTTATGTGTACCATTTAAAAGCCACCGTAGACATACCACAATTATGTGGTTTCGACTATAAGATCGGTAAACTACAGCCATTCCCTTGTACAATGGAACGTGTTAATTATTTTGTGAATGCAAATTATTTGGATACTCCACTGTTTTACCAGATGGAATTTAGATATATACTTGATATAATGAAGCCCAATGAACATGTATGCAGTATTAAAATGTATAACATAGAATTAACCGATATGAATGAAACCAGTTTCACGTTTTATGGATTTGGATTATTTTACCTAGATGAATCTACCACTATGTCTCTGAATGAAACACCGATTAGATTAAAATTATGGTACGATCGAATCGCGCATCATAAGAAACTAATTACTGATAAAGGTGGAATTGCTCTCAATATTACATTGTATGCTACCGGAGATGATCGCAATAATGTAAATTCCAAATATTCATATCGATTAAATAAAATTTTAGTCGTGTGTGTATTATATTACTCCTACTGCTACTTTTAACATCTGGTTACGTTGTAAAAAAAATTGGGCTTCAAAATTGCTTGTGTTCATTTCGAACGACATTTATTTTAAATGCCTTTAACTGCTTGAAAAACTACTTGTATGTATAATAAAGACAATAACAGTATACAAACGGTTTTTTATTGGTCACGTGATATTGTGATCTTTTGAAGAGTCAATAATTACAGGTTTTAGGAATAATTCTAACTTTAAAAACAAAAACAACAAAAATTATCACACACGGGTAAACAGTTGC
Organism: Tipula confusa; assembly: GCA_963556175.1. Lineage (NCBI taxonomy): Eukaryota > Metazoa > Arthropoda > Insecta > Diptera > Tipulidae > Tipula > Tipula confusa. The sequence continues at coordinate 109,662,147 of OY744475.1, forward strand.
CTATCTATTAGGGAAGTAGCACTTGTCCATCGTGTCTCGGTAGAATTGGTTCGTGTCTTGTATGACACTGTTTAGTTATTGCAATCGCATTAACATGTAGAGATAACTTCTGAAAAGATAACTTCCATATAGTGTTTCCACTGCGAATTACGTTCTATAACCAGGCTTTAAAAAAAGGGTGATTGCGTTATGAAATGAATCAAAAGTTAAAAATGAAAGAACACAAAGATTCTGGGCCTCAGTTTCTTTTGTTTTGATGACCGAAATTGTATCTCATAACTACTGTTGGCTTTAAGTGTTTTTTTTTTTAAATTTTGTGTAGTGTAAAGTATATGTATATGCCAATATGAATAAACCCAATGGTTGCAGTGCTAAATGATTAAATAAAATGCGTATTTATGAACTACCGAAAGAGCTGAACTTAAATTATGTGGCCACACACCTTGTTACGTGGAACTTACAACTATGACATTTGTTTTGCGCTGTGGACTATATTCGTTTTTATTTTAATTTTTCTTGATTAATACGCAACTAAACGATTTATAATATTAAATATAATATAATGCTACGTTCTTGCCTTGTCACTTAAGGTTCGTATCTCTGGATTGTGCATAACTAAACGAACACCACTGTTCACTAACAAATTTCACAAAACTACACAAGTCCCACTTTAAACACTGTTCACTTTCACAGATAATAATTGCCTCAATAAAACACAATTATTCACAACTTAGTTCTTTTACCAATTCGTTATTTCACAAAAATCACTTAGTACTGTTCACTTTATTTAACAATAAAAATCACTTACTATCACTTTTTATTTTAACCGCTTGTTATCGCTTTCGTAGTTCAAGTACAACTATTTTTTGCATACAACATCGATTCGCTTGTATACACAAATTAAAATATCTCGAACTTTCTACTTCTATCGAGATGTCACTACTACATTTCATTTGCTCAATTTTTAGCACGACCAGTACTATCGATACCTAATAGATGTCTATAGGGTTCAGCCTAGAGAAATCTTCATATATTTACACTTGTGCTATCGCACGCTAGGTAGTACCGTGACACTACCCCCCACCTAAACCTGTTCGTCCCGAACAGGATCCAAAATCTCTCCTCTATAAATAGCCATCCGCTCGAGGTGCACCACGTTTGGTTTACCTCGTCGCCCTTTCTTGATCCTATAAATCACGTCGTTTATCTTCGTGATGATAGTGTAAGGTCCTTCCCATGCTGATTGTAATTTCGTTGACAAACCCTTTCGTCGTTGCGGGTTATGAAGCCATATCAATTGCACTTCTTCGAAGCCTTTGCTATTTGCTCGTATATCATATCGAGCTTTCACTTTGTCACTTGATATCCGTATTTTGTCTCGTACAAACTGATGTATTTCATTAATTTCTTCTTTCATCCGGTCTACATAATCTTGTCCGCATAAGGCCGCTGATGGAACAACCCCAAACTTCAAATCTCCAGGCAAGCGAAGATTATTTCCGAAAAGCGTCTTTGCTGGTGTCATCCCAGTAGTGTCATGTACTGCTGATCGATAAGCCATCAAAAACATCGGTATATGTTGATCCCAGTTGCGTTGGTTTTTATCTATCATCTTCTTTAGATATTCTTCCAATGTTCCGTTAAACCTTTCTACCATTCCATCCGATTGTGAATGCAAAGGTGTCGTTCGCGTTTTGTTGATACCGAGCATCTGACAGATCTCCTGGAATACCACCAACTCAAAATTTCTTCCTTGATCCGTATGAAGTTCCATTGGAACTCCAAAACGACTAATCCAATTATTAACAACGGCATTCGCAATTGTAGTAGTTTCCTGGTTTGGTAGTGGATACACCTCCGGCCATTTGCTGAAATAATCTATTATAACTAGCACATATTTGTTTTCATTATCGGTAGTGGGAAATGGACCTGCCACATCCATGGCAATTCTCTCAAAAGGTGCTCCAACATTATACTGTTGCATAGCTCCTCGACTTTTCCGAGCCGGTCCCTTTGCGGCTGCACATAGATCACATTTTTGGCACCATTCAACCACCGACTGTCTACACCCGCACCAATAAAACCGCTGACGTACCTTAGCTAGCGTTTTGTTAACTCCTAAGTGACCTCCACTAGTTCACTCGTGATATTTCTTCAGAATTTCCTTAATACGACTTTGTGGTACCACGATCAAGGATTGTTTAACGTTGCCGTCAGTGCTTTCCCACACTCGTTTTAAACAGCTGTCTTCTAATTTAAGGCTCTGCCATTGTGCCCAATAAGCCTTTACAGTGGGGGCTTTGTCCGCAATCTCACTCCATGTTGGCCGGTACTTCCTCTTCTTATATTCCAAAATTATCGACAAATTCGGATCTCGTTGTTGTTCCTCTCGGATTGCTTCATTGGTCCATTCATCATGAGGTAACACTTGCATCAGCCTGACATCAATAACATTCTCCTTCCCCTATAGGCAACTACAATGTTTGCATTCTGCCTGACACGGTCGTCTTGACAATGCGTCAGCATTTCCGCGTGCTGTACCTTTCCGATGTTCGATCTGGAAATCGTAACTTTGTAAACGTTCAATCCAACATGCCACCTCTCCCTCTGGATTTTTGAATTGAAGCAGCCACCTTAAGGCTCCATGATCCGTTCTTAAATGGAATTGTTGACCATATAGGTATTTGTGGAAATGTTTGACGCATTCCACAATAGCCAACAATTCCCTACGTGTTACACAATAGTTACGCTCTGGTTTCGATAAGATCTTTGAATCATAAGCTATAACTCTCTCCTTGCCATCGATTTGTTGTGATAAAACTCCGCCTATACCGTCATTACTGGCATTAGTATCCAATATAAATTTCACATTCGGCATCGGGTATGCGAGGACCGGTGCTATACATAATCTCCTCCTTAATTCCACGAATGCATTTTCTTGTTCCTCCTTCCATTCGAACGGTTTGTTTTTCCTTGTTAATTCATGCAAACTCTTTGCGATGTTTGCAAATCCCGGTACAAATCGTCTATAGTATGTGCACAAGCCAAGGAAACTCCTCACTTCATGTAAATTTTTAGGTCTCGGCCACGTCCTAACCGCTGCGATCTTTTCTTCATCGGTGCGAATTCCATTTGCTGTTACCTCATGTTCTAAATATTTGACCTCTGTTCTGAATAGACTGCACTTCTTTGGACTTAATTTCAGACCTGCGAATTGTATTCTATCCAAAACCTCCGCTAAATTTTGTAAGTGCTCCTCAAAATCTTTTCCAATTACAATGATGTCGTCTAAATATACTAGACACGTCTTTCAGTGTAACCCCTTTAGAACTCGCTCCATTAATCGTTCAAAAGTTGCAGGGGCGTTACATAGGCCAAATGGCATAACGTTAAACTGACATAATCCGTTTCCAACACTAAATGCCGTTTTCTCGCGATCTTCTTCCTGTACTTCCACCTGCCAGTATCCGCTTTGCAAATCCAATGTGGAAAACATCGTAGCACCCGACAATGTATCCAATGTATCGTCGATTCTGGGCAAGGGATAACTATCCCTTTTGGTAACAGCATTGAGCTTCCGATAATCAATGCAAAATCGCATACTTCCGTCCTTCTTTTCCACCAACACTACCGGTGAACTCCACGGACTGTTCGATGATTCAATTACTCCTGCCTTCTGCATGTCCGTCACCATTTGATTCACTTCCTGTTGTTTCGCCAATGGTAATCGTCTAGGTGGTTGACGAATTGGTGTCTCTGTTCCTGTATTAATCCGGTGTTTGACCATCTTGGTTCTTCCAATATTTTCGGGTGTACTGCAGAAAATGGACATATACCGCTCGAGTAACTGCTGTGCAGAGTTTTTCTGTGCCAAGGTTAGATCATTGGTCCATTTCTGCATGAGATTATCAACTCAACAACATTTCTTTCTGCCTATCCTCATTGGATTCTCTAACAGGACTTTTCTGCTCACATTTGATTATTGTTAATACCTCTTCACATTTACCGATGATGGTTCCTTTCTTGATGGTTTTCGTCTTATCCGATAAATTAAGAGTCCTAATTGGAACTCGATAATCACTGTCCGGTTTAATTAAGGCTTTGCCTATGATTATTTCCCTGGCTCCTCTTTCGTCTTCTATGGCTTCTATAACCCACAACCTGGGTGACCCAAAACCTCCCTCCAATCGTCCCCATACAATTGTCTCCCGTCTTGCTAATGCCTCTGTGCCGTTTAACTGAAGTGGCAACTCGATATTACCTTGGTATAATACTCCTTGTCCTACATCCATCATAAAACCATTCTTTCTCATGAAGTCCATTCCCAAGATGACCTCATCCACTATATCTGCCACTAGCATTTCATGTTGATAATGAGTTTGCCCTATTCGTATATTAATGAGTTTTTTACCCTTTATAACTGCACTATCTCCCGTCACTGTTTGTAATTTCAGGCCATACACTGGTTGTACACCTCCTTTAACTACATCGGCACGAACAATGGTGCGCGCTGCTCCTGTATCTAGTGTGATAATACAGCTCTTTCCTTCAACATCACCTCGAACTGTTAAATTGTCACTGCCCGGCGCCAATCCGGAAACAGGGATGAAGGTCATGGGGCAATCGGTTGTGGGAGTCAGCTTCTGCCCCTTTAAGCTGACTCGTTGTGGTTTAACGACTCGATCGTTACTTGGGCTTCTCGATTGGTCACTACTTGACCTCGCTCAGGCCTTTGTACCATTGGATATGGTTATCTTCCACGTTTACGTTTATTTTTATAGCAGTCTCGTGAGATGTGACCCAATTTGTCACATATCCAGCATTTTATTTTGCCACCATTCGAAATTCTAGGGGCCAACTGCTCCATATTACTGCTGGTATTTATTTCTACCCGACGTATCTTATTGATTCTTGGTCCAATGAGAGTTTGTGCCGTCTCATTCATTAACGCACAAGCAATGGTTTCCGCGAAAGTAGCCTTTGGTGATAATATCACTGCTCTGCGTGTGTCTTGGTCTCGTATACCATCAATAAATGCGTCCATTTTAATTCTTTCCATGAAATCGGAAGCAGTATTTGCATGTGGTAGATGTGCTAGACTTTCGACGGCCGATGCAAATTCTTGTAAAGTTTCTCCAACCTTCTGTGACCGTCCTTTCAACTCCATTTGATAAATTTCCCGCTTATGGTCACTTCCATATTTGCGTTCCAACGCCTTCATTATTTTACCATATTCTTGGCGTTCGTTTTCTGGAATTGTTTGTAATATCTCGGCTACTTCTCCCTTAAGTGCCACTATTAACGCTGCTACTTTATGCGCTTCGTCCCAGTGATTTTGTGTGGACGCCGTTTCAAATTGAAGCTTAAAAATTGCGAACGATGTGGTGCCGTCAAACGTTGGTGGCTTCAATTTAAAAGTGTTTACTGGTTGGATTATTTGCGCTGCTGTATCATTTAGTTTCATTACACTGACCTCCTTTTCGAGACGAAGAAATTTTTGTTCGACATATTCAATATTGTTGTCCAACTTTTGATCAACATGTTTAACATCCGTTTTAACTTCTAGAATTTTCGTTGTAAATTCGTCTTTTACTTTCTCTACTTCGCCATGGAAAGTACTAGCTAATTCGAGAAGTTTTTCTTCCATTCTGTTTTGTCCTTCTTGAAATTTATCTTGTCGTTTAATTTGATCTTCTTGAAATTTCTCTTGTCGTTTAATTTGTTCTGTCATCATCTGTTGCATGACTGCCATCAACTGCGCCATATCGAAATTTCCAGATGGTGCTTCGATGCGTAACTCCGACGTTTCTATTTCAAACTCATGACTTTCTAGATCTAAACCATCACGCTCCATTGCCTCACGCAATCGTAACATCAACTCGTCTTTACGGCCTTCTGTCTCTAAACCACGCTTCTCCAACTCATTCTGTAATTTTGGAACTTTCAACTTGTAGAGTTTTATTTTTATTTTTATTTATTTTTTATTCACAATCCCACCGCTGTCACCAATTGCTACGTTCTTGCCTTGTCACTTAAGGTTCGTATCTCTGGATTGTGCATAACTACCCGAACACCACTGTTCACTAACAAATTTCACAAAACTACGCAGGTCCCACTTTAAACACTGGTCACTTTCACAGATAATAATTGCCTCAATAAAATACAATTATTCACAACTTAGTTCTTTTACCAATTCTTTATTTCACAAAAATCACTAGTACTGTTCACTTTATTTAACAATAAAAATCACTTACTATCACTTACTATCACTTTCTATCACTTACTATCACTTTCTATCACTTACTTTCTATCACTTTTTATTTTGACCGCTTGTTATCACTTTCGTAGTTCAAGTACAACTATATCTCGCATACAACATCGATTCGCTTATATACACAAATTAAAATATCTCGAACTTTCTACTTCGATCGAGATGTCGCTACTACATTTCATTTGCTCAATTTTTTTAGTACGACCAGTACTATCGATACTTAACATATGTCTCTAGGGTTAAGTCTAGAGAAATCTTCATATATTTACACTTGTGCTATCGCACGCTAGGTGGTACCGTGACAATATTGAATATAATTGTGTACTATTTGATGATAAAGACACATCAAAACAAATAACTTATATTACTATAAGGGAAATCGTGAACATTTCCATAGTAAATGCTAACGACAACATGATTTCGTTCAATTTTGTTTCGGATAAAAATTCTAGATGGCATACCAAACGTTTTTAACGAGAACAATAGATGGCACGTCAACCAATTTTTTTATTTTTTATTTTTTCATAAAATTTCATAACAGCTGTCATTAATGGTACTATTGTTGTTATTTCAAAGTGTAGCGTCTCACGTCTGTGAAGTGAATAATAATAATTTGTTTTGTGAATTAAAAGTGTTGTATATTTTGTTTTATAAAAACCTTTCATAAATTATAAAATAACATAAATAAATAAGTTATTTTAAAATAACATAAATATAAAGTGCTTGTTTTATCAAAATGCCGCTGAAGTGTTTTAATTGTTCAGCGAAGATTGGTTTGCATTCGTAAGTAGTAATTGATGCGAAAGATAGCTAAAACATAATTATTCATCACTTTAGATGCTAATTAACACAATATAAATATGTTGTTTGTTTTAAATTTATTAAAATGTAAAGTTTAACCTATAAAAAAGTGATTTTATACCACCAAGCAATTGGACTATTCGAATTAGTAGCTAATTTTAGATAAATTTTGCATATATTTTCGGTTAAAGGTTTTATTTTTACAATTTATATTGCCTCAAGCGTATACTGAATAAAAGAGCTGATTGTACCCTTTTAATTTATAGCGCACCATCATCTGAAGATTACAGGAAAATTTGGCGAGATATTGTTCCAAATGTCAAAGCTAATGAATTGGATTATCCTTCATTTAAACTTTGTTCCAAACATTTCGAGGAAAAATATTTAACCACTGGTAATCATCTTACAAGAAATGCGGTACCTTCGAAATTTGTTTTGGACAATGACATGTGGTAAGTTAAACCAACATTTCTTTTTAATGTAATTATGTTAAAGCTTGTAATAATAAAATTGTTATATTTGCGCCTAGGTATACTATTGAATATGATGAGGATGCGACATTAAATGTTCCTACTGAAATAATTAACTATAAAAAGCCAGAATGTAATAAAATTTCATGTAATGATAACACAACAAACTTAGAAAACGAACCACCAAATTACCCTTCAACGTCAGCCATGAATACGCCACCGAATTATCCTTCAACGTCAATCACGACGTCACCACCAATCAAAAAAGCAAAAAGTGGAAATATTCTACCAACAACACCGCAATCAAGTGATGCCATTAGCCGTCAGTTCAGATATACTGGAGACATTGATGCATCTTACAATTACACACCACGTACTTCAAAGCGAGCTATATCCAAATTGAAAGAGGAAATTGGGAAAACTCGAAAATTAAACAAGGCTCTTGTCACAAAATGTAATCGTTATCAAAAAAAGGTACAAGATTTCGAAAATTTCATGAAGAGGTTAGAGAAAGAAGGGATTATTAGTGGAGGATCGCGTGATACATTAAATGTAAGAAAATTATTTTAATTAAGCGCTTTACCCACAGGAAATCAAAAAGAAAAATTGGATGAAAAATACTTAATACGGTTTTAATTTTTAGTTTTCTTACGGGCAAAGCACTTTAAAATCAAACATTTATTTATTTGATATATTATTGTATATATTTATATACATATATACAATATATTGTATATATTCAAGTATATTAAATATATATTTGATTGTATATACCTTATGTTATTTGCTATATTAATTGTCAATACTAAAATATTTATAATTATTTTTTTAATTTATTAGGACATAAGCCAAGAACAATCATTTATTTATGAATTAAAATCCGGTGTAAAATTTGGCAAATATACACCGAAGTTGCGTCAGTTTGCGATGACCATGTCATTTTTTTCAACTGCTGGTTATGAGCATCTTCGGCAATTTTTTATTAAAAGTATCAAACTACCACATATAAGGACCATAAGACAATGGTACCAGAACTCAACAGGCAGTCCTGGTATTACAATACAAGCCGTGGAACATTTGCGGCAAAAAATCCAAACAGAGAATAAAGATATCTATTTCTCCATAATGATGGACGAAATGTCAATCAAAAAATGTATTGATTGGGACAATAAAAATAAGGAGTTTGTGGGGTTTGTTAATTATGGCGCAGGGTGTTTGGATGATAATGTAGATGATGAACAAACACAGGCATCTAATGTGTTAGTGTTCTTCATTTGTGCTATAAATTTAAAATTTAAAATACCTATTGCATATTTTTTTATTAATTCCTTAAATGCAGCAGACCGAGCACATATAATAAAATTTGTCATATCCCACTTACGCGAGGAGTGTAATGCGAACATTATAACGTTAACATTTGACGGGCTTAAGGCAAATTTTAGTATGGTCAAATTGTTAGGAGCCGAATTACCACAAAAGCCTTATTTTTATGTCGAACCTAGTGATCAAAAAATTTTTATTTATTTGGATAATTGTCACATGATTAAACTTATACGTAATCATTTCAAATTAAAACGTACATTTTATACAAAAAATGACGATAAAATTGAATGGCATTACATTGAAAAACTAAATAATATTCAAACTGAAAGCGGACTTGCACTTGCACCAAGAATTAATGCCACACATATAAAGTTTGAAAATTCTATAATGCGGGTAAAATATGCAGTGCAAGTGTTTAGTCGCAGTGTAGCAAACGCATTAGAATATTTAAGCCAAACCGATCCAATATTTAAGGATTGTATGCCTACTGTTAAATTTTTACTAATTATTAATGATTGTTTTGATATTTTTAATAGTAATAGTTTAATGGCAAAATATTATTTTAAACGACCTCTCTCTAAATCGACACACGAAACTTTTTTTAAAAATTTAGAATATTTAAAACAAACTATCAATGAATTAAAATATGTTAACAAATATCATCAAAAATTAAATGTAATACAAAGTAATTTCAATACAGGATTTTTAGGTTTTTTAATAAATTCCGAAAGTCTAAAAATTATGTACAATGAATTAATTGTAAATGATAAATTAGATTATTTGTTAACATATAAGTTTAGCCAGGATCACTTAGAGTTGTTTTTTGGGTTGATTCGTTATCGAACTGGCCGAAACGACAATCCAACATGCAAACAATTTATAGCATCCTATAAACGGCTAGTTGTTAATAAATCTATAAAAGCGCAAGGTACGGGTAATGTTTCCTTGCCAGAAATATTAACTATTTCATCCAGCCGAAAGACAAATCAATTAAATTTAAATGATGATGTTGTATTAGATTTAATTGAAGTCGAGCTGGATGAATACTCGTGTGATATAATAACGTATTTAGCTGGGTATATTGAAGCCAAACAATTGCCTAAATTTTTAAAATGTAAGGAATGTCTCCAAATTTTAAATAAAAGTGCACGGTTGGAGCTAAATCTAGGTTTATTTAATTTAAAAAAATGGGGTAAATTAATGACCCCATCATTAAATACATACAAAATTTTAGTCGAATGTGAGAAAATTTTTAAAAGTAGTGTTAATATTAATGTAAAATTAGAATATAGTAAGTTAGTTTTACGATCAATACAAAATATTAGTTTAATCGATTTAATTTTTATAGATAATAGCAATCACTTATACTCTAGATTTAATATTAATGATATAGAAAATCATTTTTACGTGTTAATTAAAACTATCATAAATATATATTATAAAATAAGATTTTTTCATTTTGCAAAACAAGAGAATTTAAAAAAAATTGGTGTAAGAAAAAAATTAACGAAGTTAATTCATTTTAATGAAATGAAATAATTAAAAAAAAATAAAATTTGGTTTTATTTATTTATTATTGTATATAAATATAAGCCCATGTACTCCAATCCCGATTATAAAATTTAAAATTTTTTTTTTAGATTTAAAATTTTTGTTTCGTTAATAATTCGTTCAATATAAAAAACTGTAGATAAAAAAATGTAAACATTTCGTTCAACTACTCTAGTGCCATCTACTATTTTTATCCCAACTAATATCATGTTGGCACATAAAATCGACGCGATTTCCCTTATAGTAATATAAGTTATTTGCATCAAAATGATGCAGGGTTGAGTAATTTGATTTTGATATAGATGGTGACATCTAGCGTTGAATAGATTCTTAATTTGATTCTATGTGAGCAGCAACATCCCGGGCCACATTGAATTATATAATTCAACTAGATTGATACTATTTTAATGCATCAATCTTTGATGTATCTTTGTCACAGCACGATCTAATATTCTTCCCTTTGTCTTCAGGGTTACTACTCGAGCTTCCCACAGACCACCAAAATGTGGGAGGTATGCATTTCCAAGTTATTATTTCGTTATTACAATAGTCTTGGATTCTGTTGATGTTTGATTGTTCGTTGAAAAATGATTGATTTTGATTGCACCTACAAAATTCAACACATTATCAGTATGAATCTCACATAGTTTACCTCTTGTTGATATGAATCAATCCAATGCGGCAAGAAAACTGCTGGTTGATAAATCAGAAACGATTTCAATATGCCTTTGTACTGAAGCATATGAACAAGGCCACGTAAGTCTTATATTCAGCTTTACTTCGCCGGTTCTCATTGCGTGTAAAAAATGGACCGCAAAAATCGATACCAGTAATAGTGAACGGTGGACTTGGAACAACTCGTCCTTCTAGTAAATCAGCCATGATTTGATATTGAAGTCGAGACCTTTGACGATGACATTCTATGCAATTTCGGTAGATTTTACTAGCAATTGACCATCCATTAATCGGCCAAAATTGTTGGCGACATGGCGCGAGAAGTACTTGTGGTGCACAATGTAAGTGTCATGCTGGCAGTAAAATTTGATTTTTTGCATCGTTCAAGAGGTAATTTCATAATTTCATCAGAATCTAAAAATGGATGTAATCGTTTGATGAAGCTTGAATTTGAAATAGCTTTAGTGGCCTTTAATGACTTGAGCTACGATGAGAATGTTTCGTTTTGAACAAACTTTATCAGTTTTGATAAAGCCTTGTTAATTTCAAAGGAAGTCAGTTTATTGGAACTAACATTTGTAGTGTGTTGAACTGTTCAGGTTTTCCCGTAATTATTACAAAAATTATTGCAAAATCTAATGCAATATGCAACTACATTTAGTAACTTACGGAATGAACTAAATTTCTGGATCACTTGGTGGAGAACCTCATCATTTAATTTGGGTTCTGCGGAATGTATAGTTTTGGATTCCTCTTTGATTTCAGGTAATTCAGAAACCACCAAACTAATTTGGAATTTCGATGGCATTTCTGCTTCTTTGTTTGAAAGAAATTTTGGTCCATTCCACCATAATTTGATTGATTGCAACTCGTTGGGCAGGACACCCCGTGAAACTACATCGACTGGATTCATCTCGGATTTGATGTGTAACCATTTAACATTAACTGGTATTTCTTGAATTTCGCAGACTCGATTGGACACATAAGTTTTCAACTGGCGTGGTGATAATTGAAGCCAAGACAATAGAATCGTCGAGTCGGTCCGCTCCAATCGGGGAATAGTTGTATTTTCAATAGGCGCTACCCGAGATTTACTGCAGATAAGGATTGTATGACATGAGTTTGAACTAATGGATCGAAATATAAGAATGCCCCATAAGCATGCTGGCTGGCATCAGCAAACCCATGTATTTCGAATTGTTCATCTCTCGAAGATATGTACCTTGGAATTCGTATTGTTTGTATCGATGGTAGTTTTGAGCCAAAATCTGAACTCATTGATAAGCAGTGGATCATCCCAATCTAATTGTTTCGTCCATAGGCCCTGCAAAAATTTTTAACTAATGTTATTATTGGGCCCAGCAGTCCAATTGGGTCGAAAATCCGAGCGATTTCCGAAAGAACTGAACTTTTTGAGACTTCCTTGTTGCTAGAGCCGATGTTAACGTTGAACAAAAAACTATCACTTTTAGGATTCCACGTGAGGTCTAATGTTTTTATCGTGACATTGAGCTTCATTAATGACAGTTGTGTAGTAAGCTCCCTGTTTTCTTCCGGAATGGATAATAGCACTGATTCTGAATTTGATGCGATTTTTCGTAGGATCATGCCTTCTTTGCCCAACATCTGACGCATTTCACTTAATAAATGAATAGCTTCAGATTCCGTTAAAATAATATCTGGATCCAAAAAAGGTTGAATAAAAAAGGTTGCTTTATATTCCAGGGAAACATTGGATACAAAGAACGATTTATTATAGTACCTTTCAATTTATTTCGACATCACTTTCGTATCCACATCGCTTCTGACATAACAATTAATGCATGTCAAGGGTCGGTATTTTGCTTCCAAAAAATTAGGATTCTAAACTGCGTGTCCGTTAACATAAGCGGGGTTCAGGTCAAATTTTGGTGGTATATTTCCTTTTGGTAAATTTTTCAACAATAAGATTTTCCACGGATGCGGATAGTCAGCCCAGCGATCCGAACTTTCTTTAGTTGCCTTATACGAAAAGCCAAGGATACTGTGATAAACTTTTAAGGATAACATGCTCGTTTAGATATCATTTACGAAGCCTGGGAATGTTCACAAGCAAAGGGGTCATGTTTTGTAAAAATAAAATTGAAAAATTAAATAAACTGCCTCTTGATATATGGCACGATTTCCATCCGTTTCAGCTCATCTTGCATAATTATTTTTTTATGTGAAACCGTTCACTGCTATTGTCATAGCCTTCGGGTTGTTACATGTAAATCTGTTCTTCGACGTCACCTTGGAGAAATGCCATAATTGCGTTTATTTGACTGACTCCAAATTAAATTTCGAAGCCAGAGCAATCCAAATTCGAATCGATGAGTATCTTACGACTCGTGAAATGTTTCTTCGTAATTGATGACTGGTCATCAATTACGTTTCGCCGGAATGCAAATATCAATCGCCTCTGTTATAACTTCCGGTTATAACGATTACTGTCGACCGCCGCACAATCACATGTAATTAAAATGTCTGTGTTTCTTTGAAATTTCAGAGTAATTAAACAAAGTGATCGACATTTATGTCAATTTAAGGTTTGATTGAAAAACAATTGAACTAAACCATTTGAATAAATTTGAATATATAATACTATAAAATATTATTATTGAAATTTGAATAAATGTTAAGTTAAAAAGTAAAATGATTTCAAATACTTTTTCAATTTCATATTTTTAAATAATTGATAAGTTTCGAATATTTGTTTTTTGTTTTGTTTGAAAGTGATCAAACTATAAATTTAATTGAGTTTGAAATGAATTTGAAAACAAAATATTAATTTTCTTAGGAGAAGACTAATACAATTTATTACAGTAAATTAGTCCATTGAAAGATTTTTATAGAGAAACAGTTGAATGTCATATGCATGAAAACATAATACTAACTATTGGCCGCCAAGGTGTCGATCTCAATAATATATTGAACTATCCTGTCACATTCTTCCAAGTATATGTAAAAGTGGGTGTACGGTGTGCCTGGCGCTCTCCAGGAAATCTTGCTTAATGTTTGGCCGCACACTCCAAATCAATCAATCAATCAACGACATATAACCCCCTCTCCGCTTGAATCCCAGGAAAGCCAATAAATATTAAATTTCAAAAAACACGCGTTTTATTATGTCAAAGTGTTCGGTTTGGCTGTTCATAGAATTCAGAGATGTTACGTTATAGCCAAGCTTTAATCTGTCTATGGAAATAGGTGCTTACCGTTCAGATTTATGAAAAAAAAAATTACCGAAATCGGCAGACTATACCTGAAAAGGATCTTCGTACGTAGGTTCCAAATCGATTTTAACTCGATTCACCACGATTTTGATTCGAATTGAACACCTTGATCCATAGTAATATCTTGCCGACATCCGAAACGATTCTTGAATAAAAGTTTGAGTGACACTTTGTGCCGTTATAGTCTGTATTGGGTATTTTTCCTATATACATTTTCGACTTTTGACCGTTTATGCAGTATTGCGCTCAGGAAGCTGCATATGAATATTAGACCAAAACCATTGTGATGATATTAAATTTCTTGTGGCCCTAATTTCTTGTGGCCTAATTTCTTGTGGCCCTATCACGGGGTGTGATAAGCTTTTCTCATAGAATTTAGAATGTGCGGACGATTCTTTTCTAATGAAGACACCAAATGCTGTTTTCCGATTTTGCAAGAATAATATTTTCCATTTTTCATTTGTTTTTCTCTGAGATGGAGATAAGTTTCCCAATATCTGTTCCAATATGTTCGATTAATGCGTTATCGGCACTGCATGATCGATATAGATAATCAGCGACATAATTACCTTTCGGTTAGGATATTATTTCAGTTACGAGATGTGGCCGATAAACCACATTACTGTGAAATATGGGAATATTCCTAAATAAGTCATAATATGTTGAAACTCGATTCTTGACGATGTGACAAATCCGGGTGAAAGTGTTTCTTCCGATGAATCAAAAGCCTCCAAATGACATGGCTTTGTTATGTGGATCGAAATATTAGCAGAAATAAAAATTGGGTTATTGCAGTGTCTTGTGGCTTAATCCGACTGAGTATAATTGAATCAGTTTGAGGCCGAGCGGATAACCGGTATATGTGTCGCCATAAAGTATCTACCACCATGCTGTCAATTCAAGAAACATGACGTATGTCCATTGTAAATTGACTTATGAAGTGTAAGTTTCTATATTTGTTGCGACCGATCAAGACGAACCGAGAAAAAAATTAAAGGTTCCCATATTTCGTTCCCTTTTTATTGTACTACTGTGGCTACGGCAGGATCAGAATCATTTACCATAATGGCGAGTCCAAAAATGAGCAATGCAAGAGCAAAAATTGCTTGTTCGCAAATTTCGGTTTACATAACCCTAAAACTCTCAAAAATTCATTCGACCAGACCATTCGTTAGTCGTTTTTCTTGGATCCCTTTAAGATGGCTTGATTACCAACTGAATGAGGGATAAAGCATCGGTAGAAATTATCATCCCCATGAAACGTAGTAGAGATTTAACCGTTTCTGGACGTAGAAAGTTGTTGATAACGTTGATACCCTACAATGATAGTTTAATTCCGGAACTATCGATAGAATGACCTAAAGGAACCCGATTAACTCGATATTTGGCAAAATTACATTTGTCGATGTGAACTATAAGCTCGCAGCATCCATTAATCATTGGAAAATATCCCGAAGGTACTTTAGATGTTTTTCAAGTGATGGTGTTGTAATGAGAAGGTCGTCTTAATAGACGAAGCAGAAGTTCAAACTTCGTAGTATGGAATGAATGAAATGCTGGAAAGTTTGAGCCACTTTTCTAAGGCTAAAAGTCATGCGTTTAAATTCAAATAATCCAAAAGGAGTTGATATTGTGGTTTTAGAAATATCCTTAGGTTTGATGGGTATTTGATGATATGCATGGACAAATTTTGAATATGGGGTATTGTCTATCTGTCAGGAATAGTAACATTATTCATTGATCGATAGTTCCCGCAAAGCATCCATTTGTTGACTTCCAAATTGTCCCCAGTTGTTAAGGTGTTGGCACGGTTCAGAGTTTATTTAATTTACCGATGGTTTAAAGTTTTAAAATATTGAGCGAATGTGCTTCTTTGGACGTGTGCCTCGCCTCGAAAAAAGCTTTGCTACCTCGCATAGGCGATGATAAACGCGGTAAAGAATACTTCGGCTCAACCGGTACTTGAAATGATGGAGAGTTGAACTGTTCATTTTGGTACATGATGGAAGCAACATAGACGCCTCGGGCTGACGGACGTGCGATAGTTATATAATAAAAACATTTTGGAAATGTTTACAGCAAAGGCGTTCAACGATGAAGGGACTTGGGATGATCAACTAAACAATCTTCAGTTGACGATAAATAATAGTAATCACGAAATAACAAAGATTTCACCCAAAAAAATAATTTTGACATTTAACTCAAGGAGCATTTTGCAGAATAAAATACTCTTGGCTCTAAATACTAATAACAAATTTGAGCAGCGAACGAGTAAACCTCTCATAAATTAAATATTCCATCTCGGGCCCCATTTTTGATAAAACGGTTCTTCCAAGTGAATGATATATTATCAAATCAACTTCCTGAACTTTTACTTTAAAAACATTCAAACGTACAGTTTTTTTTATATTATGTAGATGGAAGCGAGTGTCACCTTATACCGTTGTAATACTCACCAATTTAACTCTATAATTATCTGTTACAAATACAAACTATTCTGTCCGTTACGTAATTCGATTTTAGTTTAATTGGAATCGAATAAAATTAAAAATTCATTGTCTTACAAAATTTCGACGGTATATAAGGCATACGACGTGGCAACAATTTTTAGTCATGAAAACGAATATAGTTAAGATATTTTTTACTGTCCTACTAATCAAATCAAGTTTTGGGGATACTCTCAAAAGTCCATACCCAAAATGTACTGGTCTAGAGAATACATTTAACCGTCGGCCATGGAACAAATCAATCTGGCTAGAACATGGTATTGTTAATAGATTTTCGATACATAATTATGTGTACCATGTAAAAGCCAACATAAAAATACCAAACCAGTGTGGTGAGACTGAAAAACGTGAATTTCAAGCAGCCCATTGTACGATGGACTTTGTGAATTATTTGGTGAAGATAAGTAATTCGGAGGGCACCGAACGATTTTTTCAGATGAAATTCAATTTTATCCATGATATAACGATGCCTCCTCAAAGTGTATGCAGCATTGAAATGTATAACATAGCATTAACTGATTCGAATAAAACCAGTTTCACATTTTCTGGATATGGATCATTTGACCACAAAGAATATAATATTTTGCCTGAAAATGGCATCATTGAACTGGAACTATGGTACGATGAAAACGCTCGTCATAAGAAATTAATAACTGATCAAGGTGGAGTTGCTCTAAAAATTATATTGTATGCTGCAAAAGACGATCACGGGCTTATGGACCAAGATTCAAAATCTTCGTTCGGGTTAAAAAAAATGTTAGTCTTGTGTGGATGTATCTTACTCCTAACCCTACTTTTCATAATGGGGTTCGTCATAAAAGAGCATTGGCATAAAATTCCTGGTGTTCATTAGAAGACTTTAGGACGCATAAAATGTATAACTTTAACTGTTTTGAAAACTAAGTACTTGTGAGAAATAAAGACGCAGTAACAGTACAAACAACATTTTTATTTTTTCACTTTTCAGGTACATAACCATAATTTTACAACGACAACAGCAACGATTGTCATATACGCATATAAAACTGCCTATCCGTTAGGGTAGTCACAAATGTCGTGTAGCTGGATTTTGTCTCGATAAAATTATCTCATAGTCCTAACAATTTATTCAAGCTATCTCACTCTCACGCAAACACAACCACGAATGTGTAATGAATCAAGGTGCGAGCCCCATAAATATCATTAAAACTACACCATTGGGATCCGCACCCCGATGACGTTAACGTCATCGGGGTGCGGATCCTAATGGTGTAGTAAAAAAATGCGGATCCTAATGGTGTAGTGAATGGGGCAGAGGATTCTCCCTTGCTGCGGTATTATAGCCGGCTAGAATTTAGGAGCTGATGGGGGTAGGGTTTGCAAGGCGCGTGGGAGGTCACTGACGGGGTCACTTAAACAAGCCTCGGCAAGCAATAGGATTTGTAACCATCACTTCACCAAACAAAATCACGAAATATTTGAATATTATTAAGAATTTTAATAAAATAAAATAAATAAACAAAAAAAAAACAAACGAAATCTTAATTAACTTAACTAAAGAAAACAAATACTGTAAAATACAGAAAACAAACTGTAACTTAGCTAAACCAATTGGAGCAAAAACTTGATTCAAAACAAAAAAAAAAAACAATATATTATATCTTAATTAAGTAATCGATAAAATAATAATTGTAATAAATAAAATTAAAATTTACCTAAATTTTATCCATATGTGGTTGTCGCACAAAATTGACCATAAATCTAGTTACTAAGGTCCCCGTCTATCTAGGCATGCGTACACTCGACCACAACTGTATCATTAACTGTCTTCATGGTTATTTCGTTTGGTTGGAAATGTTGCATATTCATACACCACTGGAAATCATCTTTACTAATATTTCATTTAAATAACGTGGTTTGATTAATTAATATACTCGTTTCGATTCGATGCAACATATTACCGATGGTAAATGTTTGGCCATAATTTTGCACTCTCAAGCTGGGTTGTTGATGACCGTTGTAATTTATAATAAAATGACTCGTCTAATGGATCTTCAGCCAAATTCATTTTAATCTTATTTTTATTTATATTTTTTGTTACACAAAAATATCACTTTTATATCTTAAAATTATTGACAATTACGTTTCACAAAAATTCTTTATTCTAATTTTGATAAATAAAAATAATTTATTTATCAATAGTTACATTTTTGTTTCTTCCAAAATTCCAATAACTTGTCAACAAAACTTTAAAATTTCTGATCCAATTGATACAGACTAACCCGAAACAAGACTTTATATACCTACTCATTACCCGTTATTTAATTTGTAAGCAAACAATGTAGGGGCAATGAACTGGTATACAACATAAAAAATAAAAAAAATAATAAAATAATTCAAACAAAACAAAAAAAATTCATGAGTGGTCACGTTACAGCGTGGCGACGACTCACACTCAGGAGATGGGTCTCACAGCCAGGCATAAAAACTAACGAACAAAAAAATATTTATATTAATAAAAATAACAAAGCGATGTGATGACTACTGATGTGATTGCTGAATTTTGCCGCACTTGACAAGCGAATGAATAACCGAGCAACCTCCCACCCTTTTAAGGAAAGGACCATTTAAAAGGAAGGATACAGAAGGAGTTACAATCCATGCGGATCGTATATCAACGTCGATCAGAAGACACTCTGAAGTCAACGCTCAATGGCGGAAGCAGCAATCCATGATCGACGTCGAGGACAAACCGCCCACACGTTATAAAAAAAAAGGAAGAGTAGAGCGTAGGAAAAGATAACTTATGAGAACAACGGACCTTCGAATCGCAACTAAAATCAAAACACACCAAGTGGAAATAGTGGCCATCCGTAGATCCATCCCTCCCAGAAAGAGATGGATGTAGCACCAATTCGTGTGAAATCAAAACAGCAACAGTGCTGGAGTCAACACGAATTGGTGCAGAGAAAAAGACAAAAAATAATAATAAAAAAACTCGAAAAACTAATCAAAAAAAAAAAAAATATGGAAACCAACAAAAAAAATAATAACGCAACAAGCAAAAAAATTAACTCATGCGTGCCAAACATTGGATTCAAAACATATAAATAATATATGGATACAAATGCGCGCATGGGTTAATTAAAAAAATAATAATTGAAAACTAATTTGAACAAAAACTAATTTGAAAAAACCAGATCTAAAATAACAACAAAAAAAATTATAAACGAAAAAAAAATTATAACTGGAAAAAATAAATAAATGATAAGCGAAAACAAAAACAAAAATTGAAAAATAAATTTTGATGAACAAAAAAACCCGGTGAAAAGTAATAGTTAACCCATGCGTGCCAAACATTTGATTCAACGTATATAAAATACGGATGCAAATGCGCGCATGGGTTAACTAAAAAAAAAAATTAAAAACAAAAGCAAAAATACAAATAGAACACAATTTTTAAAATCAAAACAATTGATAAACTGGAATCAAAAATTTAATGTACGTATTATTATAAACAAAAAAAAAATAAAAAAATAAAAAAAATAAACAAAACTAACTATAATAATAAACGGGATTAGGATGCGATGCGAGAGGTAATTAAGCCATGTTAGGTTGGGCGCCACTGTAAAGGATCGAAGTGTGAGTCCTATTCGTGTCAGCACAAATGACACAAGTAGGACTCACACTTCGATCCTTAATTCGATACTTAATTACGATATATATATATTGTGTTTTTGTTTTGAATCAAGTTTTTGCTCCAATTGGTTTAGCTAAGTTACAGTTTGTTTATTTGTTTTCTTTAGTTAAGTTAATTAAGATTTTGTTTGTTTTTTTTTTTTTGTTTATTTTATTTTATTAAAATTGTTAATAATATTCAAATATTTTGTGATTTTGTTTGGTGATGTGATGGTTACAAATCCTGTTGCTCGCCGAGACTTATTCAAATGACCCCGTCTTCCCATATTTCTGTTTACTTGCGGTTATTCCTGCTCCCAAGCACGCCTTGCAAACCCCACCCCAAGCAGATTCTGAGCTCTAGCCGGCTACTACACCGCAGCAAGGAACACTATCAGGGTGCGGATCCTAATGGTGTCGTTTTTAAAGACACTAATGGGACTCGCACCTTGATCCGTTACAATTGTATTTACTTTTTGTAGAAAATTTGCTTGAATTTCCCGATTTAAAATTATATTTAACATTGAAATGCTGCTTGCAACCAATTTTATAAATTGAAACATTTGAACATTCATGTTTATTGACAATACGACGTGGCACTTGTTTAGAATTGTGCGGAAAATGTGTAAATTAATTCTTTATTTTAATTATTTAATTATTACAACTAATTTTCATTCACTCCTTAATCTGGATTCCACAACTATATACATTACATTGTAGTTTCTGCAAGTTATAATGACACGAGAGCAGCTGGAATGGAAACGACAGCGTGAACGTGTAATATACACATGCATGACTACAGAACAACGACAAGCAATATACATAAGGAGAAGACTGAATAGAAGTGCCAACCAGATCGTGAAAGATATGCAAGGATGACTTTATAACAACTACAAGCAATTCGGGCGCAAACAATTGGAATACAATAAGTCTAATGAAAATGTCTTGTGCGCTACGAATCACGATTGTTATTACTGCGGAACTCGACATTTTTAAGGGGAAAGAAACTGCAGAAAAACATTTCTTTTTTTTACAGAAGAATCCGGCTGCTACAGTAGACAACTTTGAGTATGCAATGTTTAGGTACAAATCAAAATGCCTTCATGATGGATTCCAGACATTGACAGACAAACCATCCTACGTCTTCAGTAGTGCCAAAAAGCGTAAAGAAACCGAAATATTGGCAATTTTATTTTTTGGATTCTTTATTTTTTGAGACAATTCAATCATTACGCCCAAGCATTTAAGATGAGGAACGCTATGATTCAAACTACGCAGTTTCTACGCAGAGTCATTCAAATGCCGATCTTTAAGGAGCAGTGCAAGATTCGCAGAAGATACAACCTTACAAAATTGAATGAAGTTGCAGTCTTGATTTAAGAGCTTTATATATGCAATTTTTCATTATTGGCAGTTCCACAAAAATCTATAAACGGGAAAAAGGATTGATGTGTTGTTATTGATTTTAGGAAGCTGAATGACGTAACAATTGGAGATGTGTTTTCCAATCCTAATATATCGGACATAATCCGATTAACCTGGCAAATCAATGTACTTTAGCACTCTCGATCTGTAAAAAGGGTACCACCAGGTGCTTATGGATCCCGAGGATCATAAAAAGACTTCATTTAGCACAAGTACGGGCCTTTACCAATTCTTTAGAATCTTTTGTACCTTGATAAATATCATTGAGCACAAAGAAAAACTATCTGAAATATTCCAGGATTTCCGACAAAATAATCTTAATCTAAACGTTTCCAAATGGCATTCCCTTAGAATATATATATATATATATATATATATATATATATATATATATATATATATATATATATATATATATATATATAATAAATCCCTTAGCAATCTTATACTTATTGGCCCAACGGTACAACACAATCTTTTTGAGATTTAGAACGGATAAATATACTATGTTAAGTAATATATTGAAGGTGTACCGACAAGTATAATGACCCCAGCCTTTTAGAAGATATTTCAACACACGATCAGGAGAAATTAAAATTTAACGAATTTAGTTTTGAAAACTGTGAAAAAGCGTTAGGTTTCGACAATGACACACCGCTTAATTAAAATACACATAGACTACCATGGTATGTTACCCCTTTGGTGTGCTAGATGTCGTTACTGGTATCGTTTTAAAATAATTAAAAAAAATGTATATGTATTATCGCCTAAATGTCATATATTTATACTAAATGTTGACGGAATTCTATCGATCCGACATTTGGAACATCAATAGGTAAACTGTTTTTTTGTTATGATGGTAGTACTATGTGTATTTATATTATGCACACCGTTAGTATTAACGAAACGAAAGTTTATCTCCGACATCGCAAAGTTGTATGGTTTGTTTTCGTACGTGATTATAACGGAGGAAAATCTCGTACAAACTCAATAGGAATTGAGTTGATTTCAAGCAATCTGCAAGTGATATGGAACAACTACACAACAACTTTGATATCTCAATTTCAGAAACGGGTTGTTACGTGATATATCTGCAGTAAATCAAGAGTAGCTCATTTAAAAATAATATCACTTCCGAGACTGGCATTTTCTAGACGAATTGGTCTTAAAACGGTTAAATCAATTGATTTGTAATGTTCAATTATTTTTTTAAAAATCTAATTTGTATTAATTTTAAAGTTTTGTCACAGATAATTATACCAGACGAACATCTTGTATGGCTTAAATTTACACAAGTAAATTCATATTACGTAAGCAACCTTTTTTTTGTTTTCCTTTATTTTACAATCTATCTGCTTAAGAGACATTCAGTAAATTTTGTGGCTGTTTACATTGTCATGATTAGAGTACTTTTATCCATTGATAAAATCTCACTTACATATAATTAGTATAAATTGATGCAACACATAAATTTTACTATTATTGGTTCGATACATTGGAGGTTTTTAAAATTAGAGTTTATAGTTAAGTGTATCTAAGACCTGATTGGCAAATCAAAAATTTTGTGGCATTTCAATCTTTCCCTCGTCGTGGTAGAGAGAAGTTTGGTCACTAGTCGTTTGGATAAATTATTAATCTTGCATGATACCTGGCGTGATACCTGGATCTAGAGGTCTCCGTGAATTATATCGTTTGACACGAACCATGGTGCATCTACTATGATTCTTAGAAGTTTAGATTGGAACTGTTAAAGAATGTCCAAATTTGACTTGCTGGCCATTCTCCACAGCTTATACCATACGTCCAGATAGGTTTTATTATCATTTTATAAAGCAGTAGTTTATTTTCAATCGTTAAACTTGATTTTCTGAGCCAATACGTTTTTGACAAGTTTATTCCCAACTGCTTTCTTTTGGTCAATATATATGTTTACGCCATGTTAGACGTTTGTCGAGGTGAATACTTAAATATTCAACAGTTTGAGGTTTATTCCGGTTATTCATTTGTATACCAGATTTAATTGGACGAACATTTGTATAAACATCTTGATGTTTTGTAATAAAATATCTGTCCTTTAAATAGGATGTTAATATTCTATAGAAGTCAAGAGGTAAGCATTGCTATATTTTGTATTGTAATCCCACATTCCGCACCTTATTAAAAGGTTGTGCTATGTCCATGAATACAGAAGAACAATATCTTTTTGCTTCCAGAGCTTCTTGAATTACTTGAACTATTCTATGTACTTGTTCAATTGTTGAGTGCTCTGGCCTAAATCCAAACTGATGGTCCGGAATCAGCTTCTTTTCCAGCAATATAGGCTTTAGGCGCTTAAGTAATAGTTTTTCAAATAGGTTAGGTATCATTGGTAGCAAGCTTATAGGTCTGTACGACGTTATTTCTTTTGGAGGCTTGCTTCTGGATTATTGATATTGCTTCTGGATTATTTGTGAAACCTTCCATTGTATCTAGTTCTAAGTACTGCGTTGAATAAATAGGTAAAAAATCGAATACCCTTATCTGGTAGCTCTTGCAAAACCTTTCCTGTGATAAGATCATATCCTGGCGCCCTCTTAGGATTTAACTTTCTCTCTTTATTACAGGTTTTACTTCAAAGATAAAAAACTTCGAAATTATATGATTCATTTGCAATGGCAATTCTAAATGCATTTGAATGTTGTTGTTCTCTTCGTCCGTAGTTTCTGGTGGGTATGGTTGAAATACTCTTTCGAAATGGTCTGCAAATACATCAGCCTTTTCTTCATTCTTTCTCACCCATTGACCGTTACTTTTACGTATTGGCGGAATATAATGTTGTAGTTGTTCAGCTTCCTAGTCGCTTTCCACAGTGAATAATCCGTGTTTTCTATTAGTGAGAGTTGCGAGAAATATTCTTGAATTGACTGATTTTTTTCATTGAGCAGCAGTTTCTTTAACTGTTTGACCGCCTTTAACTTGCGTTTATCTTCTGTTAGTCTATATCGTTGCTATTACTGTCTTATTGTCCTTAATCATTTTCTTGACAAAAGTTGAGCATTCTCCATTCTTTCCTTTCTCATTTTTAACTGGTGTGGACTTCCAAGCTGCCGACTGAATACATTCATTGAGATGTTCCACTGCTTGATCTATATCACACTCCGTCTTTAATTTGATTTTTGTTTATAGATTCTCTGTTACCTTACATCTAAATTGGTTCCAGTCTGTTATTTTGTTGCTTAACATCGGTTGTTTCTGCATGTTCCTTATCTTTGTAGTGATTAAAACAGGGGTGTGATCCGATGATAAGTCTAAACATGGCATCGCTTTAATGTAATTACTTGCGATTACTTGCGACGCAGAAATCTATGACGTCTGGAATCTTTCTTCTATCACTAGGCCAGTTCACAGGTTGACACATGATTATGCTTATTTTTTTGAATTGAATTAAGTAACGCTTGGCCTCTCGTTGTAGCCAATTTTGATCCCCACTCTTAGTGTTTTGCGTTATAATCACCCCCTGCTATAAATGATGACCCATAGATGCATAAAAATGTCAAATTGTTCCATTTTTATTTCATGTTTTGGTGGGCAATATACGGCCGAAATTGTTATAGGACCTACCCAATCTTCTATTACCACAGTAGTTGCTCATAGATGCTCCTTCTCATACTTTTTTATTTCATGGTGTTTAATTATGTTTTTGATTATAACTGAAGTGCCACTATGTGCTGTTCCATCAGGATGGTTTGTGTCATAAATGGTGTATCTTGGCATTTTAAGAAAATTTCTGCTGTTGTTATATGAGTTTCGTATATTGGCATGATATCAATTTCTTGATCTATCAAAAAACTTTTAACTTCTTGTCCATGTTGTGACAAACCGTTGGCATTCCAGATTGCTAATTTAAGGGTTCTGGACATTGAATGATTTGGAGACAATGGTCGTTAGAAGGTTCAGGATGGTATCCATTTTGACCATTAATTATTTCCATCATATTTTCCAACCGTTGTGTGGAAGACTGCTGTTGGACGCTATTGGCTGTTGGTTATGAGTTTTTGAATTTTCCGTTGGCTGATTTTCTTTGGTATGATTTCCATTCGAAGATTGATTTTTAATTGAATCTTTGAGTTTCTGCGCATATGTTGTTCCATTAACAAGCTGATAAGATGAATTTGGATTTACATAAGATGGATTCGGATTGGATGGCTGCGACTTCTCCATTCTTTTTTCTCTTAGAGGGGTAAATCTGCGTGTTTGTACCTCTTGGTAAACGCTGCAACCTCTATAGTTGGCTGGGTAACTACCATTACAGAGCACGCATTTGACCTCTGTACCCCACTTTTTCTTGACACAATCATTTGTGAGATGTTCTCTGTACATTTCACACATCTTGGTCGTTGATTTTCATTTACTTGCGTCTATATTGATAGGTGATAGAGGACTTGTGCTTCTACCCCTTTTGCTAGCTGTTGTCCATCCTTCTTCATATCCAAGCATACATAAGAAAGGCGGCAGGACATTTGGAATACTAGAATCGTTAGATGGTTCCGATTCTGACAAAAGTTGCGATGTTAGTGGAATTCTTTTTTTTTTTTTGGTCTCAACAGTCAATTATTTCTTGACTGAGATGACATTTTTATTGATTTTAAATCTCAATCAAATTGTGTCGCATTTAAATTGTGTTGGTCCTGGTGGAGTTCGTTGAGTTTTTGAATTTTTAGCAAACTCAGACATTTTAATGTACAATGCCCTTAGAACTAGGTCATTAGCATTTTATAATGTTCACAATTTTTGTTAACACTGCACTTTTACACTTTTTAGCTCAATTGTTTTGAAATTTATGTTAATATTGAAAATTGTTTTTATTTACACTGCACTTTACATTAATTTTAATTTTTCACTATAATATACAAATTTTAATTTACAAATGTTTGCTGTTCAAAGGTTGATCACTTATTGAAATAATAACGCATACTTTCATCCTTTTCTCTTTTCTTCGCAAGGCTATTTGATTGTATAAAAAAATTCAATAAAAAAACCAAACCAAAATAAACGAAAAAC
Source organism: Tipula confusa (assembly GCA_963556175.1). Classification (NCBI taxonomy): domain Eukaryota; kingdom Metazoa; phylum Arthropoda; class Insecta; order Diptera; family Tipulidae; genus Tipula; species Tipula confusa. Next base: position 109,689,121 of record OY744475.1, read on the forward strand.
ATGAAAATATTTGTTTTATTTTTTGTAAAATAAAGTAATCGTGTGCAAAAAAAATAGAAAAGGATAATAATATGCGTTTTTATATGTGCATCTATTTTTCGTTTGGTTAGATTTCGGTTGCATTAATTTACGTACTATGAATTTACTTGTGTAAATTTAAGCCATACAAGTTGTTCATCTGGCATAATTATCTGTGGTTGAGTGTTAAGCAAAGATGGATCGTTAGCTGTTAATATTTATTTATTTTATTTTAATTTTAGGCAATATGGCGGTAATCCTGATGGATTAATTGAGTTACGAAATTCCACTGAAAAATTAATTTGCATGTTTTCATCATCAGAGCCGTCATCGGCCTTAGCTGAATCGATTGCACAATAACATATTTAATTTGAAATAGAGAGGCAATGAAAACGCGAAGTGACATGTCATTCCTTTGGATAAAAGAGTTGCTGCTTTTCCTGTCCATGCAACACATAATACATTTTTATTTTCTGCAACGATTTTTAGAATTAACGCTTGGTATAAAAATGTTTTTCCACTTCCACCAGGTCCATCTAAATAAAAACACTTTTGAGAAATTCGATTATGTAAGGATGAAAATGTTAGATTAGGATCAGTTGTTGTTATAATAGGAGCAAAATTTATGTTTTGATTTAAGATTTCTGTTGCATTAGGAAGTGGTAAAAGTAAGAATAAATCAAATCCTGCTTGCTGACTCCGCTCTGAAGCTGTATTTCCAGTCATACCAACGAATCATAGTCATAGTAACAAATAATGCTCGCAGCGATTTTGGCAACATTTGAGTGTTAGCTTCTGATAAGCAATTATGCCGCTCAATGCTATCATAATTTAGGTCTCGTGCCTTAGCTGCTTCTTTAAACGTTGGGAATACACAATTATTAAAAGTTGTTAAAGTATCGATGTAGCCTCAGAGCTCTTCAGTTTAAAAAGTAGTAGCCGTAAATGATACAACTCAAAATTTTTTGGAGAAACGGAAATTTAAGACTCAGGAAAGGATTATAAGGAACACCAAACCGGTTATCAATTACAATTTTCGATCGTGATCTGGGTTGATTTTCAAAATTAGTAGGAAACCTTCGCTTATATTTTGGACAATTATTTACGGAAATATCGGAATTGTTTTGAACATTTTCCATCAACCATGAAAACACAATTTCTGTTCAATTCCACATGGACCATGAATATTTTGTTTTATAATTATTTCATAAAGTCGTGGTTGTTCATTCTGATTTGGAATTTCAGCGGAAATTATGTTGTCAATGTCATCGGATGTTCTAAATTTATCCTCATTCTTAAGCGTGAATAGACAATGTGCGTGTGGTAAAAAGTAAAAGAGAGGTCTGCAGGATTTTGAAAAATTTTAAGTTCTTTAATTTCTGGCCACGATGGATTAGACGTGAATGTAATAAATAAATCAGGACGACCAAATTTGCGAACCATTGCCATATTATCTTAATATAATTTTGCCATAAACCGAGGCCCGCCAGTAAATGAAGAGGGCAGTATATACAAATTACCTACACTAATATTTTTATTTTGAGCTAAGTTATTGACATAATCTAAAAGACCTTTATACGTTTCCACACGAAGAGATCGCTGATTGGTTCGTATAAAATTTAATCTATTAGCTACAACTCTAGCGTAGCAATAAACTAAGTAGTGTACTGAAATAGTTATGCAAAGGATTAAAAAAATTTTGTTTCAGATTGTAGTGGCATTTTCTGAAAAATGATTCGTATTAGTTGTCCAGCCATATTGTCCATTAGGAGAAAAAAGTGAAAATATCATTGGATCAAGGTGTTTGGATAATGGATTAATTTTTTTCGTGGTTCTAGAGTCAGCTGGATGTACAGCAAAGTCTAGTGTAGCTGGTATATTACCATCGCGACCTGAAACAAAAATCAATGCAACATCTTCAGAATTCGTCGGAGAATTGTAAACACGTTGATCACTTTGTAAAGTCTTACAAGTTTCTTGTAAGACATATAGCATAAAGAGAATTTTGAAGAACGGTAGAAATGAATATTAACGGTAGTATCCAAGTCATAGATAAATAATTCTGCGTAAGCAATTTCTCTACAGCAATCGTAGTAGTTTGATGAATTTAAGAGAGGCCAATAGGAATATTTTCAAACGATTGATGTTACACTTCACCTGATATTTTAAAACAATCCTATATTATAGTGTCGTGGCTCAGAAATGCATCAGCCAAATCACTACAGTTCGATATTTAAAACATCTTTAAATATGACTTTGAAAGCTCAAAAACTGAACTAAAGCAGGAGCAAGTCTGGTTGCTCCTGACTAACTTCTGAACATGCTATCAAGGCATGTCCTCGAGCGCTTTCTTTCAGTCAACGCATTTCTCAATACAGTTATTGAGTTTTTTAAAACCCTTTTCTGTAAAATTATATGTAGCAACTGAAAAACCTCATCTCAAAAGATGTACCTTGCTTCCTTTATTTGTTTTTGTACTTAAGCGATATATCTCAAAATTGTTCAATGTCTCAGTACCAGTTCTTTCATCGCATGTTTGCATAGATTTGCTAGTCAAAGAGGTACAGTACTAATTGTATCTTCAAAGCTACTAATGTGCACGGTGCCAAACGAACATCTAAAAATTAATAACGTTTGCTACAGTGAAAGAATATGTTGGAAGTTTATTCTTCAGGTTAGTCTACTTTCTCTGAACCATCATACAACTGCATTAAAGAAACCCATCTATCAAATTTACAAGCGACTAGTAAAATGATTGAAACATTTTGGAAACGATATCCCATGAATATCTGCATAATTTCCAAATGCGATCAAAATGGTAATCATCCAAAACAAAAATAAAGGAATGACATATCGTTTTCTTATTTCAAGGTTATTTCCAACCTACCAAATAGTCATTGTCTATTGTGATATCAACATCATCCGGTTCGGTTGGTAACGTAAAAGTAATGAAACGACATATGGTAGTTGATAGGACCAAAATATGCAAACTTCCAATCGACAATAAACCCTTTTAAATTAAATTTATGTTGACAAGCTGACCGTTTCAAGAGGGCCGGTTATGTTAGAGTTGATCATTATGCGAGTTTATTCTAGTTTGCAACTTTCGCCTAAATGTAAGCAAAGAACCAATTTGTATATTTCACTTTTCTGTCGGCATTTGAATGCGCTGCTGATCTTTCAGTTTGAGTGGTGGCCTTTTTATTGCACCGATTTTTGGGTTTCTGTTTCTGAGAACAACCTAAAAAAATCCCCAAAAATTATATACACCTGGTTTCTCCTGCATCAGGTATACCAACATTAGCCATAAGCTAACAAATGCCGGTTACTCTATCAGAAAGGTTTACTAATATACAAACAACCGAAGTTCTTAATAGATGTGTCCGGCGGGACCGGAATTGTTTTGTAAATGGTTTTAGTTTTTTATATTCAAACTATACAAAAAAGAATCATAAGTATGAGCAGCCAAACTGAAATAGCCTCTATTCTGCTTTTATTATTTTGGCATAATACATTTACAACAGTTATCTATCATTCGTAGGCAAAATATTGGGTGGAAATTTCCGACATGTTCTCACATCTGGTAGCCGTGGAGAGTTTTCCCTCGCCTCGCTATAACACTCACTAAGTGTAGCGAAACAGCTATTACGTTTTAGTCTATTAACTCTATAATTATCTGTTACAAATACTACCTATTTATTATTAAACCGTCGCGTATTACCATCACGTAAATATGTCACCAAATTGATTGAACGATTTTAGTTTGATTGGAATGGAATAAAATTAAAAATTCATCGTCTTACAAAATTTCGACGGTATATAAGGCATACGATGTGGCAACAAATTTTAGTCATGAAAAAGTTAACGGATATAGTTAAGATATTTTTTACTGTCCTACTAATCAAATCAAGTTTTGGAGATACTCTCAAACGTCCATACCCAAAATGTACTAGTCTAGAGGATATGTTTAACCGTCGACCATGGACCGAACCAATCTGGCTAGAACGTGGTGTTGTAACTAGATTTTCGATACATGATTATGTGTACCATGTAAAAGCCAACATAAAAATACCAAACCAGTGTGGCGAGACTGAAAAAAGTGAACTTCAAGTAGCCCATTGTACGATGGACTTTCTAAACTATTTAGTGAATTTTAATTTTTCGGACACCAAACGATTTTATCAGATGAAATTCAATTTTATCCATGAAATAATGATGCCTCCTCGAAGTGTATGCAGCATTGAAATGTATAACATAGAATTAACTGATGTGAATGAAACTAGTTTCACGTTTTTTGGGTATGGATCATTTGACCACGAAGAATATAACATTTTGCCGGAACTGATTGGACTGGAAATATGGTACGACCAAAACGCTCGTCATAAGAAATTAATAACTGATCAAGGTGGAGTTGCTCTGAATATTACATTGTATGCTGCAAAAGACGATAACGAGCTTATGAATGAAAATTCAAAATATCCATTCGAATTAAATGAAATTTTAGTTTTGTGTGGATGTATCTTACTTCTAACCTTACTTTTATTATCTGGTTCCATCATAAAAAAGCATTGGCATAAATTCCTTGTGTTCATTAGGCAACGTTTAAACGCATAAAAATGATTAATTGTTAAACTACTTGTTATTAATAAAGATAGTAACAGTATAAACCGAATTTTTATTTATCACGTGATATTATTATACGTCACCATCGATTTTTTTTACATCCTAAGAAAAAATCCAACTACAGGGATTAATATATATATATATATATATATATATATATATATATATATATATATATATATATATATATATATATATATATATATATATATATATATATATCCCGTAAAACACAAACCGACTGAAATGTAAAAATTCTTCCCTAGGATGGTCTAATGACGGTCTCGATGTATCGAAAATAAAATATTGTCTTTAGTCGTATTTGAGGCCAACTACAACCACTTATAGACTGGATTCGGTACTGAAAATGGAATTTATTTATCGGTCAAATGACTGGCTTACAATTACTGGTTTTTAACGTCCTCAAATGGGTCCCAGTGTACCGAAAATATAATTGTATTTTCAGTCGTATTACGGGCGAATTTGTTTATTAGAATCATTTTTAACGTGCTTTTTTCTAGAGAAAGAACAGCGTAGACGCTGTGGTTAAACAAAATTGTTTTTTTTGTGGTGTTTAAAGTGTTTATAAGTAAAGAAGTGAAGTGTTTATAAAGTGAAATTTAAATTTTTAAAAATTAAGGATTAGGTAAAGGATTTGGGTAAAGGATTGGGTAAAGGCGTGATTTGTTATTTTAAATATCATGTATAATATTAGTTAAGTTCATATTTCTTTTATGAGGATTTCCATAACTTAATATTTTTAACTTAATATTTTTCTCCATTTAGGTTTATTTAATTTTTGTCGAGAATTTAAAAATTTCAACACATCAGGGTATGTATTTTTAATTAAAAATTATATGTCAACATCTACAAATCATTTATTTTTTGACAACTAGGTTTACAACATTCAAGACGATCCTGCAAATCGTCTTGGACGTTTTAAAACGGAGAAATCAAAAGACCATAATAACGCCAGACGATGTAAGGCATGCGGTTCAGGAGTTCCTCAAAAGAACATAAAATAAGTATATATTACGCTTATTAATTACTATATGTATATGTGCAATTGAAGTAAAATTATTCATAAATAAATAATACTTTTTATATAATTTTTGCATTATAGATGTTTCCATTTATAGGAAATCGGTTTTAAGATCCACTAGTTTAATTGTTCCACTAACGATCAAAATGCAGCATCCCAAAACTAGCTTACGTATAATGGTATTCTATCGACTTATAAAGTGCGTTTTTAGACGCACTCAATAGGTTCTATCAATAACTAAAATGGCGTCTACATCCAGTTGACTAATGACGGTCTTCTATCGACTTATAATGTGCGCTGTTAGACCCACTGAATAGGTTCTATTACTAACTGAAATGGTGTCTAAATCAAGTTTACTAATGACGGTCTTATACCGATACGTTACCCACCTAAATTTTGGGTCGGGTCGAAGACTGGAAGCATCCACGTTTTCTGACGGTCTTATATCGGTCTAAAAACGGACTTACATTCCCGACCGAAATCAAGTTTAGTTCCTATACTCGGTCGTAAAATGTACTTTGTGTTTCACGGGTATATATATATATATATATATATATATATATATATATATATATATATATATATATATATATATATTCAATTTGAAAATTTTCATGTACACAACAACAAATCAATTTCAAATAAATTCTCCTTGGTGTCTTCGTCAGGGTAGTAGGGCAAAATGAGAGGACCACTGACAAAAATGCCGAATTTCGACCTTCTTTCATTTTTAGCGCTACCCGGTTTCAAATATTTTTTACCGTTGTAACTGGTAAAGTTAGAACAAAAAACCTTGGCTATCATAAATATTGTGACACACCAATAATGTCAGTTTAATATACACAATCACAGTATTTCATCCCATCATAAACTAAAAACCAATATACATAATTTACTATAATGACATAAACTCGCACTCATTATTATTAAATGTATAATGATTATTGTAATGTTATTCTTGTTGTTACTATTCAAAAGAAATAAAAATAATTTTCCACGTTTTCTTCTTCTACTTCTTCCGATACTTATACTACTTCCTTCGATTGTTCCTTATTTTAGTCGAGTTAATTTTTTTGTTTTTTTTTTATAGTCGAGTTTTTATTATTCTTCGTAGAATTGAGCTATTAAAACAATTAATGAATTTTTTATTTATTATAATTTAAATAGACTTGGGCTTTTTATAGTGTTGGTGTGCTATAATTTTACACCAAAAATTAAAGGAAATTAAAATTGATTTAAAAAAAAAAAATGAGCACACACCAATACACACATAACTTGAAGGAAATGAAAAATAATATAATTTTATAACTTTTGTTTATGTTCAAGGACGCGATTGAATGGGAAAAGGACTTAAAACGACTATTATTTTTAAATAGTTCAATCATTGATGACGTTGAAATGTGATTTATGTACTATATTTGGACTAGTTTCACTCGAAAATTGGCCATAAATTACAAAACTTTCATATATATTGTCCTTTAGGTCGTTTTATTTGAATTATTGGCATGCGGAAGAAAACTACACGACTCTTGTTTTATTTTAAATTTTAGTATTTGGGCCTCAATGATTTATAATATCGCTCGTTCTATAAATAATAAATAAACAAGAGCATTTAATGGTTTTGTACGTGTCGACGAGAAATGCGATGTCAAAAAATGTATGGTGGCAAAAATTAATGATCCAAACATTTATTTTTTATTTGTAATTATATGACTTTTTTTTTTAAAATAATTATTTAGATTAAGGATGTAGACTGTATTATAATAATAATTACTGTTTATGTCATAATAAAAAATAATTAACGATTTTTAACGGACTAACGACAAGGTGTTATAGAAACCATATTCTTTTAAAAGAGGGTTATTGTGATTTTTATGTGTTTAACCATAATATAAATACACGTAGTATTACCATGGTATGTTAGCCCATTGAAGTGCTAGATGTCGCTACTGGTATCGTTTTAAAATAATCAAAATGTATAATTGCCTAAATGTCATATATTTATTCTAAATGTTGACGATATTCTATCGACCCGACGTCTGGAACATTATTATTATTATGATTATCTTTATTTCAAAACTGATAAAAAGTGTATACAAATTTAAGTTAACTTTCATTACAAAACACTACAGTAAGATCAATAATTTGAACATTTAAGATAAGTACAATTTTAAAATAAAGTAAAGCTCCAAATAGACAATCATGTCCGTGGAAGAGCACAAAACTTATACTAAAAAATAAAAATTTAAATACAATAATAAATATTATAAAAATAAAAAGATATAATCAATAATTAATCTATACTCAATAATAACAAAATATCTTATTAAACACAAAATTATGCTATTTGTACTATTAATTTGGGGTACCGGTCGAAACTGGATATTTTAAAAGGAGATAAGGTACTGTAACGTATAATGAATGTATGGTTTGTAGGGTAACTCAATTATAATTAGTGTGTATAATAAAGACACGGGACTACTGATGTAACATTAGAACACGAAACACGTCTTTTATTACATGGTGTCAGAGTAAAAAGCAAAGAGTTATTATAAATTTAAAATTAGTTAAATAAAAACAGTTAAAAAGGAGGTGCAAATACAATAAAATATATAATTTATATTAATGGAAAAGAAAAGAGAAGTCTAGTGAAGTACGAAAAATTAAATACATAAATACAAACAAATTTATTTTTTTCGCAAAATGTCTGAAACGACGCCACCATCATCATCATCGTGTGTGAGACCACCACCACCATTACTGTTCAATAGTGTAGACATGTCGAAAGGTTGGAAACAATTTAAACAACAATTCGAATGGTTTTCGATTGCCACACAGCTAAACAAAAAGGACAACGAAATACAAGTTGCCACGTTTATGTCGAGTATAGGTTATGAAGCCATCGAAATATTTAATACGTTTAATTTATCCGACGATGACGTCAAGGATATAGGAAAAATAAAAGAACACTTCGAAAAATACTTCGCACCTAAAATATCAATAACGTTTGAGCGTTATGTATTTAATAAGTTATGCCAAGTCGAAGGGGAAACTTTTGATGAATTCCTAACCAAAGTAAAATCACAAGGAAAAAAATGCAATTTCGGTATATTGGAAGACAGCTTGGTCCGAGATAAAATAATAGTCGGAATATTAAGTGATGTCATGCGCGAAAAGTTGCTAGCAGAAGATGATATTACGCTGGAGAAAAAAGTAACGACGTGTAGAACGAGTGAGGCAGCTTCTAGACAAATAAATCAGATGAAAACCTCAAATAATAACAACGTAGATGCAATAAACAAACACCAATACAAACGTGATAATTCCCAACCTAAAAACATTAAGTCAGTAAATAATTCAAAGAATCGTGATTCGGAAGTATTTGATTGTAAGAGATGCGGAACCACACATGGACGAAGAAATTGCCCGGCTTTTCGTCAAAATTGCAAAAAATGCAATGGAAAAGGTCATTTCGGAAAAATGTGTAGGTCAAGTAAAAAACAGACAAATGAAGTGATAGTCGAAGATTCAAATTCAACGAATAGTGATAACGACAAAGATGTTTTTGTAGAATCAGTTCATGAAAACAATCATGACGACAACAAAAATTGGTATGAGGAAATAAAAATAGCTACAACAAATGTCAAAGTCAAGCTTGACACAGGCGCGCAGTGTAACGTACTTCCAAAAAGAATAGTAGACAAAATAAATATTAGAATACAACCATCAAACGCAAAACACTTGACAGTGTTCAATAACGAGAAGTTAAATGTAATAGGCGAAATTAAAACAAAGTGTGTTGTTCGAGATGAAAATCATCAGATCAAATTTCTAGTAGTGAATGCAAAGGTGTCACCGATTTTGGGAAAACAAGCTTGCGAAAATTTAAAATTAGTGCTTAGAGTACATGAACTGAAGGTGCTGGTAGAAATCTTCGACGGTTTAGGGTGTATAAAAAATTACATCTACGATATTGATTTGGTGGAAGATCCAAAGTTTGAAATTCAACCGGTTCGCAAAGTACCGTTGGCAATAAAACAACAAGTGAAAAAAGAAATAGACAGTATGGTAGAATTAGGTGTGCTAGAGAAAACACACGAGGTTACTCAAGTGGTATCGCCTATGGTAATAGTGAAGAAAAATGATAAACTACGAGTTTGTATTGATCCTACAGACGTAAATAAAAATATAATCCGAAGATATCATCCATTAAAAACAGCTGAGGAGATTATGTCGAAAATACAGAAGTCTAAGTATTTTACAATACTGGATTGCAAAAGAGGTTTTTGGCAGATACAGGTGTCACCACGGACACAAAAATATCTGACAATGGGCACTCCTTGGTCACGATATTCATTTAAACGATTGCCGTTCGGATGAGCGTCTGCTCCTGAAGTGTTCCAGGATGTAATGGGGCAAATCCTATCGTCAATGGAGAATGTTGAGAACTCTATGAAACGTTGGAACAACTCGAAAGACTTACGTCCAGGGTAATCAAAAAGTTGATGGTATGTGGAGTTAAACTGAACAAAGACAAATGCATATTTAATTCTCAAAAAGTAAAGTTCCTGGGCCACATTTTTAGTGTTAATGGTTTGTTAGTAGATCCGGAAAAGACAAAAGCGATCCGACAGTTAAATAAACCAAACAACGTGAACGAACTACAACGATTGCTAGGAATGGCAACGTATTTGTCAAAATTCGTTCCAAATTTATCAGGAATAACACAACCACTCAGACTTCTACTCAAAAAAAATTCGGAATGGATGTGGACTGATCAACACGAGGAAGCTTTTCGAAATCTTAAAGAAGCATTTTCGTCGCCACCAGTGTTAAAATTTTTTGATACCAACCAAGATGTAACAATTCAGGTCGATGCAAGTTATAAAAGTTTTGGAGCCGCGTTGTTACAAAACGGTCAGCCGATAGCATTTGCGTCCAAATCATTGACCAAAGCTCAGCAAAGATATCCACCAATTGAATTAGAAGCAGCAGCAGTTAGATGGGCTTGTAAAAAATTCCATGAGTATGTATATGGAAAAAAACTTACGGTACAAAGCGATCATAAACCGTTGGAAATCATCTTCAAGAAATCTTTGACTACAGCACCAGCCAGGTTGCAGAGAATACTATTTGACGTAAAACAGTATTCTCCAACGATAATTTATAAAAAAGGAACAACAATGGATCTAGCTGATACACTCAGTAGAGACTGTAAAAGTGATAGTGTTGAAGAAGAGGAAGAATTTCAAGTTTATTTAGTACTGAACATGTCGAACAGTGCAAAAGCTGAACTGGTAGAAGCAACAAGAAATGATCACGAAATTCAAGAATTGATAAAAATTTCACAATCAGGATGGCCAGAGGATACAAAAGTATTGAGTGAGGTGATTAAGCCGTACCATAATTTCAGAGAAGAAATTGCGTATTATAATGGTATTGCCTTTAAAGGAATGAAAATAATTGTTCCAAAATCACAAATAAAAAAAATGCTGAAAGCAATTCATCTTGGACATTTTGGTATAACAAGATGTTGTAGTAGAGCTAGGCAAATGTTCTACTGGCGTGGAATGACTAAAGACATTGCAGATTACGTGAATAGTTGTGCTGTGTGCCAACAAAATCAAACCTCGAAACAGAAAGAACCGCTAATAAATAAACAAGTACCAGAGTATCCGTTTGAAATCGTAGCAACCGATTTATTTCACTTTCAAGGAAACGAATATCTGCTGTTAGTCGATAGTTATTCGGGATTTTTTGATTTCAAGTTGATGAGCAGAATAAATTCAGATGAAGTTATCAAAGAGTTAAAGTCATGGTTTTCGGTGCATGGTATTCCGGAAATACTAGATTCAGACAATGGAACACAATATACGTCCGAAAAATTTCAAAAGTTCACGAGAGACTGGTCGATCACACAGCAATTTTCGAGTCCAAAATACGCACGCTCAAATGGTCTAGCAGAAAGATTTGTAGAGACAGCGAAGAATTTACTAACAAAATGCAGTAAAGATGATACAGATGTGTATCTAGCCTTATTGAACTACAGAAACATGCCTCGAGATGAACACTTACAATCACCAAACCAGAGATTGTTTAGTCGTGTCACCTGATCAACAATACCAACGTCAAAAGAATTACTAAAACCAGTTGTGGTAAAGAATGTATCCGAACGTCTCACCATCCTTCGTAAAATTCAGAAGCAGTATGCTGACCAAAATAGCAAATCATCAGAAGAATTTAAACCAGGGGATGCAGTTAGAATCCAGTTAGATCATAGAAAATGGGTATCGGGTAAAATCAAAAGTTTGTCAAATACACCAAGGTCATACATCGTAGAAACAGCTGATGGCAGTGTTTTAAGAAGAAATTCAAAACACATTGCCAAGTGCAAAGCGTCAATCCAAACACCAACAGAAATGGTAGTGATGCCTTCACAAAGCAATAGTAACGGGGCTGAACAACAAACTCAAATAATAATTCAGATGCCAAATGAGGACAACGATAGGTCGAACAATCTAGATAATTCCAACAGTAAGGCGAACGAGAATACAGTCAACAATCGGGTGACTAATAATGCAGGAAGGAGATCTGAATTACAAACAAGCAGATACGGACGTATCATTAAACCAGTTAAGAAATTATACCTGTAAAAACAAAAGGTTTTATCATTACTAGTTAGTAAGTAATATTAAAAAAAAAAAAAAAAAAAAAAAAAAGGGAAGCCAGGAATTACTAAATAGTACCTTTATTATAAGTTTATACATATACATGTAGTGATGATATTGTTGCAAGTTATATTTAATTGTCTAATTACGTTCTCAAATTGTAACCGCTCGACATCGTGAACGTAAAGAATGCTAATGATAAGTTAGGTAGCCTATAGTATCTACAAGACGTACATAAATAAGTTATAATGTAGCATTATAAAAAATGGGGATGTAACGTATAATGAATGTATGGTTTGTAGGGTAACTCAATTATAATTAGTGTGTATAATAAAGACACGGGACTACTGATGTAACATTAGAACACGAAACACGTCTTTTATTACAGTACAAAACGAGATATAGTAAAAAACTGGATATTTCAAAACAGGATATTTCGACATGTGATTTCAACTTAAAATTATTTTTTAGAAAAGTTCTGGAATATGGCCAATTAGGGAAGAACTCGGTGAGTTCTTAACCATATGATGAAATTTTATATGTAAGATGGGAATGGGATTTAAAAATTATTTTTTGGAAAAGTCCTGGAATATGGCCAGTAAGAAAGGAACTTGGCGAGTTCTTAACCGATTATGATGAAATCCGATATGTAGGATGAAAATGTGATTTTAAAATGATTTTTTCAAGCCAATGATTATTTTAATAAGATAAGAAAAGCAGCAATTAAAAAAACCATTAAGTGAAGGAAAATTCTATTTCTCTCCTTAAAAATATTCAAGTATGGAACCTTACTGGTCTTATTCTAGAACTTTCCTAACAAATCATTTTAAAATCCCATTTTCATCCTACATATCGAGTTTCATCATAATTGGCCATATTCCAGAACTTTTTCAATTTAATATTCTGTTTTCATCTTACATATAGAATTTCATCAAAATCCGTTAAGAAATCACCGAGTTCCTTCCTAATTGGCCATATTCCAGAACTTTTCTAAAAAATCATTTTAAGTAGAAATCACATGTCGAAATATCCTGTTTTGAAATATCCAGTTTTCTACCATATCTCGTTTTGTACCTTATCTCGTATTGAAATATCTAATTTTGAAATATCCAGTTTTGTACCTTATCTCGTTTTGTCAAATCCTATTTTGAAATATCCAGTTTTAAAATGTCCTGTTCTGAGCGGTTCCCATTAATTTGCTTACAATAACATAAAAAGCGTGAAATACAAATATCATCAACAATAAATACACAAATAATTTATTGGTTATGTTTATCCCTAAAAGTATTGTTCAATATTTTCTACATTTAAGAGCCAATTCTTAGTTACTCTTTCGTATAATCGTTTTCGGTTAGAACTGAGCGATTTAATAGATTTTGGCAACATATGGAACAGATTCGGAGCCATAAAAAGATAGAATCTTCTACATTTTTTATAATTGCAATGATGACTGGCAAAGATGTTCGGATTTCTGATTTTATATGGATGCGTTATACGATTATGAAAAGTATTGCTTCTAACAAAAAACATTTTTAAAACTTTGTAGACATATAAATTTAGAAGGGGCAGCAACTTTAATTCGCGAAACAGCGGAACAGTTGGTGTGGTTATAGGACGACGATAGATTAATTTCACAATCCGTTTCTGCGCAATGTACAGATCTTTAGTGTGCGAAAAATACACCCCACCCCAACTGGTTATTCCATGCATCAGAAATTGACTCTATTAGAGCGTGGTATAATTTTATTAGAATTGATGGTGGGGCTAGTTTTCTAAGACAATAAAACTTGTGAACAGCTGTTATAACTGTTTTCCTAGTGCTTAATAGATAGGAATTCAAAGAAATCTGCGAATCAATAATTAAACCTAAGTACTTAAAATCATTTACAGTTATAAGTTTAAAACACAGAGGCGAGTTAGCCGTATATTGTGATCAACTGTATCAAAGGCTTTTGCAATGTCCAAAAATAAAGCTGCTGGTTTTTGTGAGTTATTGATTGCTAAATAAATGTTACTTAAAAAATTTAACAATGCATCTTCTATGGATTTCCCAGCTGTAAACCAATATTGATGACAATGCAGAAATTTTAATTTTTGGATATGACTAAGTAGTCGACGTTTAACCAGTTTCTCCAATAATTTGGAGAAGGTACTAAGTAGCGATATTGGTCTATAATAAGTGACACTTATCTCCTTTTTTATATATTGGAACCACTACAGCTAATTTAAACACATCTGGAAAAATACCACTATCCAGACTCATGTTAAACAAATAACACAAAACATCAACCAAATACCAGGCACAGTTTTTTATAGTTACATTACCCGCACCATCCAGTCCTTTAGAATATGTATTCTTTAGTTTTCTGATTTCAAACACAATTTCAAGATGATTGATTGGCTCAAAAAAGCAAGATGTAAAAACATTTCTCGAGGAACCAAGTTACCAAGTTAGCACTCGAGATTTATTTCCCTAATTTTAAAACAATGTCAGCAGAAACATTGACAGCAGAAACAATGTCAGCAGAGACTTATCTTTATTTCTACCCAACACATAATCGATTGCTTTCCAAGATAACTTAGAGTTGCATCCTATAGAGTCAAACTTCTGTTTGTAAAAAGAATCTTTAGTAGTTTTGACAGACAATCTGATATCTTTCGATAATTTTTTAAAAAATATTTCTAACTTGATATTATTTTGGTTTCGATTTAATTTTTTTGAGAATTTTTTTGATTTCTTAATTTTTCGACAAATCTTGGTGTATTTAGAAGATTCAATATGTGTTTTAAAGATATTAATGAAGTTTGTGAATGCCTTATTACAATTACCCTCCGAATAAACCGAATCCCAGTTTTCGCATAGTAAATAGACTCTGAGTTGATTATAGTCAATATGAGTAGAATTAGAAACACTTGCTATAGGAGCTACTCGGTACGATGATGATAGAATTTTAAGTCCAATTAGGATCAATATTAATATCACCAAGCATAACTAAATTATTATTATAGTAGTTGATCGTAACAGTTTCTCCAAATCAATACAAAATGCACTGATACTTTTGTAATAAAAATGATAAATACATATAAATGACCAATAATCTTTGGCTAGTTTCAAACCCAAAGTAATAACATCAGCTGAAGGCCAGTTCTACTACTGAATTGATTAATTAGAAATAATCTTTCGTATAAAAACACCAACACCACCTGAACGATAATCATCATTGCAATACGCTTTAAAAATGTAATTTGGTATATTAAATAGTGCAGACTCATGACTATAAATCCAAATTTCAGAAACGAAAATTAAGTCTGGACTTGTTTTAGGACTGGCTAGATAAATATTGAATAAATCAAAATTAGCTCTTAGGCTACGAATATTCGATAATTTGCTTATTTAAAATTGACAATAGAACAACACAAAAACATATAAATAATTTAAGATGACCTTATGAAAAAATGAAGTAATAAAAACCATGTAAGTAAAAGTTTATATAAAAAATGAACTAGCACATCCGTACAAAATTAAATATCGACCAAAATAATACAAAATAAAGCAAAATTTGAATAAAGGTTTGAATAAAAACTAAAAAGCAAAGTGCAATAATTTGAACAATTAAATAAATTTCTTCTACTCCCATAAAGATGGCAGTGTAACAATTACCCAATGTATATGTGCAATGATCCATTAAAAACTCGCTAATAAAATAACTGTAGCCAGGAAACGTCAATGGGTAAACTGTTTTTTTCTTATGATGGTAGTACTATGGGTCTGTTTTTTTTTAATATCCGAGAAAAAAATTATCTCTTGTGTCGTTTTTTTTTACGCTCCGATAATTATCGGATACGATCTTTTTACTCTGAAAAAATGTACAGATTATTTTATATTTTTTAGTAAATTCTAAAATCGGCGACTCCGATTAATGTTGAGCTATATCAGGTGACAAATAAAACATTAATTTAGGGAGTTTAATGCTGAAATTCATAAAATAATTTATTATTTTTGGTACTAAAAAATAATACAAAAAATATTTTTTTCGATCTGATAGATAAAAATCGGAGAAAAAAATTATCAGATATATCCGATAAATAATCTCTCTGATCTCTCCGATTTCTCCGATATCAAAAAAAAAAAACACGGCCTATATGTATTTGTATTATGATTTAACCAACGCTTAAAATGGTAATAAAATTAAAATACTACCACAAGCCTATTCTAAGTAGTTTATATAAAAAGGATTTGATTGCGATTATGGTAGAAATCTGCTAAGGACTTTATTATGTAATTGATATATAATAATAATATCATTGAATAACCATAAATAGAAGGTGACACCGCTAACTTTGCAGCGACATATGAGCCAAGTGTTAATAAATTGTTCTACGAAATAAATATTTCTGTGTCTTTGCTAAATTATGTCCACGAATATTTTTTATTTTATGTAATTGGTACGTTTATATTTCCAATTTAAAAATGTGTTTGTTGGAACACATGTGTTTATTAGATGAATGTGTTTGTTAGTAGGTAGTAAAATGTGTGAAGTTTTAAAAAACAAAAATAAACAAACTAACAGCAACATTTTTTTTATTCTTTTCTTTTGATCAAAAATTAAACATAATTCTAACTCGTAAGGAGAAAATAAAATTTTTTGGTATCAATTGATTTTATTTTTCAGCGATTTCATCGTTTTTTTTTTTTTTTTGATCACACGATATTTTTCATTAATTAACAGGATTTATATCGTTCCCTTGTGTTTACAACAGAATTTTTATCTTCATCAATGTAAGATTTCTATACATTTTGAATGAAATTTTGTTTTAAATTTTAATTTTAAGTTAATATTATAAATAAAATTTGATAATTTTTATTAACAACAAGTTTGCTTTTACATAGAGTTTCGCTGCCATATTGTGCCATCCTTCCCTTTTCGCTCATTCGCTTCTGTCTGTTCATCATCACTAGAATTATTTTCCTTTTACACCTTAATCCAAACTGGAATGTCTTCACGCAAAAATTAGTACATGGTATTTAGTTTCCACTCGCAAAACTAGAGATATAAACACCGACAATAAAACACCGTAGCGGTTTCGAATACAAATAGAGGAGGGATGCTAAAGGGTTTTTCCATTATCCAAATACGATCGCTGATTGAATGATCATAAATATGACCATTTTTTGAAAAAGTTTGCGGTCACTTTCAAATCGGCCACTTTTTGCAAATGATCAGTTTACAGATACGGTCACTTTTACATGTTTTACTAAATTCGGGTTCGCCTCCAATTGCATTTTATTTTTGTACCTAGATTATCTGTAAAAGACAAGTAAAGCACCACAAAATTAACGTAATTTTTGTTCAATCGCTTCCATTTTAAACAAAAAAATGTGTGGCACTCGGGAAGCTATCTTTTGTTTTTGACTTTTGAAATGTATTATTTAGTCTATCGTGAGATTTGATGAATTCCATCAAAAAAAAATCTTGGCATTATAATATTTGCAGGCGTCATTCGAACCAAAAACGAACAAAAGCTGGAGTAGTGGAGAATGCTTTCTCATCCTCTTTACCGCACTACAATAGGTGTACAGCGCTGTTATACGATAAACCGATATATCGTATTTGATAATGGGATTACTTGTGCGCAACGATTACTAATATATGTCTCGTATTGAATCGGAATCTACGAGAGTGTTTTGTAGCTGGGGAAAACATAACAGTTGATAAACAGCTGTTCGCATATCGAGGTGGTACGCATTTCACGCATTACATTCCATGAAAACCTGCCAGATATGGAATTAAAGTATGGTTGGTGTGTCACTTCACTTCCTCGTTTATATATTGAAAGGTAAAATGTACATTGGAATGACTCCAAACTCATAAAGAGAAAGTAATCAAAGAGAATGTGTTGTGAAGTATCTATGCTGCACTCTTTTTAGTAGTAGCGGTCGAAATATAACATGTGACAATTTTTTTATCAGCAACAATTTAGCTTTTAGTTTGATACGCGACCACAATTTATCAATTTTAGGACAGTAAACAAAAGACGGAGATTCGTACCAGTGGAATTCTTAGTCGTGCAAGGCAAAACACAACCTGCCGAATAACGGGTTTTCGAACATCACAATGTGTTCTTATATTTCCAAAAAAAAAATGCTGTGATGCTTTCATCTACCATGCATTATGATAAGGAAACACAAGGATTAGCAAATAAACCAACAATGATTCTAGATTACAACAGAACCAAGGGCGGCGTGGACAATAGGGACAAAATGCTGGGGGAATACTCATGCAAAAGGGAGATTCGTTTACGTTACTGGCCACTTGATTCGTTACTGGCCACTGGGATTATTTTATAACATTTTAGATGTGGCGGCTTTAGCAGTACATATAGTATATATGGAGAATAATCCAGTCCTAAAAACCAACTCCAGTCACCGGCGTAAATTTCTACAACGGTTTTGCGAGCAGTTGCTGCTTATGTCTGAAATTAGCAAGCGTTCCCAGAATTAACTACCAAAAATGGTATGGAAAGTATGTTGGGCCATACTTTCGTTGCTATGTGGTAATGCTTTTAGGATCCGAATATGATTGAATGGATAGTCAATTTACTGATTCTTGATTTAAAACCAACGTTTGAAATGGCAACGTTTAAAAGAATAATTTTCGATGGCTGGTTATAGCTTGGAGAAATAAACTTAAACAATCCCCACTCCAGTTCATTTAAAACAAAAAAATATGGTCGAGTTGTATATCAGAACATTCAATACATAAAAAGTACAATAAATTTAACAAAATCTAAAGAATCCTTTTTGGAAAATGTTTATAACCATAAAACGCTCCGTAAAGTGGATATTGACTTGGAAACGAGTAAAAAAACGACCTGTCTATTGTTTAAATGGATTATCTCAAACAATCCATGATACAATTATGGAATTACCTAAAAAAAAGAGAACTAATTGTACCTAATCACATCTCATTTAAATACGGATTGTTTAGAAAATACCATTTCTGTTGTGAGAAATAATAGAGGATCATATGAAAAAAATCCGTCTGCATTTCGGCTTCATAAAAATTTAAAGTAAATGTGCTTTTATAATATTATTGCTCCAGATACAACATCTTATGAAACTTCTGATTCTTCAGTTATTTTGAATATGGCAGATGTAGAAAGTAATAACACTAATAAATATAATGCATTTTTTTGATTTTTAAACTTAAAATAATTATTGATTACAGATTTTTTGAGTCCTGAAAACTCTAACAGTACCACAGAAGCGTCAGCATCTACCTCTGTCGATGAAATACCCAGTAATATAATGTCTTTTTTGGAATGTGAGAATTTTAAATTATTATTATAGTACCTATAAAGATTATAATTTTATAGTAAGTAATGATTAATAAAAATTTTATTTATACAGGTAATATGAGCAATAATGTTATTGACGATTGTGAAAATACGATGAAGTCAAATGTCTACGAATTGGATGATACTGATACGGATGAAGAAGCCAATGAAGCTGAACCAACTATTCAAGCCATGTCAATTATATATTTTTCTGGGTACCTAGCACATGCTGTATCAAAAATGACAAATTGTACGATATGTAAAAATTTTATGTACAAAGATCAACCAACTCAACATCAAAGCTGTACACATACAGAGCTACTTATTAAGATCGCCAATATGAAAAAACTATAAATGATGGTTTAGCATTACCAACAGAAGTGTTTGTAAAATTAATAAAAAAAATAATTAAGATTTTTGAGGATAATTTTGATACAATCTGTTTCAAACACAAAGTAGTTGACAAACTTTATAATTTGTGCGAAAACCAAAACCAATACAAAACTTTTTGCCGCATTGAAGAACATAAAAAAAAATTAATTTTGCATACATTAACAGTACTGTTACGTGCAAAAACCCATAGAATTAATTCTAAAGCAAAAAGTACCAAACAAAAATTAAGAAAATTTGATATACTTAATCATCTCTAAAATATGAATTAAATGACCTTGGACATAAACATAAATATTTTGTGTTTCGTTTTTTATTTAGATTTTCCTGTTGAATTCCACTGATTTTGTATTGACATTAGTTTTGACTGTATGTGTTTATATTCGCACTGAATAAACAATGTAAAAAGAAAAAATCATAGTTTTTTTTTTTTTTTGTTTTTATATAGTTGATACTTAAACCCTTAATTTAAATTTATCTAAGATACAAATGCATACAGCGCTATAACAACTACGTAGCGGCGGAAACGTTTGGTGTCACTTCTATATATGGTTATTCAATGATAATATAATGCTACGAGGTAGAGACATCTATGAAGTAGTCAGGGATGGATAACGTTATTTAAATAACACTATAATAACACTTTTTTGTGATTTTTTGTTGAATAACGTAAACAAATTATTTATGTTATGTTACAACATAACATAACCGATAACCTTTAAAACTTTCAAAATAACCCAATAAAATAATAAAACATAACGAAATAAAGACAACATATGCATATACATATGTGTACTCTCTCTTTTGATTTCGTAAATCTATTTTTAATTACGCAAAATGTAATATCTATTTTTTATTCACACTGCACTTCACGTGCAGTTTATTATTTTTCCTTGTCCGCCTTGAATGTTTTCTAATGGAGAAACAAGGGAAAATATAGACTATTGCTGTGGTGTGATAAAAAATAGATTTTTTAGTATTTTTTAGTTTTGTGTTCAACAGACATTTATTAATTTTTGAAGAGGTTCGGTATACAAAATAAGTGAACTAGAATATTAAACGCGTAATATTAAATTGTATGAAGTTTTAGTTGAAGTCGAACGGTAATAAAAGTTATGTTATGGTTTTTTAAAGGGTAAAAGTTTTTGCTCCAAAACTTTTTGCTGCCGTGAAAGTTCAAAATGTACAAAAAAACGTATCGATAATACGAGTTATAGGTTATACTTATCTTCGAAAATATTTATCGCATTTTTCAGATTCGCTTTAAAATTCTTAAATTTATAATTTTTTTTTTTATACTTTATACAGTCAAAATTTCATATGATATAAGAACCATGCCATTATTCACCTTTATTCGCTACGGAATTTTGTCGTGACTGAGAAAAAACGCATGTTTCGAGCTAGTCACTAAAAATGGAAGACCATTTTCGGTTATAAATGGTTCAGGATTTCGAAAAATTCTAAATCCCATTATTGAAGCAAAAAACGCAAACAGTAAACATAAATTTTCAATAACCACTACCAATATTAAAATGCACATGGAAGAAGTTGCTAGAAGTTTACTAAAAAAAATGAAAAATGATTTAAACGAGCGGCTTCTATCGATCAAAATAGACTCTGCGACGTAGCTTAAACTTAGTGTATTGGGTATTAATGCACAATTTATTCACGAAGTTTAAATTATTATTTTGACACTGGCTATGTTACAACTAAAAGAAAAGCATACAGGCGATTATATAGCTAGTGAAATTCAGAATGTACTCAAGAAGTATGGAATTGAGTTAAGAAACATTTATACGTGATCCAGCGATAACGGGGCTAACATGGTAAAGGCAATCAAAATATTAGACGAAAAATTAATAGTTGAACATTTACGTAATATCGAAGCCACAGCCGAGAGACACGATGATGATGCTGGTCATGGTTCATTAAGTAGCAATACTTCAGAAGATGAGGAAAGTGTAAAATCAATAGACGTTGAGGACGAAATATTAGACGACACGATAAACTCTTTAATCAGCTTACATCCAAGCAATTTTAGAATTTTTACTGTTCGTTGTTTTGCATACGCTACAGCTAGCAATCACAGAAAGATTGAAGGGCGAAGATAACTCCTTTTGTTATATTTGCGCATTTGTGAAAAAGTTGCGCAATCCATCAGGAATGTTACTAGTTAATCAAAAGTAATTATTAATTCCGCCGTTGGATTGTATTACACGTTGGTCATCCATATTCTGCATGCTTGACATCGTCTTTAACAATCAGACCGACTATAATAATATAGCAATGAACATGGGTGTTAAAATATAGCCTAATAATTGGGCAAAAGCGATAGAAATCAGAGATGCTTTATCCCCAGCAGCACGTACAATAATTTTATTTCAAACTGAACAACTCGTTGTAACAGTCATCTACAAAGAGTGGATAACATGTAAACTTGTTTGCAAAAATTGTATTGAGAAATCTAAATTCGAGGGAGTCTAATATTCTTTCGGCAATTTTCTTAGATCCATGTTTCCAATCAGTTTTGACAAACACTGATAGAACAGAAGCCAAAGTTCATTTAAAGGAATTATGGACCAATATTCAAGCCATAACAGTACAAGTGAGAGATCTTGAGGTTGAGGAGCTTTCGCAGAATCCACCAGATTTAAGCAGCTCCACAAGTTCCGACGAGGAGTTTGAAAACCATTTGAGGGAAATTCGGTCTATACACCTCCTGCGTTAGAGCGACAGAAAATAAACATTTTATCCGTACTCGAGGCTTTCGATAATGTACCAGCTTTTTCTCAAAAATCATCTATTTTAGAATATTGGAAATCTAAAAAATTATCAGATCATGAACTGTTTGCAGTAGCACAAGTTGTTTTCGGAGTTCCAGCAACCCTGGTCTCTGTCGAAAGATGTTTCAGTTCCTTGAAGTTTATTTTAAGTTTTCGTAGGGAGAAACTGTTAGCCGATAATTTAGAAACAATATTGCTGATTCGGTTAAACCAAGATTTTAAAAATTTGCTTTAACCGTCTTCTACTTCAAAGTTTTAAAAACTTACCAAATATATATTGTTTATAACGTTATTATAACTTTATAATTTCGCTAATAACAATATATAACGTAACCATAATATTTTTAAGTAAAGTTATAACGTTATAACGATATGAATTCGTTTTATGATAATCTTTCTGATAACGTAACGAAATCGTAGGGTTATTCAACCTCTGGAAGTAGTATTAGCAAAATTTGAACAAATACAAATTTGCATTATTAAACTTTTAGAAGATAGATCCGTAAGGTATTTTTTAACAATATAGACTCGATATCGTGGAGATATGCAATGTTGTGAAGATAATGATTACAATCTTTGTCAACGGCAATGCCAAAAACTACAAACCTCGAGCTTGATTTTCATTTAATTCTAGGCAACCTCGTTGTCTCTTCTAGACAAGTCGTTCTCTACCTCGATGAGCCATTGTCATCGACAGGAAGCCAGCCAAATGACGGCTCTCCTCTCAGAGCTTGCTGAACCATCCGTTAAGGATCAGCTCGCAAAACGTGACGGAGGTTGATCAAAAACTTATTTAACTACAGCTTGATGAGATTTACAAGGTGTTTCGACTTGGCAAATAGGCGTAAAGCATACAAAGCACACTTGCTGACGACAAGAAGGTTCTTTATATCCCCTCACACACAATAATAAAGAGCAACTAAGGGTTCCAAGTATCGGAAACTCGTCATTCCTTGAAATGGGTGGTCACCACAACTAAAATCCATTGAGTCTTTGTCTCGAAAACCACGAATCATATATTCCGTTTTTTGACTTCATTTGTTTTAAGGCCAATGAAAGCCGTAAAACGTACAAATGGTGCCTTTAACATCGCGTCAATGAAATAAAAATTCAACTTTCTGTAATATTACTCCTAGCGATCCGCTAGAATCTTGCAACTTGCGTACTGTGTAACCGTTAAAATTGATTTTGAGGGAGAAAAACAGGATTAAATGATTTATTTTCGTTATGTTAGCAGTGTGCGCTCGAAATCATCGTTGCGTTTGCGAAATTTTTGGCATCGTCTTATTTTTTATATATGTTTTATGAGAGACCTGTTTTCATTCTGGGGTCACTAGTACTTAATTTTTTATGTCAATTATGTTACATACAAATTTGATTGATTCTGCCTAACTAGTGTCAAAATCTGGCTGTGGCGGGCTTCTTGTATAGTTGTACTTATCTTAATTTTAAGCTTGTATGTCACCTATTCTAAAAATGAAGTTAAACATGAGGCTCTGAAATTTACAATGACAGTGAAACCTTTCTATTTATATGCAACTTATGTTGTAGTTCTGCTGATAAGCACATCTTACATTGTAATAATCATACGTTTTTTGGGGGTTTCAACATTCCTGGGATATGCTGGAAAATTGATGATGAAGATCCTTCAACACTTTTTCCATTTAATGTAACAAATACTGAAAGTGAATATACGATGCAATGTTAATTTTGTCTGACACGGCCCGTGTAGAGAGTAGGAACTGAACGGAAGTGATAGTGTACAATTTCGTAGTTAGTGAACGCAGTTAGAGGATGATTTGTGACGTTTGATCCTTCGTCTAGATTTCCACATTCTCGCCGGGTTAAATCATAATCAGATTCAAAAACTAGAAGGCGGCATAGTTTCTGAATCAATCGTTTAATTGTGCCAGTTTTTGTTTTAATATCAGCGACGCGAACCTTATTATCGCCTCCACAATATAATTTTTCGGCTCGCCCCATCATCCATTGAGTTGGTGGTAGATTATTATCGTGTACGAGGACGATATCCTGAATTTGTAGATTTTTATTTTGTGCTTGCCATTTTGAACGTTGCTGAAGAGTGGTCAAATATTCCAACTGCCAACGCTTCCAGAATTGAATGTGTATATGCTGCACAATGTCCCATCTTGCTTGTGGTGATATTTTACGATCGTCTATACGATCCGGTAGTTGATGGTTGGGTTGTCCAATTAGGAACTGGGCTGATTTAAGAACATCTAGCTCGTCGAGGTTGCTAGAGCAAATCGGCCGGATGTTCAGGTTACTCTCAATTTGAACAACGAGAGTTCTAAATACTTCCAAGGTGAGTATCGCAGTGCCGACAGTTCTGGTTATCTGGGTTTTAGTAGACTTTACAGCGCTTTCCCATAAGCAACCCTAGTGTGGGGAAGCAGGTGGAATGGATCGCCATTCGAGGCCGTCCTTCAATAAATTAGATGCGATATTGTATGCCTGTAACTTTAAAAACTCATAAGCCTCCGTGAACTTAACTCGATCCCTGGGTAACTGTCCCATAATTTGCTGCATCATTTTTGGATTTTGTTTTATGCACTTCAAGCATCGTTTAATCACCCCCTTTGCCACATCTTTACCTCTGATAATTCAATATGCCTGCCGCACTAGGCTGGTTAACAGATGGATGCCTGGATGTTGGTTTTTTAGATGCAGATCATACGTTATTGCAGTGGCAATTAACGCTTTGTGGGATACAATAATTGGATGTTTAGAGCGGTAGGAGAGTGAGGAGTTCTGTAGTCGTCCGCCAACTCTCATAACACACTCTCCGTCAACAAAAGGATGAAAGTTGATACTCTTCGGGAAAATGTATGCATTGGAAATATCTGGTCATCTGCTGATCTGATTTGTCAATCTCCATGGGTAATAAATAATACACCAGCTCTTCGTCCCTCTTGCTTAGTGAGCTCTGTGTTTTTGAGAAACCTCAGCACATGAGACAAAACTTTCAGCATTTTATAATAACTGGGAAATATGTTCGCCAGCTTATTCAAAATATGGTCTTTATCAATTTCTCTAATCTTGATGGCCATGCTGTAAACCGCATCATGCGCTCTCTCTTCGGCAGTACTTGGCATTATTGGTTGATCTAGCTACTGTGGTTCACTCAGCTGGAGCCACGGAAGTTTATGCTTCCACTACTCTTCGTGGCAAACTGACTTGCTTTAACGGGGCTTACCTTGGTTTTGGAGCACATTAGGTTAATTGCAATGAGTCCATCAGATTGTGACCGGGCATACAGTGTTGCAACATAAGCTAATAGTAGATTCTGATTAAGCGACTTACCCGTGGTGAATTTTGCCGAGACATCGAACACCATACGCAACTTGGTTGTGGTACTATCGCATGTTTTATTACACCATGGTGTGGCAATATGTAAGAACTCTGCAGCTTTTCATTCGTCAGGTATATTTTTGATATATGGCCGAGTTCGCGATACTCTCTCAAAAAATCTTGGTATAGTTTTCCGAAACCATCGACCCTTTGGAATCGCCTTTCCATAGCCAATAATCTTGATAATGCTAATTTATATGTTGATCCCAAGGTACTCGTTTCTTCCTTGAGTGGAAGTCTCTTTATAAATCGCCCATCTTTCGCTCGTTGGGTTTAAGATTTAAACCAGTCTTCGCATTTTATTTCCCCCTTGGATAACACACTTGCATTATTTTCTGGGATGTCTTCAATCTCCTAAAAGCGCCTCAATGTCGCATTTATATCAATAAGGTTGATCAAGGATTGCGCAGTATTTATTGAGTATCTCTCATGTCTTCCTCCTATGACCCAGCCAAGCTTTGTGTTGTTTGCTATTAAAGCAGAATTGCCAATCTTCATATTACCATTTTCGAAAAGTTCGAAAACAATATCTGCACCCAGTAATATTTCGATAGGCCTCGGTCTGCAAAAGTTAGGATTAGCAAGATTTAGTGATGGGATGCCTTTCATGTTGCTCACATCAAATTGAGCTTCTGGTGACGACTTTGTGATCCTTGGAATTTTAAGCGCCTGTATAGAGATTTATTTGTCATCCAATCTGGATGTAAATTGTAGTTGTGTGGTTCCACGTGAATTGACCGACATAGTTTGCCCGATCCCCGCAGTCAAGGTGCTATTGTTATGTCATGGTAATCTCAAGTTCTGGTGGTTTGAATACCGCACTTTAATGATGTATTTTGATGATTGTTAGAGTAAATTGTAGACGCATGCACGGAAGTAACTGCATCTTGTTTATGACTATTAGGATTATTGATGCTAACATTTTGATCAGCTGAAGGCGTTGCGCTATGCAATGGTGTATGGTGCTTGCGGTGACATTGAAGGCACCTTCCCCAAAATTTGCAATCATAAACTGTACGCCCTGGATTAAAGCAATTAAAACAAAGATGTTGATTGAGGATTAATTTTTTTCGCTCTTCGAGGGTTAATCCTTTGAACACAGCGCAATCTATAAATCTGTGACTCGCTTTGTTACAAGCTATACATTGCGAATTGGTTAATGTGGCAAAACTTCTCTCCGGGTTACTCGTTACTGTAGATTGTAGCAGATCGCTTCGATTGCATCTTCATTGATTCCAGTGCATCTGTTCTTTTTGTTAGAAACTCAAAAAAGTCATCTATGTTGGGAAATTCTTCGTCTGTGTTACTCTATGCCCATAGACTTTGAGTAGTATCGTCTAGTTTCTGCAAAGGTGAGTATATGAGCCAAGGGTCTCTTGATTTGGCTTGCTCGTCTAAGTCCTCGTACAACCTCATCAGAGGTATCAAGCAATTTTCGAATATTTGCTACTGTTGCCACGCGAATGCTAGGTTGCTCAATGAATGTTGCGATCGTACCTTTTTCAGAGTTTATTCACAGATTGGATAAGACTGGATTTCCACAGTTAGTACAAATAGACCTTTATTCTTAATTTAATTAAGAGATTTTGTAGTGTTAATATTGTAACAATTTTTCATATTGTGACAATTTTTTTTATCGTTGATTAACCCCTTTGTTTAAATGTTGAAAAAAACAAAAATCAAATATTTTCATTAGTTTGGAGAAATTGTCTATAGTTTTGTGTCAGTGATGTGATTGAATCAAACATCCTAAATACATAATTTAATATCATGATGGCTCAGCTTTCAGGTGAGGAGTACAATGATAACCATTTCGTTTACAGATTTGATGATAATGCGTCAAAAGCTCGAAATAAATATCAACGCAGTTCGCAGTTTCCCCACGCGTCGTGTTCTTGACGCAAAACTATTTACAAATATTCATAGAAGACTGTGAGGTATCGTAACAACATCAAATTCATTCTCACCAAATCATTTGGCTGTCAACGAAGAAATAATTAGTAATATAACAGCAAATCGATCTATTAGTATAAGACGATTCGCTTTGTAATTGATCGTCTATCACTACTAAGTTTATTAAGTATTACACAAGAATCAGCTTCATCCTCCATACCTTAAAACAGGCGTTCAAGAACTATTACCGATATACCATTATAAAAGTTTTGTAATTGATTGATTGAAAGGCATTTTGACAATGATAGTTTTGTAAAACGTGTTTTATGGGCGAGTGAATCTCAATTCACAAAAGATGGCATAACACTATGCAACACTAATTTTATTCAAAATGTAAAAAATTTCAAAACAGGCCGTTTTATTTTGAAGTTGTCTGTTAAGCAATTACTGCGGAAAGCATTGGGATTAAATATCGCCATCCAAACACTGAGAGGAAATGAGCGTCGGTTCACACGCGATCTAGAGTTTCATGAGCCACAATTTCATGGTTCATTATCAACGAATCAATAACATGGAAAAAATAAAACTACCTGGTGTTCATAATACTGGATATTATTTCCCTCATCATGGAGTATTAACGTTAACTAGTTCAACTTTAAAATTGTGATCCCTATTTGATGGATCCACTTCGAATCTTGCCATAATGTTTCCACTTGCTTTTGCCGCTATTTTTGCCAACTTATATGTTGGAATCTGAATCTGAAGTCATAGAACTGTAGGATGGGTTCATGGATTCAACCTCTGAAAGTAGAAGTCTAACTCATAATCTGTTCTTCATACACACAAGGCAGATTCAATAGATGATATAAAAACCATAAGCGGACACCAACAAGATGAAACGAAACAATGGCAGAAAATTTGTTTTAAATTACAGTATGTCAAACTAATTTCAATGCCTAGATTGATCCAGTCAAACAAATGCGATTAAATTCAAATTTACGGATGACAGTCAAAACGGTATTTATTCAATTGATCGCAACTAAAATAAAACTGGCCTCAATTAAGCAAGTTTTTCTACCTATACTTGAACTTTGTATATGCTCAGTGTTACTAACTAGCCTAATGAAGTCCATCCAGCCCAACACTAATTAAACAATATGTAAAGTTTCTGCTTGAACTGACTCTCAAACTATTTAAGCTTGCGACCTTTATCCTTGAAGGTTGGGGTAGATTTTGCAAATCCTTTAACAATACACCTACGAAGAGGCCGAGGTCAAAAATCTTATAAGGCGTACAAATTCTTGGTAATTTAAATGGCTGGGCACTAAGGAAGTTCACTTGGAAGTAGTCGGTGGCATAACCAATGATTTCTGAACTCACTAAAACGGTTTACAGCGCAAAAAAAAGAGTGTGCCGAGATATCGAAAGTGACAAACAATACTGCAGTAAATCAGTTGCTTTTTGGAAAAATTTGTTAAAGTCCATCCTGGAACCGATAATATTATAAGAGTAGTCACATTTGAAACAAAATCAGGTGAAATTCAAAAACCTACAAACAAACTAATCAGAGTGTGCGAGATGAATTCAAACGTCAAAAATAATTCAAATCAAAACAAATTAAAATCCAGCCAGCATTTTATTTCATACCGCAACAGTATTACATAGAGATTAAAAAACAAGGGAATCATTTTCAAGAAACTAACAAAAAACCGAAATTAAGTATTCCGCATTTGGCAGTGAACTTTTCGAATTTACTTGGCAATTAAACATTTCCGATATTTTGTAGAAGGTCGAATTATCACAGTTTACACTGACCATAAGCCCCTGATTAGTTTAATTCATAATTCAAACACAGAACGTAGTCCGTGGCAAACTGTCATTTGGTTTTATATCACATGATATTAGACACAATTCAGGCAATTAAAATAAATTCTTGTCACGGACATGTAATCTATAACCTGTCTAAATTAGTGAAGTCCTAAATGTACAGATAATTTCAAAATTACAACGCACGGACGATGAACTGATACTCTGATAATTAAATCTCCTCCAACAAGTATCAAAATTCAATTGACAAACCACCAAGTATGCCGATTAGCGGAAATTATGGTCAGGCAAAGCCACATATCCTTCGTCACGTTAAGACTATGAAGTGCCTTTTGTTGACGACTTAAGGAAAGCTTCATTCAATAATGAAAAATCAGTAATTCTGATTGGTCAAGAAAATTTCCCCATTGCTTGTGTCGTAAAATGGATAAAAATTCTGAACATGCTTCGATGTGTTCTGCAAAAGTCTACGAATGCATAGACAATATTTTTAAAAAAATATCCCCATGAGATATCGAAATGTCAAATCCAAAATCATGGTATATTCCTCATTTCGGATTGATAAACCCGAACAAACCAGACAAACTACGAATAGTATTTGATGCTACATCTTAATCCAATGGAAAACGCCTGAACGATTTTTAATTATCTGGACCTAACTTGTATAACTCACTACCAAATTCCAAGATAAATTTTAGCATTATAGCTTCGGAACAAGACCTGCTCAATGGTTGGAAAGCCATGAAACTATTACGAATCATTACAAGAATGATTTGAAAGGAGCAACAGACGAACAAAAAGCTATATAACTTATTCAAGACTCGATCACTATTCACAGTAAATGTGACTTCGTGTGATCTGGAATTTAGTTTCCAATTCAACACCTGTTTTCGACGGTATCGATGCCAATTTGCATGCCAACAATGGTAATTATCTAAATTTCGATGACATCTAATAAATAGAGCGAATTTAAGGGATGTGGTGGCACTAAAAAATGGATCTTTTTGTCTATTCATGAACATATCAAGTCGACCAATGAAACAAGAAGGTTAATACAAAGAAGGTTAAGAAACAGAAGGTGAAGACACTCTTACAGTCAAATTGCATTTTAGCGGTTTGAAAATAGGGATGACCTATATATAGTGTGCATTGGTTAATGCAAAATATCCCGTTGCACCCATTAAGAACATGTCTACTCAAAGACTCAAATTACAAGCTGCAAGTTGGGTGCGTGGTTTGCTACATGTTTAAAAAAAAATCTAAATTTCAACATTGATTCAACATATTTTTCGGTTGATTCGGAAAATGTGTTTCGTTGGATAAAGTAACATGCTAAACGAATTAAAATTTTCGTCGTCCAAAGAGTCGGTGAAATTTGGGAGTTTTCAAAGACATTTGAATGGTATTATGTTCCATCAGAAAATGAAGATGGTTCAAGGGGGCTTGTTTCCTGTAAACAACTTGGGCCGATCAAGATAAAATTCCACCAAAAATCAACGATTTTTGGTTGAATTTTATCTTGATCGGTCGAAGAAATAAAAACCGAGAAGCCCAACATCATCTCGGGTGACAACACAATCTTTTCCATTCCTGATTAAGACAAATTAAGCAAGTATTGAGGATTTGACGGATCAACACCCTGGATACTTATTTTTTTATTGACAAGTGTAGAACAAAACCAAGTACGCTTTGACACCTGATAAAATCGGTAATTCTTCTCGCTGTGATATCCGGAGTGCTACAGGGAGCCACAATGCTCCTCTATGGTTCACAATACATCTATGTTGTTGATTGTTTTAAGTGTGCAAAGTGTCTTTTCTATGCCGAAGTCATGAAGATGTGTACAAGTCAGTTTTTAGTGCAATATTCCAATTAAAATTAAAATTTGCACGTGGACATGTGAATTTTTCCGGAAAACAATAAAAAGGATGGTACTAAAATCTTTTGTTTTGATCGTGACAACAACACTCATTTAAGTAAACGGCACACGATTCTTCAAGTTGGGTGTTTGATATACCATCAAACCAAAACCAAGACATAAAATTTGTATTTACCCGAACGATATTTTAAATCACAACAACAAAACTATATGGAGGGTGGGGAGGTCGTGAACTACACAAATTTCCATTATTATCAGATAATTTTCTTTCGTTATTACATTAACTCGAAACAAGAAGTAAATACAAAATTAACACCATAATAAAAAAAACAACACCCTAGCCCCTAAAACACGGATACCAGATAATATTTTAGACGACAGAAAATATTTGAACTTATGATAAGAAAATACTTTCGACTGATAACCCCGCGTATATAGTATTTTTTTTATAGGTAAATTGTAGAAATGAACTTACCTTATACGAAACTAAATCATGCACTATGCATGTGAGGACTCCTTCCCGCCCCACTGGTATTGTCACATTTGTTATGGGTGCAGTAAATTTTGGATCACCTGAAACGAAAAAAACAAAACAAAATCGAAATTAAAGATAAATAAACGTCGATACGATTTAATCAATTTACAAAAATTTATAGCGAATTAGTCACCAAAATTGTGTATACGTGTATGGGGTAGTATTATAATTTTTTTTTTGGGTGGGTGGTTACTGTAATATAATTATAATTGGTTCCTTATTATTTGAAGGATAATAAAAAATCGCTTAATTGATTTATTTTTTTACAATGTAACGAATTAAGAAAATCCACACCCTAATTTTGTGTTAAGTGTTATAACGACTTTTTAACCATTTTTAATTTGTTTTTGGCTAAGGGGCTTAAGGGAGGTGGAGAAGGTAGAGATTTAAAACTTAAGTTAAACAGGACATTTTCATGATGATTATGTTATCATGGAATTTTTAATTTTTAGTTTGGGTTTCATTTTTAATTTTTTATTTTTTATTGTGGTGCTTTCTTGCGTTAATATGCCGCCGTTTTTACCTATTGATTTTGCGATTTCCCGCTTTGGTTTGTTTATTTTAATGTACAATAATCATGGTTGCATGTTAAAAGGTTTACTCATTAGACAAACATTTTGTGAGTCAGCCAAAACTGCGTAATTTCTATAAATTTCAATCGGGAACCGCTCAGAACTGGACATTTTAAAAGTGGATATTTTAAAATAGGATTTGACAAAACGAGATAAGGTACAATTAAAATGAGTTTTCATCTTTGGGTTAGCCTCAGAACTTATTGAGCAGTTTTGTACATCACATGGTAAATATCCAAACTCGATGGTTCATAACTCAATTGAGAGTTTTTCTCAACTTAAGGTAGCTAATACTTTTAACAAAAAGTAACAAAAATCGATTTCAGGTTTTTCTTTGCTACATAGGGGAAAGTCAAATACCTTAGTACAACTCTTCCTATATCATAATCAAATTATACCATATATGCACGACGGTAGGAAGTTTTTTATACGTCTACCTACCTAAGCAGCCTTCCTGTCCACACACATTTGGCCATTCATTCAATAAACAAACAAGATTTTTAAATTGGACACATGACAATCTTGTTACACGCGAATTTTTTTTATGTAATTTATGATTTTTTGTAATAATTGAGTGGTTGGAAAAATTTTGAAAATGGACAACTATAATAAGCATGACTAATTAAAATTCCATGTATATATTAACTATTAACTATGAAAGAGGGTTTACCATTTTCAATGTCCAGATTTTAGAATTGTATACAAATTCGTGAAAGAGTTGTAGGA
Source organism: Tipula confusa (assembly GCA_963556175.1). Taxonomy (NCBI): domain Eukaryota; kingdom Metazoa; phylum Arthropoda; class Insecta; order Diptera; family Tipulidae; genus Tipula; species Tipula confusa. Next base: position 109,722,787 of record OY744475.1, read on the forward strand.
TAGTGTGGGCTTGTTCTCCATTGTTGTAACTATGTGGAGTCCGCAAATTGTATCTAATATACCTCCTAGTGGTACCATCCGGGCAACGACTTCAATTTGCTAAATATTAGATGCGAGTGCTAGCACTATAAGACAAGGGCTGGAGTAAAGTGTCATGCAACCCGTGATGATGATCAACCTGGTTGGCGGCCCTTCTAAATAGCCCAGTCTTGAACGAAGCCTCTGGCTACCTAGCGTCCTCTAGTTGTTCTTAGCCTTATCCTTGTATTGTGAATTCTTGCAAGGATGGACACCATTTTTTTCCACTACTCGTAGGGCAAACATGGACCTTCAAAAAAAAATTAAAGAGTCCGGAACTCTTAAAAGACCGGAAAATTCAAATAAGGAGAAACGGGTCTTTAGGCCTTCTATCCCTATAGTTGGGGAAGGGAATACGTGCAAAAATAGTGCAGGTCCCTCCAAACCAAATAAGGAGAAATGTGTCTGTAGGCCCTCTCTACCTAAAGGTGGGGAAGAAGATTTATGCAACGACAAAGAAGGTCCCTCCAAACCAACTTTCAAATGCATTGAAAGCCTTGAAAAGGATAGAGGAAACTCCGGTGGGTGTAAAAACGGATCAACATGTAACCACGTTTTTGTGGGCTACTAAGATTGTTAAAGCAATGCCAGGAGCTTCATCTGAATGCTCTTTGTCCAAAAGACAGAGATCACAGGATGAATCTCCACAGGCCCCTAAAAGATTCAAATTGCAGGTAACTGCAGGTAAGTCTTTTAGTGAGATGCTAAAAGATCCACTAGTTATAGCGGTGGTTGATGGAGCTCATGAAAATGACAGCATCACTTCCTCTAATTGGAGGGAAAAGGCTTTAGCTTCCTCATTCCTTAAGGTTATGAAGGAGAACCCGTGGGTGGCTCCTATATTCCGGGATGGAGGTTGGTACAGGAACCATATAAAAATAGCAGCCTTGGAGAGGTTTGGTCTGGAGATTGATGTTATTTTAATAGAGGATATTGCCAGTAGGCTGAGAGCTCGGGCGTGGATTTCGGCGGAACCTAGCAATCCAAAAGATATTTTGAAATGGTTGCACATTAGCAATCCGGATTTTCCAACTTCCAACTGGAAGATAGCCAGGGTGGAAGAAGCTAAAGGGGACAACAGAACGGTTGTCATTATCATCAATACACCGTCTTTGGCGGTGTTAGCCAAAACAAGTTGTGTGGTAAGCTACGGTTTTAGTGCTGTCACCTTAAAAGTTTTTAAAAAGAATGGAGCTGCTGAGTCAGGAGCACCAGAACCAGAGGAGGATACTTCTGCAATGCACCGTCTGAGGAGCCTCGTCTGAGGACGGTTGCCCAATTGATAGGCATCCTGATGCCGCATCCTGATAAAACAGAAAGGATGACTTTGGACACTGAGTTGTCTTTATCAATGGAGTCACTTTGCGGACTCGGTTTGGAATCTGATTCTACAGAATCTGGTTCCACTGTGGTAGAGGTTGTAACTAATCTAATTGCTTAAGTTTATTAAAATCAACCTTCATCACTGTAAGGCAGCGTCAGCTGCTTTGTTGCTCCAAATATTAAAAGATGACGTTGATGTCGTATTGATTTAAGAACCGTGGGTCGATGAGGATCTGGTTCTTGGACTCGGAGCTCCCAATTACAAATTACTATTTGTACAGCAAGAAGGTAGGATTCTATCATGCATTCTTGCAATAAGCTAACTAAATATCTTTCTGCTTGCAAATTACAGTGATGTAGATGTAGTAGCAGCCAACATCGAGATCGGTAAGGAAAGCCTCTGGTTTAAATCAGAGTACTTGCCACACGATGGGATAAACCTCTCATGTGGAAAAGTGAAGACAGGAGTCCTCTGAGGTAGTTAGACTACGTAAGATATTATCCACTTGTCCTGTCATTCCAACTTATCTCCAACAGCCGGATGGACAATGGACAGCAACAAGTAGGAAATTCTTGGAGCTTCTTCTGGTAACTCATTTTCCGGGTTGTTTCAATTCTCTTCCTATTTTGCCAAAGACTAATAAGGCTACTGGCCTTGCGGGGAAAATTGTCAATAAGAGAACTATCTTGATAGGTTTTAAGCCTTTCAAATCTGCAGGCCTTGATGGTATTATTCCTGCCGATATTCAGAAAACCACTAACTTAACTGTTCCCTGGCTTGAGATGATTTTCAAAAGTAGCCTCGAACGATTTACTTCAGTCCATTTCAAAGAAATGGACTGAAGTAAATGTAATTTTTATACCAAACGTGGGAAAACGCTCTCATTGCAATCGCAAAGACCTTAGGCATATTAGCTTATCTTCTTATTTCTTGAAAGTTCTAGAAAGCCAGATTGGCAAAGCCTCAATTAAGCCTGCAAAACTGTCAACGTCTTAGCATGCATACAGTAAGAGAAAATCATTGGAAACTACTCTCCATTCGCTCTTATGTGTTATAGAGAAGTCCCTCGAATATAAGGAATTCTCTTTGGTGACTTTTTGTGATATTGAGGGTGCCTTTAATAATGTTAGAGGCAATCACGCAAGCAATTTCAAATTTGGTGGTGGATGTGACACTTAGAAGCTAGATTGTTCAAATGCTCAAAGGCAGGGTCATAACGGTGAATCTAAGTGTATCATTCATCCGTAGATTTGTAAGTAGGGGTACACCGCAAGGTGGTGTATTATTCCCCCTTCTTTTGAATTTGGTTATAAATGACCTTTTACTAAACCTGGAAGGGACTGGCTTTAAAGTATTGGCTTAAGCAGATGATGTTGCTATTAGCACTTTCGATAAATATCCTTGTATTCTCAGAGATGTTATGCAGAATGCTCTTGGCATTCTAACTCAATAGACCAATAGTTGTAGACTTAGTGGTAACCCACTGAAGACTGAGTTGGTTCTTTTTTCCAGGAAGTACAAACTTCCTCGCTTTGACCCTCCAACTCTTAATGGAGTTGTTTTGAACATCGCAGATAAAGTGAAATCCTTGGGTCTCATTTTGGATAGTAAACTAAGCTGGAAGCCTAATATTCTGGAGTTACATTTTGGTGGCCCACCTTAAATACAGTGGCGAACCAAAAGTTGCTGATGAAAGTGCAAAAACTGCTACCTTTTGTATTAGTGGCGCACTTAGAAGCACTCCAATTGAAGCACTGGAGATTCTCTTTCATCTCATCCCTCTGGATATCCTGGCTAAGCAAGTGGCTGCTAGTACAGCCATAAGGCTTAAATCAATTTCTATGTGGTCCTGTAACATTATGGGACACTCGTCTATTCTAACGAACAAAGAAATCCCCAAATCTATCGATTTTCAGAGGGGTCTGGGTGAATGGAACCGTTTTAAAGTCAGGCTTCATTAACTTTTTTACAGATGGCTCGAAAATTGATGGAAATATCAGCGAAGGCTTTTTCTGCAAAGAACTAAATGTAAATATCTCTTTCCACCTCCCTGATCATTGCAGTATTTTTCCGGCAGAGCTTATAGCAATTAAGGAAGCCATAGACTGGAGAGATATTGGCATTTTTACGGACAGTCAAGTTTCTATTAAAGTTTTACAATCAGGCTTTATCACGTAGAATGTAGCCCGGAGTTGTTTTTCATATCTAGGTATCACTTGCCTCATCTTACCTTGTAAGGAGGACATTGAAGTACCACTTGCTACATGCAAATTGCTCCTTAAAGAAGAACCTCGTAAAATTACATACAATAGATGGGCAAATTGCTCCTCATGTGTAATTACTAGGCAGATTTGGCCTAATTTGCTCTAATAAGCTAATATCTATGCATCGGCAGAATATTAGCACAGTTGTGGGTGTCATTACTGGACATTGTCTTATTGGAAAGCATGCCAGCAGCCTTGGTGTTTTCTTTCATGATTACTATCGAAGCTGTAACGACGAAGAAGAGGAGGAAACAATACTTCATTTGTTGTGAACTTGTCGTAGTCTGTCTCAAAACAGACTCAAATATTTGGGGGCTCACCTCCTGTGCGATCTAACGGATCTCAGTAATTTGAGCGTTAGAGATATCTACTGCTTCGCGAGAAGCTCAAGTTGGTTACAGTAGGGTAGTGCGGAGAAGCAATTTCTGTGGTAAAGCTACTGACCATATGTGTCTATGCCTCGTCCTTTTGTTGGGCGGCCACCTAAAACTAACTAGCTAACTAGTGGAAGAGCAACCAATGGTTGTTCTTTTGAAAACTTTCTAGTTGGAAAACTCTATATACAAGTCAAAAAGTTTGGTCAAATTATTTCCGTGTCATGGTTTTTAATCCCTTTGTGTGTGTGCCTTTAAGAACTACACACAACATATAAAGGTGTTTAACCGCGCACGTATTTATAAATAGTGCGCACATGACAAGTGCGATATAAAATTTCCGCGTGAAATATTTTAGTAGATCATCTTGCGCGACTCAATATTAGCAATTCATGTTACGAAATAATAATTTACAATCATACACAAAATATGTTCTTCCGAAACATGACACATTTTATGTTTTAAAAATAAATTTGCTTTATAAATGTAAATGCCCTTCGATAAATTTTCAGCCAAAATTAAATTTTTTTTTTTTTACTATAAACTACTTAGCATAGTTAGTTAGCCATCAGCCACTTATCGTATAAGATAATTATATAGTATACTGTCGCGGTGGCCTAATATATGTAAGCGACCTTAAACAATTTATTAAGCGTCATAAATTATTAACTGCTCGCGACACACAATATACACACCGAACGAACGTAGTATTATAAACTGAAAATCTTTCAAATTTCAACCTTGGCATAAAAATACGACGACAACGACTTTTTTTTTTTTTTTGGTGTATACGAAAAATAATCCGCGGAAACTATATACACTCAGTGTATATTCATATATCGTTTTTGTTAATTAAAAATTGTGAATTTAATTTTCACAAAACGCTGATTTTTCCATTTTCGCGGATGCTTTCCATTTGATATTTTCGTTATTTTTTTATTTTATTTTTTTACTTCCTTGTCGCACGTTTTGTTTGTTTGTTGCTATATTTTGTCCTTAACACTTCATAGACTCTCATATACCCAGAAATACACATACATACGCACTAACACTGATAAGTGTACAAAATACTAGTTTTGGAAAGGAAAAATGATATTTTTGTTTCGATTTTTCTTTTTTTCATTGTATTTGTGTCTTGAACCAAAATTTTCGTGATTCTAAAACATTAGAAAATATTTTCTTATCATTTAATTTTTTTCTCCTTTTTTCATTATTATGATTATTGTTGTTATTATTAGTATCGTAGTGCCTATTACTATTATATTGTGATTCTCTCTAATGATTCTGGTATTTTCGGTATACAATATGGCTGGTATACAAAACGACTGTTGTTTGTGTGCTGTATATGTTTAAATATATTCATAAATGATTTTTTTTTTTGTGTTTGAAATGATTAAAACATGAGCTTTCCAAAATAATGATCAAGGTTTCTAGTTCATTTGCTAGATATGTACTGTAATATATTTATCATGCAATAAAAATTGTCCAAAACTAGTCTTTTAATTATTTTAGTTTCGCGGTTGAAAATACTTTATTCGAGATTTGGAAAGTCTTTTCACTAATTGTATATTCTCACTTCCCGGTCTGTACTCCCGATATTGCACATTGTGTTAACAATAGCAATAAAAAAATTGTATGTCAGTGAATGGAACGTGAGTGAAAGAGAAATTGTGTGTCACTGAATGGAATGTAAGTGGAATATGTTAACAAGCGACATCTAATGTACGGTGTCAAAAGGTGTAACTCGGCGACAGACGGATGTTTTGAAAATAAAATAATTGTAGTCGAACATTGCAGTAGTAAACATCAAAATACATTAAATAAAACAAATAAAAGTTACATATTATTCCATAACATTTAATGGTGCCAAAACCCGGGAATACTTAACAAATTGAACCAAGCCGATTAAAAATACAGTCAAACGTATTGTATTGTATTATTCATTGAAGATTATTCAACTATAACTTTGCCGCTAAATCGTCTTCGATAATTCATTGCCGATTAAAAAAAACTAATATTGTTCTGGATTTATTTGTGACGTTTGATTTATTTGTTAAAAAGACGTGGATATGCACGTGCTTTTCTTACTTGCCTAGAAAAATCGGTAAATTCTCTCGGAAGTAATCAAATGGATTTGCAAGATTCAAACGTCAATCTAAAGCAATTAGAACGCTGTTACCAGGACTTTGAAGAATTCGACCAAAAAATGATGAACATAGAACCAGAGTCGTCTGAAATTGCCCAATTCGAAGTAAAATTCTTAAAATTATAACAACGCTTCGAAGCGTTATCCACGATACGAATCCTTTACTAACAGCAGTTCAAAAACAATTAAAATAAACAATGGCGTCGTTCACAACCCATCAAAAGGAATTATTATAATCCATACGCGAGACAAGTATGGCAGCTGTACCAAAAGAAGATATCAAATTACCCCGTTGGATATTCCTTGTTTCTATGGTAAAAAATCCGAAAAATTTCAATCCTTCAAAGATTTATTCGAAACAATTGTGGATAAGAATGCAGCCATGTCGCACTGCTAGAAACTTAGTTAACTCAAAGGTCTACTAAAAGGTGACACTAATATATTAGTTCGACATATTGCAGTAACAGGGGCAAACTATAAGGGAACATGGACAAAGGTATGCAAACGCTATGACCAACCTCAATTGACTCAAGTCATTAGAACGTTTGTGAAACGATTTTTGGAGCCGTCAGCAATGTCGAATACAGCCATACAGTCTTTGCGATAAATTCTTGACACTGCCACAGAAGTGATAGCTCGTCTTAAAGCATTGGAAAATGCTAAGTCACGCGATATATGGCTCAACTATATATTTCTAAAAAAATTAGATGATGATTCTCGAGGAGCTTTAGCATCTAAAACTGTAGACATGAAATATCCAACATTTGATTCCCTAATTAATTTTCTGGAAAAGCGTTGTATAGCCCTAGAAAACTGCGACATTTCTAATAAACGAACAACATTAAAAGCAGATTAAATTGTCAAAGATAGCAGATATAATTGCTCAAAAAACTGTCGTTCAACTAGAAGGTGCACTTCAATCTAATGGTAAAACAGGCAAAGTGTCAGTATGCCAATCGGCCTTATTACAAGCTGATCCAAATAAAAGTAATCTTTCGCTTCATTCATATGTTTCGATACTGTCTAGTCCATTGCTCCCCGTTCAATCTTCCACGTACAATTGCATGATATCAAAATCGTAAAAGGAATAGCTTCAAAAGACACTACTAGAGGGCTGACTTCAATTCAAATATCACCACATTTTTATCCCAAGCTAATAGTTAGAAATGGATGTTTATATAATGAATGGTTTGCCATCTAAACTACCAAAAGCACGTTTAAAATTAATCCAGGAATGGAAAGATCTAGAAACAAACTATCGATGGCAGCCATATTGAGATCGACATAGTTATGGGAGTGGGATATTTCTTAAAAATACTAACTACGGGGCAATTGGAAAGCCCCGATAAAATAATCACCCAAAACACCATGTTCGGTTGGGTGATTGGTGGTGGTTTGGTGCCTATGATAGAACAACAACCCTTCAATGTTAATGTCTTTTATGTGGACGATATTCTCAGTGGGGCGAGATCAACTCAAGAGGCTATTAAGCTAATGCAGAATTTGCAACAAGTGTTATCCTCCAATGGATTTAAGTTGCATAAATGAACATCCAACTCCAAAGAATTCCTTGCCAAATTCGAAGCGAAACATCCAGTTACTTCTATAGATATGATAAAAGAAAGTGAGCATAAAGTATTGGGATTACATTGGAATTCGAAAAAGGATTACTTCAAGGTTTAAGGTTAGAACAACTAAGAATGACACGTAGCTGACAAAAATTAAGCTTCTTTCGGATGCATCGTGTTTTTTGATCCTTTCGGTTGGTTGTCGCCTATGTTTAATACAGTAAAAATGTTGTTCCAAAAATTATGGTTACTATCTGTAGGATGGGACGATCAATTACCAACTGAAATTGCCGAAGCGTGGAGTCATATTCAACATGAACTAAAACTAATAGAAAATATTGAAATCCCTCGTTACATTCCGTTTCACGAACATAATAAAGAAGTTCATGGGTTTTGCGACGCCAGTAAAGCCGCATATGCCGCCACAATTTATTTACGTGTAATCGATGCTTATGGTGAAATTCAGAACATCCTGATTGCACCCACAACTAAGGTGACTCCGATTCGTCGAGTAACATTTCCTAGACTGGAACTTTAAGCAGCTCATTTGCTAGCCAGGTTGTCAAAATCAATAATTACTACATTACAAATCACGAATGTACCCTCATATTCGTGGACGGATTCTGAAATCTTACTTCATTGGCTGCCAAAACAACCCGCCACTTGGCCAACATTTATAGCTAACAGAACGGCACAAATTCACGAATCGCTACCTCAGACTAAGTGGCAGCATGTAAAAACAAGTGACAATCCTAGCGGTTGTGCATCAAGAGGTATTATGCCGTCAGAATTTTGTTAAGAGTCGCTTTGGTAGAAAGGGCAGATTGGATAAGTTTAGATAAATCCGACTGACCAAAACAAAAAATTAGGAGGCATATTGATAAATTAGAGTTATCAGAAAAAATTACGATTAACAATCATGAAGTAAATGTCGAGCATGACATAGTGAACATATTACGGAACACAACGGAAAAAAATATTTTACCGCTCACCAGTGATAACCTAAAGATTATGAAACAATACATTTGGAGATGGGCGCAAGCATATAAATTCGAACATGAAATCAAGTTGTTAGATGCCGGTCAATAAATAAGAAAGAGCAGCATTATATCACTTTCACCATTCCTTGATAATGAAGGAGTTTTACGCGTAGAAGGACGCTTAAAAAACGCGAGTTGGTCTGATAGCATGAAACACCAGGTCATATTACCGCAAAAATATATATTATAATAAAACAACTGCCTGAACTATTAGCTACATTAAGGATCAATAAACATACAACATTCGCTTTTGGCCCGGATTATATTACACATTGTGTTAACAATGGTAAAAAAAAAATGTATGTCAGCGAATGGAACCTGAGTGGAAGATAAATTGTGTGTTACTGAATGGAATGTGAGTGAAAGACAACTCGGTGACAGACGGAAGTATTGAAAATAAAAATATTGTAGTACGAGTCGAACATCACAGTAGTAAACATCAAAATATATCTAACTTGAAATAAAATTTATACCTAAATAAAACAAATAAAAGTTGCAAATTATTCCATAACACCCGACACGAACTTACGACCGATAATAGGGAAAAAAGGATGTGCTTTGCTACTTTTGAAATCTTTGCTGGTTCTAAACATAAAACTCATCATTGCGTTAGCTTTTGTTATATCTTCTCGGTGTGTTGGATAAAAGCTAAGTTTTCATCAAGAACAATTCTAATGACCTCAAACTGGCTGACGCGATTATTGACTAATATTGCTGTGGAATAATAATCCTACAAAAGTCTTTGGTCAAAATCGCGAGCATAACATTAAAACACTTTCGAAGTAGCGCAGACAGTATGGGAATAGGTCTATAATTCAATTAAACGTCGATTACCACTTTTATACACAGGAATAACAAATGAAATTGTCCAAAAATCAGGATAACAACCAAGTGCATCAGATCTATAAGCTCCAATAGAAATGTTAAAAGCGCATTCACATAAATAAATAGCAAGAACTAACTCAAGGCCAGGATTATGATTTGGCTATAGATTGGAAATATAATTAAAAAACTGTTTTCAAATCAATAGCTCCCCAATTTCCAATACATTGAGAGAAGTTATAAAACTACGGTGATCGTTAGGAGAATATGCGGAAAGCAAGAAATTAGATGATAAAAATTCAGAAAATTAATAGATATTAGCTTATGAAATAGATAGAATGAATGGATAGATTGAGCTTAATATAAAGGTCATATGTTTTCCCGCCGTCTAGTGGTTTACGATATTCCATAAGAACACATGTAAAATATGTTTTCTTTTTTATTCACATTTTCGGAATTAAAGTAATTCATAATCTATATTATTTTTATATTAATATTTTAACAAAATGTTCTAATTGATCATATTGTTACGAATTTGGCTTCTGGATTCGTACTAGATTTTGCAATAACAAAAACACCGTGATCAAATTTACTAGATTGATCTTTATTTTACTATAACCACTATAAAACATAATGGGAAATTGTGGAGCTCGTAATTTATATAAGACTCAAAATTTTGTGCAAATTTTTGTGTCCCACAAACTTTAGCGCATTGAGTATCTGAAAAAGATCAGCGCTGTAAGATCCCTCATTTCGGGGAACCGTATAACTTTCTAGACTTTCGCTAAATTTTTATTTTTATTTTTTCTTTCAAAAACCGTCGATTTTTTTTTGGGTCAATTATTTTTCCAAAATATTTTTGTTTCCCAAGACTATTGTGACTGAAAATTTATTAAATTTACAAATTGATTGTTTTAATTTTTTCCAAATCGTTACTTTGATTAACGTATAAATCTATTGCTATTTTTATTAATAATCAAAATTAGTTGTACTTATTAACATTCAATATACATTTTTCTTGTAATAAATAAATATTAAAATCAAATTAAAAATACTTCATGCAGTCAGATTGCACCGCAACCATTAAGCTTATCAAATCTAAGCTAAATAAAATGAACAAAGTGATAACAATGGCTGCCATTAGCCCAGCTATAAGTGACAAATCAGTCACAATTATTAATCCATTACCAACACTAAATAGTGATAAAATGAAACAACCAGAGGAATCATCCATTCTTGATTCTTCAATCGCATCATCAATTACCACATCAACTCTAATTAAATTAATTTCGATGCCAAACAAACGAGTGATAACTAGTGAAAATTCACACGGTGAGTTTTTTAGTCATAAAAAATTTGAACAATGAAGTTAAATTTGGTTAAAAGATCAATTGGCAGAGGCTCTAAATAATAATTTATTTAAAAAAATTTCAAAAAACAACATTTCGAACAATAATGACAATCAAATTTCATTCCTTTCGAAAAATTATTTTGCGTCTTTAATTCAGGAAATTGATGAAATTGAAAACTCAAGGTCCTCGATGAAAATTTAACATTAATACCACCAATTTAAATGAGAATTTTGAAATCAAAAACAAACAAATTCTCGACCCAAAATTAATAATAATAGTAACAATAAAAATATCAACGATAACAAACAAATTAAAAATTTCAAATTAAACACCACTAATAACAATTACAATAATCGTAATAATAATAATCTTGAAGCAAAGGCATCAACTTCGACAGCAACATCAGATGCGATGATGACAACAACAATCAAGCAAAAAAATCGTCGACCACCGCCGCTACATATATATATATACGGCAAAGAGATTAAAAATACGGTTGAACTTGCCAAAGGAGTGAAAGTTTAAAATTTCGAAATCAAACGTATAAGTGCCAATAAACATATTATAAATACAGATACATTAGACAATTTTAGCACGTTGAAAACTATTTTTAACGAAGTTGAAACAAATTTTTATATATACACGCCCAAAGAGTTGAAACTAAAAACTTTGGTATTACGGTGACTTACTGAAACCGAAGATGTGACCGAACTAAAGACGGAAATTGGACATGATAATGACGAAATCAAAATTAATAAAATAATTCAAATACAATCGCGAAGACCTAATAACAATAAAAAATTATTACCGCTATATATCGTTCGATTTAGCCCGGACACAAAATTAAATAAAGTTTTCGACATCAAAATCTTAAATTATCAAAAAATTTCAAGGGAACATTTGAACAAAGTAGATGAAATGCAATGTAGAAATTGCCAACGTTTTGGACACACAGCAATCAATTGCAATTTAGAATTCAGATGCGTAAAATGATCTAACAACCATACACCAGGCGAATGCACGATGTATTTGGAAAACAAAAAAGATGAAATTTACTGTATTAATTGTAAGCAGATTAGACATCCGACATCCTATAAAGGTTGCCCAATTTATAAAACAATGTTGACTAAATTGAAAAAGAGAATTGAAGAAAATAAGAAAAACAACCAACCGACGAAACCAACACCGAAAATCTTCACGTCTGTGAAAGTGACAAAGGAGAATGGCACGTTCGCGGAAAACGATGAAAGGCGGTCTCCCAAAACCTCAACAACAACAACAACTACATTCACAATCAAATGACTCGACAATACAAAAGCTCACATCGAGGATAGATAGTATGGCTAAAAATAACAATTCAAAATTCAAAATTATCGCGTTGAACGTCAATTCTATTATAAGCGTTCAACGTCGTCTAAATTTATTACATTTTCTTAATCAGCATACACCAGATTGTATGCTGATTAGCGAAACAAAATTAAATAGTAAGCATACAATTGAATTTAAAAATTACAATTTTGTAAGACGAGATCGAATTAATGTCAAACAAGGAGGGGACACAGCCATTTTGATTAGGAACGGGGTAAAATTCAAAATTATAGAACCACAAGCGATTACTAATTGTAAGGGGATCGAAATCGCCACGATCAAGCTAAATATTAAAAATTCGGCCAAAAAATTTTATTTAGTTTCAATCTATTGTACGGGCAATACCTCACAAATTTCGGACGAACGATTTATCGAAGAATGGAGCAAAATTTTCATATCTTTAAATTTTTAGAAAACCCAAATCATTTTAATATTATAGCGGGCGATTTGAACTGTAGACAAAAAAATTAGGGTAACGAGGCGAACAATTCGAAGAAATTGACTAGTACGACAAAATTAACTACAATAATTTGTATATTGAGTGGAGCAAAATTTCAAAAAATCATGAAAATAAAATTCAAATTCATGATGGAATAATTAATTTAAACATAGTTGGACACCATATCGAGGCAAAAACAAATTTAAATTTAGAAAATGCGGAGCACGAAAACAATGTGAAAAGTGCGATTAAACCAATCATCCATAAACACAACATTGATAAATTAGCACATCACACAAAAACACAATTTTCGGACCAAAATCGAGCAAACGCACCAAATCAACCAATAGGAGATCCAAATTATTACATTTCGGTCGATCAATTAAATTACATTCTAAATTGTTCCAATAATAAAAAATCTTTCGGTCTAGATTTATTGCCAAATATACTGTTAAAACATCTTCCAAATTCACTAATTGTCGAAATTTGTATAATTTTCAATAATTCAGTAAACAACAAATCTTTTCCAAATTTTAGGAAAGAAGCGCCGCAAATCTTTCAAATTCTTCATAAAGGAAAAAATCCAACCGATCTGGAAAATTATCGGTCAATTAGTTTACTCTCAAATTTAGGAAAAGTATACAAAATTATACTTTACGAAAAAATCAACGATCACGTCAAAACACATAATTTAATGCCGGATAATCAATTTGGATGTCATTCCATCATCCTAAAATTAATTTTAAGAAAAATTATGTACATAAAAAAATGTTAATAAATGGAATATTTTTATTTAAAAAAAATAACCACTATGTAAACGCTAATTTACTGCACACTTCGCTTTAATCGTTTTCTTATTCACTTGTTCACTATTCCACTGATAACATGAGACTATCCCTTTATTCAAATTCGGTGCTATATTTATATACCAGTATAAGGACGGTCGAGAATGTTCCATTTATTGTGGTCGTCGTAAATCATCTATATACTTAACGTTTATTGCTGTTATAATCATCATCATTATCACCGTTGTCTGTGTGTTGATTGATTTGATTGGTTGATTAGGGTGTACGGCCAAGGACGAACCAGGAACTCCCGGAATGCCGGGCACCACCGTACACCCGTGTTACATATAACAAAACCGAAGGAATGGAAGAAAAGTTAGTTGTGAGAGACTCGACCCGGTTACTGACACCTAAGCGATCGATAGTTAGTATTTTTGTGGTGTAAGGAAGGATAAGGTTTTTAAGCAATGACAGAATTGGTCCGGTTACTCGGTATCCAATATTCAAACTACTGTTAGCACAAGACAACCACAATTTTAATGAACTGCTCTGCTTCCTGTCGTCTCGTTTCAGCAACATTAATATTAGCAACGCCACAATTCAACTGTAATTTGCAAAGGTTTCCTTAAAACAAAATCTATTAAATAACTAATTGCTCTTAGTCGTAGGCTGTAATAAATTGAATTAATTTTCATATGCAATTATAAATTAATTAATTCAAAATATAATAATATAATTAATATAATAATATAATTTCTGCAAGCCGTAGGCTGAAATAAACTAGATTAGTGTTCTCCTGAAAGTACAAACTTATTAATTTGTTCCATAACAATATATTAATATAATAATATCAAAAAATAAAATTTAAGTAATATAATCATATAAAATTCAACAATCCAACAACACTATTTAATGCACTAATTACTCTTAACCGTACCCTGTAATATAAAGCATTAGTTTTCGACGGAAAGAAATTTTACAAATTGAATATTTCAACTCCATGCTGCTAAAATTTATTAAGCGAGCTCCTATTTATATTCACTTAAATAGGAATAATATTTATTGAAATTAATTTAAATAAAATTTAAATAAGACAATTAAACGCTCGAAATCGATCAAATTAACTGTTTTATAGCGAATACAAAAGCACAACTTTATTATCATCATTGTCTGTGTGTTGTAAGAAAAAACGCTGAACGATGTAAGAACATATTTCGACTTTACTAGCCTTATTCGTTATGGTTTTGAATGTGAAGCAAGTTAAGCGAGAAGGAGAGTTTTGTTACTTTTCGACTCTTTGAGTGGACTTCAAGTAATTACCAGGGGAGGGGGTTTTCAGGGCAATGCTTATGTGAATATGTTTTTGAGTACCAAAAATCTTGAGAGAGTGATGTGGTTCTTCAGTGGATACCTTCGCACAAGATCCGATATGCTTACAAAAACGGGTTGTTTGAATGATGATGTAAAGGAATATGAGTATATGGATGCAAGGGATGTACTTTATGGGAGAATGAATTTAAGCAAAAATCTCAAGTAAAAGGAAAGAAGTACTTAGAGTTGTGTAGTGCTCCCTTGAAAACAGTCTTTTTTAAAGAAATCAAGGGAGATACTAAAATGGTACGAACTATAGAACGAGTGAGGTTGAATCATGGAAATTGGAAGGAATGCTTGTATAAACGTCACTTAACTGAAACGAATCAGAGTAAAATTTGTATGGTTGTGAAGGACATCGATCTTCTACTTCTAACATGCTCTGAATATAGGCACAATAGAGTAGATTTCGATACACTCAAGAATGGAAGATCTCTAAAAAAATTTTCAAATTAATGAATTCGGGCCAGATGGCTCCTTCTCTATATATATATATATATATCCTATATATCCTATATATATATAAATATATATATATATATATATATATATATATATATATATATATATATATATATATATAAATATATATATATATATATATATATATATATATATATATATATATATATATATATATATATATATATATATATATATATATATATATATATATATATATATATATATATATATATATATATATATATATATATATATATATATATATATAAATATATATATATATATAAGGCTTTGGTTGCACCCAAATTAAAAGTTTGAGAATATCGTAAGCTTCCTATTTTGTCTTTGAACCTAACACGTTGAAATAAAAGCATAATCAGCAAATTTAAATTTTTACTGTAGGTATTATACGCGATTTACATTCAACGAAATCGACATCTGCAAAAAAACATCAGCTACAACCTTGTAAAATTCTTCGCTTACAAAAAGTAAATGTAAAAAAATCGACCTCTGTAAGCCGAGAAACGAACCGAAAAATGAGGATGTCGATATTAAATTGTATAGTTCAGGTTGTGAATGGTTATATTTTCGTTTGGAAATATCAAAATAAATATGATTATTTAACTAATAACAAAAAAAATAAAAAAAAAATTTATTTCTTTCTCATATTTTCCATAGTATTTTATTCCTGATGCTATCTTGTTTTAAATGTCTGTATCTTCCAAATATATCATTGAATGTAAATCGCGCATTACATTTAGCTTTGAACTGTCAAGGTTAGAAGCCAGTCTGCAGCATTGTGTATTCTATAATCGTATATCCGGTACATACAACTTAATTGTCGTGTTGTATCACTCGCGTGCTTTTTTTTGGAACGATGAAAGATTGTGCATTACGATTATAAATCATTATGAAAATTTATCTTAAGGAGCATAACTCTACTAAAAATGTAAAAAAGTTTATATTACCAGTTTGTAAAGTTACAAAAATTTTTATGTACTCAGGTACAAATAGTTTTGGAATAATGGATTTATTGAATGCTAACACGTTATGATTGTATGCTAGAGCAGCACCCCTTGCATGTAATTGAAATTCGTAGCAAAACTTCATAAGATTGAATTTTGACGGGTATTTGACACAAATAAATACAAACTTAGGTCAAATGAATTTTGTGACATTTGTTTGAAATACAGGAATATTTTGAACTGCGTAGTTTTGTTGAGAATATGTGATCTTGGCCTACATAAATTTGATTGCTTACTTATTATTGGGAAAATAAATTAATCATTGCCATAGCACCCACTTCTCCGAGCTTGGTTATTGTGAAATAAAAACTTCTTTGTATGGCAAAACAAAATGCTGAACCCTAAAAACATAAGCTCAATGGAACCCTATCGAGTTGTTAAAGCCTACAGTTTGAAACTGAACTTTATTTACGAATAGCGAAGTCAAAAATAAATTATGGGAAATAATAAAGCCCACAGCCTGAAAGTTAGACAACAAAATGGTTAATAACTTCAGCAATGGTATAATAGTAGAGACCACTAATGTTTAGAGCATTAAATTGTTCTTGCAACAAAATAAATATGACATCAAATAAGATTAACTTGAGGTTTTCTTTAAGACTGGTGTTGATGTGGATATCGAGCAAAGCACCTGCATAGAAAAACCCGCCAATTAGAATTAAGAACATATTATGTATAAAAGAAAATCATTATTACATAAAATTTGTATCACATCACTGTCAACTTTGACATTATTGTAAATAATCAGTGTTGATTGATCATTGTTTATTTAGATCAATGTAGCTCAATTCTGCTACCATATTGATTTGACTATTAATTAAGAGATGTCATCACTGATTGGCAAAAATCATATATTTGTATAAATGTTGTACCGCAGATGGCCATAGCTACTAGATTTAAATTTGTGTACATTTTGTTCTGTTTAAGCACCATTAACACGTCAAAAGCTGGACTGGTCGCTACGCTATCGTCAAATAATTGCCCAGAATGATTGTCTATATTATCGAAGGTTCAGAGATGCTATAGAAGACATCAAGAGGCCATAATGCAACAAAATAAAAGTGACATCAAATATATAAGAAAATTTTAAGCTTACTACGCGGGTAATTGAGATGTCTTCGAATACTATAAAAACCTTACTATGTTAAATCACACTAGAGACGGTAACAGGTCTAATGCTATCTCCTTTCTATACTCGTATGAACCTGCCGAATTACCTACATAATGGAGGGTTTAACAAAATGACCGTAACTTCAATGCTGAGTCCAAACTATGGCCCTGATGTGCATAAAGAAGCATAACCACTTAGACTTGCAGCTCCAAATACTTCCGTCTAGGAGCGATTTAGTGATTAAGAAAGCATATACGCAATACTGTCAACGTGAAAAAGAAAATATCAAGTTCTTTGACTGAGTCGTTAGTTTAAGGTCAAAAAGATACTGAGAACATGGTATATGTGTCTTTCCCAAAACGTAACCAAAATGGCAAACTAATTATTATTATGAGGAAGAGTAAGAGAGATTCCCCTGACTTAAAATCCAACTAATCAATCATGCTATTTCCATAGTATCCATAGTATATAAGACATTCGAGAAAACTGAAGTAAGCATATTCGAGGTCGAACCAGAGCAAGAGTCGGGAATAGTTAAGTTCAGCGAACAATATTTTGTGGTGGAAGCGAAGTTTAATCTTCTCATTCGTGAATATAACGACTCACTTGGCGGAGAAGCATGGAAAACAATGAATATGTCGATGAATAGCGCAATGAACGCACGGACAGAAGTGAGGTTGCTTAAGATACACATTGAGCCTTTCTCAGGGAATTACACCGAATGGCAATCGTTTTATGATTTGTTTTTGAAAACGATCCATGACAATACATCTTTAGGAGCCGTTCAAAAATGTCAATACTTGAAGGGTCTTCTAAAGAGTGAGGCAGCAAATTTGGTCAAACATTTCAGTATTACAGGAACCAATTACTTCGAAGCCTTCAAGAAGTTAGTTGAAAGGTGTGATCGGAAATTGGACACAATCAAGGCATTTATTTGAACATTCATTGACCAGCCCGCAGTGCAAAATCCAACTTCGACAAGCATTCGTAGATTATTGGATACATCTGATGGAATTATCCGAGGTTTTGCTGCTCTAGGTCCAGATGGAAGCTATGGCAGTTAACGAACGCAGGCAATGTATAAAAGCAGACGGTAGATGTTTCAACTGTCTCAACCTAAATCATGAAGTCTATAGGTGTTTAGCAAAGCCCAAATGCACATTCTGTTAAAAGAAAAATCACTCGTTGTTAAATCCTGAGGATCCCATTGGGGCGAAAGGTACAGATGAAACAGCCGATATTAATCAAGGGAGCAAAACATGCTTACAAATTATTAGTAGGCATCATGTTGTGTTGCCTACTGCCAAAGTCGATGTTCTACATAGCTGTCGAGTTTTATTGGATACTGGATCCAATAAAATTCGTGACGGCCGCAAAATGGGCCAACCGTAGCTATTGAGAGTGAACTCAATATTTGACATTGATAACACATTACGCCAATTTCGGGAAGTTGAAGAGCTGCCGCGGACACAATTACTTATGGCTGAATAAGAAGACTGTGAACGCATATTTGAGTCAACGACAAAACGCATTGAGGATGGACGATTTGTGGTGAAATTACCGTTCAACAATAAAAAGGAACTATTAGGCCAATCAGTTTGGATGGCTAAAACAAGATCAATATCAATAGAAAATAAGTTTAAAGGCAACTCAACGGTCAACGTAGCTTATTTAGATTTTATGAAGGAATACAAAGATTTGTCCCACATGACGAAAATAAATAAAGAATCCATTCAAGCGGGTATACTGTATTGATTCCACATAATTAGGTAATAAAATTAAACAGCACTAGTACCAAATTACGCGTTGTATTTGACGCCTCATCCAGGACATCATCGGGATTGGCACTGAATGACACGCTCATGGTAGGTTCACGGGTACAATCAAGCCTACCAGAAATCTTGCTTCGGTTTCGACAATTTGGCGTGGCAGTAGTAAGTGACATTGAAAAAATGTACCACCAAATTTTGGTGACAGAGGAAGACCGAAAATCTCAATGATCGCAGAGTCAATTTCAGAATGATTGAAGACGGAAAAGTCACTATAAAGGTGTTAGGTTTACAGTGGGATCCAGAGAATGATGTCTTCCGATATAAAGGCAACCTGGAGAATCCAAAATATACAAAAAGGGGGATACTATCAGAAAGCAGTAATATATTTGACCCGTTAGGCTGGTTAACACCTGTCATTTTAAAAATAAAAAGCCTATTGCAAAATATTTGGACAACACCAACCAAGTGGGACGATGAGCTGACTCCTGATATAAAGCAAGCATGGTTAAGTATACGTAATAATCTTTCTGTTTTAGAAAATATACAAATTCCAAGATGGCTGCAAGTATTACCGAATTTTCAACTACACGGTTTTAGTGATGCGAGCTTGAAAGGGTATGCAGCATTCATATATGGTAGATACAAAACGTGAACTGGAAATTATGAGTGCATGCTGATTACTGCAAAATCAAAGGTAGACCCTATTAAACAATTATGAATCGCAAGGCTTGAGTTATGCGCTGCTCATTTTTTATCGAAACTATTAACCACAATATCAGCAGCCTTACGAGTTCACAAAGATAATATAACGGCATGGACCGACTCCACCATTGTGCTGGATTTGTCGGCAATAGAACTTCTCAAATTCTCGCTTCTATTGGACAAGATCAACGGCAGCATGTTCCAGGATATCTAAATCCAGCTGATCCAGCGTAAAGAGGCGTAGACCAGCGAGAATTGGTAAATTTAAATGTCTGGTGGAAGGGACCTAAATTCTTAACAAAAATGGTTCATGAATGGCCGTTACAGCAAAGTAATTATGAGACTACAGACGAGCAAAACCCCAAATGGACAGCATTAATGGCAGTAGAGGTGAAGAATGAGCTACTGACGAAGTATTCTAATTGGAACCGTCTATTAGGTAGTTGCTGTGATTTTGCATTTCATATCAAACATAAAAATAAAAGAGAAGAAGGAAAGAAGTTTGGGATATATTACAGTGGCCGAAATAGAAAACGCAATTAAATGGTGTTGCAAGCATGATCAAGCGAGACATGTGCAGGCTGAAATTATCGAATTACAAAAGGGTAACGAACTAAGAGACGAGTTAAAATCTTTGTGACCTTATGTGGATAATGAAGGGCTAGTACGCGTCGGAGGACGGCTTCAAAAATCAGAGCTGTCAGAAGATGCAAAACGTCCAATCATCGTACTAAACTAGTTAAGGTTAGCAAAATTATTAGTGATGCATTACCATAAATTATCATCATTCTGGTATCCAATTGACGTTAAGCCTCATATTACAAAAGTTTTGAATCCTACGTGTCAAACCAGAAGCACAAAATCAACAAATGGGTGAGCTACCAGCAGATAGGGTTCAACTCCTACGACCGTTTTTAAAAGTGAGATTAGACTTTGCTGGACCGATAGTTGCTTATTTAAAACGAAGTCGGGGACAAACAGCGGTTAAGGTCTATCTATGTATTTTCGTGTGCTTCAGTACTAAAGCTGTACATTTATCGAGATAGTGCAAGATCTAATTACAGAGTCTTTCCTGTCAGCATTAAAGAGTTTGGTTGCAAGAAGAGGTTTATGCAGTGACTTCTATAGCAACTGTGGTAGCAATTTTATTGGAGCAAATAATCAGCTTAACGAATTATACAAATTTATTGAAAATAATAATGAACTTTTGTATTACAATCTTTTAGTGGAGCAGATAATGTGGGATTTCAATCCGCCAAATGCTCCACATTTTGGTGGATTGTGAGAGGCGGCGGTTTAATCCTTCAAGACCCAATTAAAGCAAGTGATTGGGCAAACTACTCTCACAATAGAATAGCTTCAAATGCTACTGGTTGAGATCGAGGGGATTTAAAATTCCAGACCGTTGGCAATTTTATCAGGAGATGAATTGAATATTTTAACACCAACCTATTTTCTCATTGGCCATCCGCTTACATTGGGACCAGAAGATGACGTCACAGATTTTCCACAAAATAAGTTATCAAGATGGCAGTTGGTACAACAAATTAAACAGACATGTTGGAAACGATGCAAGGTGAACACTTGACAACATTGCAGTCAAGACAGAAATGGTCTAAAGTGCAGCGAAATATTAAAGTTGGAGATATAGTTCTGGTAGAAGATGACACGTTACCGCCCGCAAAATGGTTGCTGGGTAAAGTAGAGACTATCGTTCATGAAAGTGATGGTTTAGTTCGAGTAGCAGAAGTCAAAACCAAGAAGGGGATGCTTAAACATCCTATTCACAAGCTTTGCACCCTATCAATAGATTAAATCCAAGGGGTTCAAGAGCGGCGGAATGTTGGAATCTTGGAGTGTTGGTTGTTGCGGTGTCCAGATTCTTGACAGGTGCAGTATGCAAAATATGAGTTTGAATCAGCCGCACTAACTTGCAGATCTTTACTAGCATTCCATTATGTATCGAGCAGGCATATTGGCAGTGTGGAGGAAAGTTGTAACTTCCTTCGTATGAATAGTAACGTATTATAATTTCCTATACATACCAATTAGGTTTCTTTACTGTTATATTGGCTATAGGTTGTTCCCTGTTATAAGTTATGATCTTTCTAGTGCTGACTTTTTACCAAACGTGGGGCATCGTATTATATCATGTGTTGCCTTACAAACAATGCATAGTTTTTCTAATTCCAACAAAATTTATTTTTGGAGCTTGTAAAATAACAGGGATTTAGCGTGCGAAAGTGATTCTATATGTTGGTAAAATCCACTTGCTGTGATGTTGGTTGCTTTTAGCAGTTGGAAGCAACTTTCTAGGAACTTAAGAGATCTTAGATTCAACACTATTTGGGCCATTGTCACTTTGGCAGTAATTATTTGACAGTAATGCAAAATGTTGTGTTATATATTGCAACCACCTCTTCTTATTATATGAAATTTTGCTTTACATAAACAAATTAAACAACTATTGCTTTTTTTACATGTAATAAACGTAATTGATATTGACCGTCATCATTTCAACAGAATTTGAGTAACTACAACGTTTCGATATGAATATGTGTATATATAAAAAATAAAATCGTGCGATCATGATTTTTTAACATAGCACAACAAGTGTTTTTTTTTTATGAATATCAAGATATAGGGTAAAATTATGGCACGGAACAAATCAATTATGAAAATATATATACTCGTATATCAAACAACCGCAACACAAAAAAAGTCGTAATCAAAATGATTTGACAAATAAAACATTCATATACTAATTCAATTTTGGTGGTTGTGTCTCGATAAAAATCTTGTAAAATTGAAATTCATTTTTAACTTTTTGGTATAGTGTTCTTATTTCAATATGTACATCAAATAGCCAAATTGTAATTAAATATAAAACAACATTTCTTAATTATTGTCCATAAATTCTTTCAACAACGTTCGGCCCCACGCCATACACGAACAAAGTTCTTTTACCTATATATTATATTTGGTATTGTGACGTCACCGACGAAAAAACACTCAAGAATATGATGGGAGGAATGTACACCATCGGCAAAAATTGGTAAATTAAGCAAACACTACACAAACAACAAAACAATAATTATAATTATTCTTTTTGAAATAAATTCTTTAGAAAATAACGATTTATAGTAAAAAAAAAATTTTTTTTATTAATAACAATATTTAACACAACTACGGCAAAAAAAAATTAAAATTTGTACAAGAAACGGAAAAAACCAATATACCACAACCAACCAACCAACAAAAAAAAATATGTTTCCCATCAAAACGATATAAGGAGGTATTTTGAAATAACCAGCACAACAATTTATATGAGACGGGCGTCATCGTCGTCGACAACGTCTATAATAGTACACTGGGAAGAAAAGTCATAACTTAATAAGGTGAACGCGACTAACAACCATAAAAACATAACATAATACAACTTATAATTATTTGTGTATTGTATTATATGCAATTTATGTACGTTTATGCTGACATCATGCTGTCGCTATGATAAAGATGGTTGGCTACTTAAAACAATTTATGTAATAGGGAACAGGATATATCAAATAAAAAATTTGAGTTTTGTACGAAACTTGACCTTATTGATTGACTATAAAATTGTCGGTTTAAGATTGGCTCGTGCAGTCGCTTAGAAAACCAAACGCGTCTGATGGCACTATATCAGCCGTGAAGGAGTATCCTTTTGAATTCGTTTCTCTGCAAGACATTCGACGACGAAAAAGTAAAGACCGCATGTGTCCCACGCCTTAAGGTAAAATTTAAATTAAGGCTGATTGTTGATTCGCTTCAAAATACATATAGGCCAGTGCCACAGGAACAAATACTATCTATAATAATCGAACAATTATGCGACACAAGTGTTGTGACGTGTTTTGTCTGTTTAACGGTTATTTCATTTAATTTTCGTGCTCACTGTTGTAATAATCGTTTGCCTAATTGTAAATTATCCAGCGATAAGGAAATAAGTAAAGCAAAATAAGGAACATCATTTGAGTGATTTGAGCTGCATGGGTACCATCGACATTGTTGCGGTATCATAGACGATTTACAAAAATGTAAAAATTTCATTTACAATTTTGTAGGAAAATTGCCCTTTCCGCATTAACATTCTGGCTCTATTGGGTTCGATTCTGAGCTTTTTCTTCGTATTGTTTTAAAAATCAGAGGAGGGCAAGTCGTTCTCTACCCTGAGGAGCTTTAGTTACTGATAGTGACCTCTGCACCTGCCGTAATGTGGACGTAAGGCATACAAAGCACGGCATACCAGCAACAATACGCGCTTTAATATCACCTTTTACACTGTAATCATAAGTGGCAAGGGACCCGAGGTATCGGACAATTGTCACTACTAAAATTCATTGCGCCTTGGTCTCTAAAACCAGTGATCTTATATTTGGGTTTGGACTCATTGGTTTTGAGACCAACGAAAGCTGAGAATCATTGACACCATTGCCATGCAGTTTAATTACACAGATAGCATCTGCATATGCCAAAACCGTGTTGGACTGACAGTACAAGATGTTGCAATGAGGTGTTTTCACTTTTACTAAAGATAAATTCTAACATGAGATTAAACAGTATCGAGGACCGAGCATCTCCTTGCCGTACAAAAATTCCTCATAGCTTGTTCACAACATTGTGATTGCATTACTGTCATTTTACATAAACGAACACATTTGCAAGGTATTCTCAGAAATCATAAAGAATACCATAAGCTATCCCAATGGATTGAGTCACAGGCTTGTTAGAAGTCCAAGAACACCTGATGTACGTCATGGAATGTTTCGTAATATTAAAGAATTATCCTCAGCGAAAAAAATTGTTCAGTGTCTGACCGATTAGGACGAAATCATCGTTGGTAGTCAGCTATAATTTCCTCCGCCGCAGAGACGTGATACTCTCCAATATTATGTAAGACAGTAACTTGTATGCTGTACAACGGAAAGCTATGCCACGATAGTTTTTGCATTTTAAGTGATCTCCTTTTTTAAAGATAAGGCAAAACGCGGTCATTTTTCATTCATCAGACATAACTTCACTTGAATAATATCCATACTAATATCCATACTAATCGAATAAGATCGAAAAGATAGTTCCACAAAGTGTCGCCGCCGATCATCAATAGCTCAGAATAAATTCATTAAACCCCAACAGGGGAACAGTTTCTTTATAGTCTCTGCATCACAGTCTATTACAACTTTTAAACACAGCATTTTGGCACTTGTTGAACATTGAGTAAATCAGAGAAATGCGGCTTCCAAGTATGGAGTACTGCAACGATGTAAACACGGAGGTTTCGATCATGGTCCCGAATGGCAAAAGACCTAGCTCTGAAGATATGGTAAATTCCGGTGACTCTTTTAACGAAGCTTTGAGAACTGCGATCATTGCTGAGTTGTTATACTCTTATGACTTTACACCGCATTGTTCTTCCGTATGACTGTAAAACGTATTCGTGCTTTTTTTAGGCTATATTCTGTTGCTCGACAGCAAGACAACACTCCTCATCAAACCAATCAGTTTTGGGTTCAATTTGTACCATACCTAGAGTCGCCTGGGGAGCAGTGACAACCGAAGTTTTCAATACCTCCCATAGAACGTTCTCATCATCAGAACGGGGGTTGGTTTTCATAATGCTACTGCTAACAAGATTCTGATATTGTGGTTTCTCATCTTCGATTATCAGGCCTTCACAGTTGAGACGTTGTTTTCCTCTGATCCCTGACAGTACGAAAACTGCCATCTTAGCTTTGTAGTGATTAATTGATAGGATCTCACATCTTGGATGATTCGAAACCTTGCCTTAGAAAGTAAACAATGAGGTCATGTGCGACCACATGGTACATCATTCTTTCTTCATTATCAGTGGCTAGATCGTTTTGAGAGTAACCTATATTTTTACATAAGTCACTCTGATTTTTGGCAGCTCTAGCATTAAAATCACCAATCACTATTCTGACATCATGCTCCGGTAAGGATCCCATCAGATCATTCAATTTGTTGTAAAATGAGTCATTATCTTTGGGTTGGCTTACATGAGTGATGCGCATGAACACAAATGATTGAAAGGTTGGCTAGTCGCATGCGTAAACGTAGCTTACACATACTTGTATAGGCTTGGGACACATGATCTCCACTTTTTGGCCATCGAGTTTCTTCGAGAGCAACAAGTCCACAGCGATATACTTTCATGGCTGATAGTACCGTCAAACGCACCTGGTTTTCTTAGCGACTGCATGGTCCGCGTAACAACCCCAATATCCATATTTTACGGATGTGGGTAGTTAGCCCAGCGATCCAACCTGTGTTAAGTCGCCTTCTACGACAAGCCTAGGGCATTGTGGTGGAATTCTAGGGGTAGCATGGTCGTTTAGAAGACTTTTGCGAGGCAAGGGAGTACCTTCCAACCACAGGGAGCTGTAATTCACACATTTTGGAATTTTGGTTATTTATAGTGCTGTAACGTGTTTTATCTGTTTAACGGTTGTTTCATTTAATTTTTGTGCTAAATAAATTTTGTTTGAATCTTTAGTTTAAACAAATTTTATGCTCAACCCATCGGCTGTTGTTGATATTTAGCCTTGAATTTACTGCAGGTTACGAATTGACGTATAATTGGCTTGGCCTTAGCTTTACCCTTAGGTATCCCAAACTCCTGTCTGGCGATGGCTAACAACAGGGATGGTCCAGTGTGCTTGTTATCCTGGTGTATATCAAACAAAATCAATGACGTGATTCTTGCCTTGGATGGTAAAATAATGGGATGCTTAGTGGAATGTGGAACGAGGCTGTTTTGTAGCCTTCCTCCAACGCGAATTATTCCGATATTGTCTAAGAACGGATTCAGTGATTTCAGGTAACTGATTTTTATAAGCCACGGGGGGATTGAAGTAAGGGTTTATCTACGTAATAGTAATAAAGCTGCTCGTTGTGGCACAGAGTACACAATACCTGGAAGAGTTCCTCACGGCGTAGATAAATGCCACTAAGTCTAAATTCCTTCACTTTGGATATTCTTTATATATAGGGGCATAGTTCTAGGCGAGATAAAGTTTTCTGCTTAATAGAAGCGACCTTTGTTTGTGACGCAACCATATTGACGAAAAATATCACTACTGCATATGCCATCTGACTCGCATCGTAAAAGCCGTGTATATCAAATTTGCACGACTTACTTGTCTGTATGAACCTGAGAATAGGAATGGTTGCAATATTATTCAAATTACTTCGTATTTTTTCATAGCACTCTTTTCTTATAGGGAGGTGGATCATACCGCTTCAGTTTTTCCCCCCATAACGTTTGCATGAAGGTCTTGGTGGTGATGACTACTGGAGATATCTAGCCGAGCGGGTCAAAAATGCAACTCACTTCTGATAGCACGGTCCTTTTTACTTTACGTGGTCCGGTAGGCTGGACGTAAATATAAACCGCTCAGTTTTAGCATTCCATATAACACATAAAACCTTTGAAGCATTCTCGGTTTCCTGAACATGATCTTTAAGTTCTTTGAGATGAGATTCATCATTGTCCGTGGGAGCATTGAAGAGTATTTGGGCACAGTACTTGGGCACATATTCGAGTAAAAATTCATGTTATAATTTGGCTAGATCTGTATCACGATCAAACCGGCGTTCTAATCTTTGCAATCGCTGTATGGCTGAAGATAACGATTTACCCAAACTACTAGGTGACTCCTTGAATGGAAGCCTTACATTAAAAAGTCCTTCATGATTTCTCTTCACGTGACTTTAAAAATGGGCTTCGCAAAAATTTTCCTCTAAAGATAGAATTGTTTTTTGTTCGTCAACAGAATCCAACTCCCAGAATCGCCTTAAACTTTTGTGTATATCAACTAGATTTTCCACTTCACTTGTTACGGATATCATCAATGTGATATGGACGTCTGATGTTTCACTGATTCGACCTGAAACTATCCATCCAAAAATGGTGTTTTTCAGGATAGATTCGGTTGTTTCGGTTTGAATTTGGACATCCAGCAATACTTTGAAAAACTGATCAGTGCCAATTAGGATATCTATGCCGCCCTTTCTATGGAAGTATGGATAAGCCAACTTGATTCCTTTACCCATATTAATACTTGTAATGTCCAAGTTTTGATACGGTAGCTTACTGGTCATCATAACGAGAGCATTTCTTTGAAGTTTTGGGCTGAGCTCAGGGCGAATAGTTAATGTTATTATGCATCTAGATATTAATGAACTAGACTGTCGCAAACCAATTAATAAAATTCGCGAGTTTCGCTTGCTGATGCGCAGACGTTGAGCACAAGCTTTTGTGATGCATTTAGTACTTTGATCATAGCGGTTGGGAATATTTTTTTTTTTTTAATTTTGTTATCTTGGTGCAGCAAAAAATGATGCTTCCCGCCGCATTTGCAACATCTTCGGCGGGACGGATATTTGAAAATCGGATGTTTACTAATAAGGCAGTTGTTACACCGGTTATTACGCTTTGCGATCTTTAGCAAATAAGGCATGCAAATCTTTACAGTTGAATAAAGAATGGGTTAGATCCTGACACATAGCACACTGGAATTGAGGCTTATGAGCAGCCACGTTTGATTCCGAGGATATAGGTTTAATGGTAGAGACGTGTCCATTTATATCCTGTTTAAAGCTCGTCCATTTTGAAGATGCGTTTAGGCATTAAAAAGTGTCAATTAGTCGTGCAAGAAATTTTAAAAAATCGGAAAAAATTTGGATTGTCTATATCGGCGGCCGTTTCTGCCCAAGGAGCCCTGGGTTTATCATCTAGCTTGCTCATTAAGATGTAAATAAGCCAAGGGTCATGGGATTCTGCAACATCTCCTAACACTTTCAGCCAACGAATGACTTCGTTCGAAGTGCCAAGTGCCTCTCGATTTGGTTTGCTTTGGAAGTGTGTATGCGGGAGATTGCTCTATGAACGTACGAATAAACGGGTTGATAATATGCATTTTTCGGTAATATCTCTCCTTCAACTTGTTTAGGGCTCCAATATATAGTTATTCTCAGTTACGTTGATGTGTCATAGAAATACCGCGGCCTCACCTCGTAATAGACTCTTGAGGTATTAAAACTTTTACACAACATGACAGAATATATGGTGGTGGTGTACAGATCGAAAAACAACTGCCACTCTGAATATTTGCCTAAAAAGAGCGTAATATGAATTTTGGGTAGCTTCATTTTCGAACGGTTGCTAAATTGAGTTGCATTTTGGGATGTGTCTAGCAGAAAACCCCCATTTCCAGCACTGAGTTGTTTATCCACAAATACGAGCATTGAGCGTCTTAAAATGACAGTAAATGCCAGTCACAATACTAGGTTAAAGTTAGCAACGAAATGCTCTGGCTGATGCAAATTAATTTCATGTTAGAGTTTAACTTTCAGACCAGTGACAAACCTCAGGAAATCATATTGTACCGTCATTCAACAAAGCCCTTGATTAGGTTACCTTGATATTCCACTGACCTAACCAATCAACGATTGATCCCTTTACATGATTAAACATAATAACGAGAACTCTCGATGAGTCTTTCGAAGGAAATCTTACTACCAGGTATAGGAAAACGATGAAAAACCCATCATAATCTTCTAATATACAATATATAGCCACTTACAGTATAATTACCAAAATTTCGGCCAAATATAATTTGTATTTCTTTGATCCGTCTATAAGATATACATTTATATACAAAACGCCGGACGATGTCATTATAGGTTTCTTTATATGAATGTAAGAATGCAATAAAGACTTAACAAACAAACAAAACAAAATTATAAATTGATCCAATTCAACACAATTAATAACACTCATACATATAAATTTCTTTATTTATTTTTTATGGATCGTCATATTATCTTGATTAACCACAGTAACAACAACAACAACAACAACAATCACAAGAACCTAACAATCACTATTGAATAATATAATTTTATTTATATAATTTAAATTATGGGCTCTAAGAAAATTTTTATTACAAAATTTTCTTTATATAGCCGTCGCCGACACCGCCTCCGCCACCGCCCTCGCCTTATATACTCGTAGTTTTTTCGCCCGTTCAAGAATATATATTTACATCATTTGAGGCAACAAAAAACCAAAATAAACCAAACAACTAAATCAAAACATGCAACAGTGAAATTACCCAACACACAACAATTGTATAAATTATATGTTTTATCCCTTTTATTTTGTTGTTTTTCTACAAGGATATTTTCCTTTTTTTCGTATTTTTGATTTGATTTTGTGTACCGGGTAATTCATTTTGTATGAAACAATAGAATTAAACTTTAAATACGTTTATTTTGATGTACTTTGTTTTGTTTCTTATTTTAGGCCATTTTCAAGGTCACTTAAAGCATAATATAAATACACAAAGTAATACCATGGAGTGAATTGTAACGTTTTAAAATAATCAAAATATTTGTATATGTATAATCGCCTAAATGTCATATATCCTAAATTTTGACGATATACTATCAACCCGACATCTGGATTATCAATGGGTAAACTGATTTTTGCTTATGATGGTAGAACTATATGTATTTATATTAAAGTTAAGTTATTTTTTTAGGAAACTAATATTTTCTGTTGTAGATTTTGGCTTGGGATTCAAATTTAAACGTTAAAAAGCATTGTTCATAGATGGCGCCTAAACTGTTAGTTTGATCGACCGAATGAATATCGCAAAAGTATTAGCGAATTTATGGGCAGAGTGCAACAAGATATAAAATGTAAGACAAGATTACATGAAGAGGTCACAATAAATCATAAGGATTTGGTCACACATAAATTATTTGCACATCGAAAATGACGATGTTCTTCGGGAAAGGGCAGCACACCGAAAAAGAGGAAGCGGCTAAAAAGCATTTCAATCCACCAAAACAACATCTAGATTATCTCTCAGTGATATTTTGAGAAATCCTTTTGAGATGAGCGAAATGTGTACTATGTAACAGCAAATGTAAAAAAAATGTTCCGCCACAAGTTGGAGCTTATATTATGAAAAAAATCCTTCTCACCAAATTAAAGAACATAAATTAAAGACAATCTCTTATGAACCTTCAGCGACGTACCACGCTGTAAGAACATTAATGCAGTTAGCATCTCATCTAAAAAATCTATCCAGTAGCAGCAACATTTTTGAGGTCAAATTTTAACAAAGACGGTCTTTTTACCGGTGGGCCACTATTGAAGAGATGATAATCATTCAAAAACAGATGGAGAAACTTGCAATAAGTAGCGAGATTCCACTATACAGGTGGGTAACAAACTCAGTAAAAACTTTAGTAAACATTCCTAAGCATCTACGGGTAAAGCGACAGATTTATTAGGTATTTTATAAACCCGGAGTCTGGCATGTTTAAGTTTGATATAAAATGAATTAAACTGTCTAACGAGGAACCTTAAAAACATCTATTACTATCCGATTCATCTAAGTTATTGGTTCCTATGGGCTGATTATAGTTAACAACCAAAATCCTAATGCAAAAAACATGGCGAACCAGTATAAAATGGGATGATGAACAAAACAGAGATGGAACAAATATAAAGCCGAACTAGGCAAATTGCAGCCACCTAAAGATCGAGTAACATAAACAGATGCGTCGCAACAAAACTATGCCGCCGTGGTATATATAAGACCACAAAAGTATTCAAGCAAATAACAATATGCCATGCCAGAAGCAAAATTGTAGACTTTCTCAGTGTCAGGAATCATATTCATCATTCCGTGCTAACATACTCAAACTACACCGGAGGATGAGGCACCACTATAGCCATAAATTGTATGATGGTTGAGAACTCGAGAATGGCTCTGCAATATATTTAATCAAGGGTTTAAATATTCACCGGATGAATGTAACTTCAAATCATCCTCGAAACGGTGATTTGCAGACCAACCAATTTTTTATGTACATGAGAAACCCGAGCCAATAGCATAGATTCATGACCCTGTCAAATGCTTTGGAAACCGCATTATAATTTTGGCATTATACCTAGACAGTTAATATAAAAATCACCGCCTGTAACGTTATCACTATATCATTATCTCTCTATTTTGTTCGAGTTATAAAGTTGCAATGAATTTAAAAATATTCAACAAATGATAGTCACCGACGATGTTTTTGGCCAATTTAAAGTGAATTTTGGTCAATGAATCAGCAATATAAATTGAATCGCAAATGTTGTGCAAAGCTAAAGCGCGGTAGATTTTGCAATGGGACCGATTCAATATCAAATATATATCGAGCAATTGACGAAATAGCTAAAGCTACAGTGCTTGGGTAACTTTTCATAGATAGCAGCACCACTTAATGCTCCACATCATAGAGATGTTGATTTTGTATAGACAGAATACCAGAAACAAGCCTTTGATCTTCGAAGATGAAATAACCAACAAGACAAAATTGGTACAAGACGATAAATTATTTATCGTGTCCCCAGCGATGCTTTTCAGAATGGCAACGGAGCTATGTGATCTTTATTATTTTCCCTGGTGACACCGCAAGATACCTAAAACCCCTGAATACTTAATTAAATTTGCATGAAGACGCTAGAAATGAACTCCGAGTTTAGTGCTCGGTATTATCGATCATAAATGCCTTACAAAGCTTACCCGAACAAAAACTTGCCCAAACGGCATGATGTGTTGCTACAAGTGATTCAACATAATATAATTTTCTTACACAGAGAGCAGTTACGTACAATAATTTCACATATGTTGTTGGGCCGTTACAAAATAAACAAATGGCTTGAATCATTGCTGGTGACCATGCTTTATCACAGACATTGCATCTCTATAGTAAAAAGTTATCATATATGACGTTCAAATGTCAATGCACCTGCACACAACATTTTTGATAGGGTGTTAGTAATAATTTTGCTGGACATATTAACATGATGTGGCTTATCGTTGACTGCTCATTTTTGACGTTCCTATATATTGTGCAATTATCCAATACAACATCATCATGCTATCATACTAGCATAGCGCTACAGTAGATTTTTTGAATAATTTTGTGTTGTTGTTAAATAATTTAACCAATCAGAAAAGACGTCTAAAATGTGATATATGAAATACGAAATTACGAAATGTTTGTGACGGGTGCTAATGTTATTATGCAATTAGAGTCACATTTCGGTTTCACATACGGTGAAAGACATCATAACCTCATTTACTTCGATACTTATCGATCACCATCAACTACTATGGATATGTAAACAACAATACCTTTCATTCTAAACCAGTTTGCACGTGTATAACATTAGCACGGCTTCGTTGCGTTTTACTTTCAACTGCAAAAGCAATGATGGAAACTTACATAATAATCGGTAGAAAAGCTTCATTGATCGCTGAACGTGCTTTAAGGCGGGTAAACCTACTAAAACTTCCAGTCAAAGCTACAGTCACTGTTTAAAATTTTAACACGATAAAACAAATTTAAACATTTGCAATTTTGGTTGTGAAGTTTATGTTAAAATTTTACGTGATAGATTGAAAATAGCTAAAGGACTTCCTACTGCCTAAAACACAGAGTTAGAATGGATTTTGACATGTGTAATTGATATGAGCGTACAGCCTAATTTAAAAATCATAAAGATGGTGACAAAAATTGAAATTAATCAGTTGGTTTAAAGATTTTGGGTGGTTGCAAATATTTTGTGAAATGAACTCAGAGGACAAATGGCGCAAAGATTTTCCCAACAATACATATAAACGAATTTCTACTGGTCGTAATTAAGTTTACAAATCAATTTGTACAAGTTGAAAGAGTTTGAACCCCTCTCAAAATTCATGGAGTAGCATGATATTTTTCTTCGTGATTACGGTATTTTGATTTTACACCTTTAGAACTATGCATTGTCGGAAAAGGTTACCATTTACTGCAAATAAGTGAATTTTTTACCGCCACACTGCTTCATAACATATTTCTGAAAACTAAATTTTTTATGCGAACTGATGCTACTCGAACAAGATCATCCTTTCCAGGATGTATCTCGACTATTCGTATCACATTTTTCGTCTTTGATGAGGACGGAGTTGTTGATTTCCTTATTTTATATCATGGTAAACCATGCGGTCAAGATTGTAGTTGACTCAAGTGTTCGCTGCTCCACTGACGCCAACATGTTTTCTTCTACTAAATAAAGCACCGAAGACAAGCTTGTAAACTTTATTAGAACTATCCAAGTCGATTCTGAAAAATGGTTAGAAGTAACTGCTGTCAAATCATCCTTATCTGAAAGTATGCACAAAGAGGCTGGCTCGATTTCGAGTAGAATCGTACACCATTCTTCGCACGTGTATGGCCACCCCATTTAGTCACCACAAATTCTTTTAAGGTGGTATTTGATTTTTTTCAATCCGGTTTATGGGAATATACCACCAAAATGTGGTAAAGTTCGCGGGATAAAGTGTCAGTTAATGGAAGGGCTAAAATTAATGCTAAATCATTGTGCAATATAGAACCAGGAAACAAGATGTCATTAAAATAAAGTCCATTAGAAGTTTTACGTGAAATTTCACGTAATTGAGTGGTCGAACTGGACCTTTTTATCACGGCATGATATGGTAGAGAAACTACTGAATACAATTTTGCCTTCTTAGAATGTCTAAGTATCTCCGCATGATCTTGCGTTTAAAAATAAATTTAACCTTTAAACAACCTTGAAATAAATTATTACTCTTTATTGATAATTTTAGGTGGGTGTATAGCCCTGGAAATGGTGGTCGTGTTTTTGAGACGCACCATTGTCCAATTACTTTAAAATAAATATAAAAATTGTTTGCGCAAATGCAATTTTCGTAAAGTGAAGGCGAGCAAGCGCGTCTAAATACGATTTGCTATTATATACTAGAGCATCCATTGACACAAACTGGGATTGATACATTGATATTTCGTGAGACTGCATAGATGGATGTGACTGTAAATTAGAATATATAATGTATATGTCGCACATTTGCAACTTTTTTTTATATCTGATGCCATATTCGGCCAGAAAATCTTTTAGTGGTTTTTTTAATAAACTTATTAGTGGTTTTATGATCCGTCTTTATAATGGTCGTACCGTTGTCCACAATAAGTTGATCAAAACGCACACAAGCAAATACAATGGCTAATAGCTTTTTTTCTATCGTCGCGTAATTCTTTTCTGGTGCGGACAAAGTACGAGACGCATAAGCCACTATTTGATTTACCTGGAAAACTGCTACACCCAGTCTAGTACTGCTCGAATCACACTCAATTGTCAATTGTTTACTTCGAAATATTTTAATAATTTGATATCGCTAACTAGAAATTTCAACTTTTCAAATTCTCTCTCTTCGTCATTTGACCATAACCACGTTGATTTATCCAATGTTAACTTACGAAGAAAAGAACTTTCTGTACTAAGATTTGGTATGCATCGGCCCGAATAATTCAGCATAACTAAAAATCGGAGTAAATCGCTTTATCTTTTGGCGACTTTTAGACCTTGACTTGACAAAATGTGTCCAAAGAATTTTACTTCAGTTCGACAAAGATTCAATTTACTTTTATTTAGTTTACAATTAGTTTCGTGTAAACGTACTAATAGTTTCTCCAAATTTGCATTATGGTCCACGAATGCTTCTTCCACAGTTTCCCTTTTTCCATAAATTAGTATATCATCTACCAAAATTTCAACACCTGGCAAATCATGAACGACCGTGTACATCTTCATTTGGAAAACCTCTGGTGCCAAAAGAATAACACAGAAATTCCAAAAGAACAACACAGCCAACGGTGACGGCCAAATGGAGTACTAAAAACTTTCGCTTTACCAAGTTCCGGTAAAATTTCGTTTATTGTTGTTGTTTGACAATGTGGTCTCTTCCGATGGCCACATTCAAAGGAATTAGGTCTAGACAAATTCGGAAACAATTTTTCTTTTTCACTAGAAAAATAGAACTCACCCATTTTGTATTTGATGGTTCGAGTGTAATAATGTCATCTTTTACTAGTGAGTCCAACTCTTCCTTCAGTTTCGATCGAATTGCGATTGGTATTCTGCGAGGACATTGGATGACAGGTTTAATACTTTTATCAATCTCGATCTCCACATCTCCCGGCAAGAGTCCATAACAATCAAATACATCCTTATATTTTTGAATTATTCGATTTGCTTCATTGGCCGCATTATCATCTGAATAACTAGACTGCGAGACCTTGTTATTGACACTACTGATGTAATGCTCAAAACGCCGTACATTTTCGTTGTATTTTATAAGTCTAAGATCGGTACAAGCACTTTCGGATAATACTGCAAAATGATCATTATCAACTATTTGAAATATTATATTATATTTTTTGCTTTCATAATGACACGGAACTTTTACTTGTCCCAGAACTCTAATATTATGTCCACCATAATTAATGTCAATTTAGAGTCGTTTATACTGCTTAAATCCGATCAGGCAAGCTTGAGTGCCTGAATCTAGATCACATACAACATTTTGCCAATCATCATTAAATTTTAGCCTCAAATGTACACGACTAGTGGTTTTACCGGAATCAATTACTTTTCCGATTTTCAATGACGTATCACTTTCACTGTCTGTCTTAATTTTTACTTCTTTTACTAGTGCCTTGTCATTATTCTTTTTAAAATTCTTCTTTTTACATACTACTTCGCGAAGTGATTAAAACCATCGCAAAATTTACATTTTTTACCAAACGCAGGATAATTGATTTTCTTAAAAACATGATTGGTCGCACAAAACTTACATTTCATTGAACTGTTTTCTGTCTTTTTCTAATTTCTCGATTTTTGATTTTTATTTTCGAACACTTTATTTAAATTGTGACTTACACCAACAAGCGATTTAATACGATCTTCCGTAACTTCACTGACTTTACACTCCTGTATAACACGTATGAAACATGTATCGGTCATACAGGACTTTTCGCTTTGACACCAGACGATTACAAATTAGTTCAATAACATTTTCAGTAGTGTCCTTCTCTGCCTTAGTCAAAGAAAAATGTGAAAACTTAAATTTAACTTTTTCTGTTCTTCATTAGCAAGCCATTGGTCAATACCTAATGCCACAATGTACTCGTTCCAATTTCTCTTGAAGAGTTCGAAATTTTCCTCAATATTACCACTTATATCCAATGGTTTCGGAAATGGAACATGACATGTTACAACGTCAGTTTCATTTTTCTTATAAAAATCATCACGAAGCGATTTCAGTTCATCGTTGACTAATTTCATATTTTTATTGATGTTATTGCACGTCACTGTGAAAAGTTTTATTGTCTTTTTTAATTTTATTTTTTTTTATATTTATTAGTATTTTCAACAGAAATTTTTTTTTTTTTTTTTTTTTTTATGTAGCAACCGCGTGCGATTTTTTCTTAACCTCACTTATGGTAATTGCCTATCACGAATAAAATAATATGTCCACGTTTCAATATATTTTCTTTATTGAAATTATTTTATCCCACTTCTGACACCATGTTGGGGATGTTTTATCCACAAAATAAAATAATTATTATTATCAAATAATGAACTTAAAGTTTTTATAAACATGAGGTTTTTATTACATATGTCTTGTTTAGTTTCCCTACAAGCACTCATGGCGATCATAGATATAATACATAAACATGGAAGTGCTAAGCCCATAGACATATAACACAATTTATTTCAGCCTACGGCTAAGAGCAATTACAGTTAATTAATAGATTCTGTTTTTTCAGGGAACCTTTGCAGATAACAGATGAATGGTGGCACACTGGAGTTGCTGACAAGAGATGTCCGAATGAGATGCAGTTTAGTAAAATTGTGATTGTCTTATACTAACAGTAGTTCGAATATTGGCTACGGTGGGCCCAATATTGGGTGTACGATGGGCCCAGCCATATATCAGGGATATCCTGCTTAATGCTTGGTCGTACATTCTAAATCGATCAAACAATCAAAAATTCGTTATTAATAATTTTAAAATAGTTCTAACGGTGTCAGGTTAAATGAACCACTCGGTATTGTAGTGGTTGAGATTTAACGTATTTTTTTTTATGTTTTTTATTGTTTAAACTTTCGGATGGCTTAAGTTTTGTACATTATGAATATATAGCACATAGACGGAATATAATTTCCCTAATTATTCAAATCGATTCCTTGTACGATTTTAGTTAACTAAATATGTTAATTTTGTGCGGACATAAATATGTAATAAATAAATTTTATGTTAAAATGTTTATTTATATAAATAATAAGCTAATTTCTAGTACATAATATATGTTATATGTATAAATATATACTAATACGTGAGCAGGTGTTGGTATCGGTGAGGTGAGTATATACGAACAAAATATATCCTTAGCGTTATGATTTATATTTCCGGATGTTAGTTTTTGTTATATATATATATATGTATTATTTGCCAACGCAATGTTTGACGAAACCACACAAATGTTTCAGGAATGTTGAAACATTAAAATTGGTTCTAAAAAAAAAAAATTTGCATATATACATATGTATGTATTCGCAACTTTGGTGTATGTGTGTTATTTCGTTTGTTAGAAATTCCTTTAAATTTTAATGTCCATCCCACCTGAGAAATCTATAATTACGGCTATACTTTATTTTCAATCATGCTTTGTATATTCTTTACGTCCACTGCTGATGTCTTAATACCTTGCAAGTGCCGACAAGATGAAGATGTACAAGGTGTTGATCAAATCCGTTTAGCATTTGAGAGAAGAGTCATACGCATAATTAATGGCCCCAAACGCGACGATGACGACACTTATAAAGTTCTATTCCACCACGAGATGAATAAATTGTATGAAAATTCCTGATGTCGTTCCTGAATTTCAGAATGTATATTTTGTTGTGGTGTTGCCGTTTTCCTTTTTTTTTGTTTATTGGTTAGTTGAGCCTACTATTGAACTACTAGTAGAATTGAAACGCCCTAGGACGGAATTTTACAAAATATGGTAATCTGTGATTTGTATCTTGACAAAGTCTGCACAAACCACTGATAATGCCTTTAACTAAAAACTTTAACTAAGCTCACATGGAATTTAATTGCCTTTTGTACTACTGCCGTTGGCTGACGCAAACTAAAAGCTTTGCACAAAAGTTCATGTTAGAATTAAAATATGAAGTAGGAAAAGTCAAAATTAGAAACGTTCCTGATCCATTAATCCAACGGTAAACAAGCGAGCAACAATTTTATTACTACCTCTCTGTAGTCTCATCCATTTTTTTCGATTAAAGACAAAATCATATGGAATTTCTGTGAAGAGATAAGAATGAGCTCTCACATCATCTTGATTTTTTTATTTTTATTTTATTAAAATGGCTGGAACCCTCAAGGATTCCGCACTCAATGCCACAACGGGCCCATGGTGCAAACCTAGGATTCTATTAAATTTCACAAAGGCGAGTAGCTGCCTTAGCAAACTGAATCAGCTTGAACCAAGGCAGGGAAGACACTTGATCTAACCGAATAGACCTAGAGTTGAAGACCTGAAGCCTAACTCCTTCAAAGGCCGGACAACTACAGACAAAGTGAATGCAATCATCAACCTCTTCGAGACAGTCCTCACATACACCATCCTGAGCTACACCCATGCGATGAAGAAGATCTTTGAATCGGCCATGACCTGTAAGAATCCCAACCAGGATCCTCAACTGATCTTTCCTTAAAGACAAAGCAAACTTAGTCGACCTCAAATTGGGTTCACTAATAAATTGTTTCGCCCAGCGGCAGCCAGACGAAACACGCCAATTTTGTTTTGCAACAGACATAATGAATTTCTTAATAGATTGCTTACCCAAACTAAAAGAAAGGGGAGTAGCTGGTTCAGTGCCGAAAATTTCCAAACAAGAACCAGCTTTAGCTAAGGAGTCCGCGAACTCATTGCCCTAGATGAGCCGAGGACCCACATTAGTGAGACTTTATTTAATACGCAAAGACGATTAATGTAAAGTTTACAATCCTTGACTAGTTTGGAAACAGTCAAAGGGTTTATTAATGAATCGAGCACAGCTTTACTATCAGTACACATTATGATGTTTTCCTCAGCAAAGCATTACTTTAAAGCAGCAAACACACAATGCGAGAGCGCAATCAGTTCCGCCTGAAATGCTGTACAGTACGAACCCAGACAACCAGACGAACTCTGAACCAACGCGGGACAGTATGTTCCAAACCCTGCAGAAAGTTCAGAGCGCGATCCATCCGAGAAGAATACTATAGATTCAGACAATCGTTTTTGAAAGACCTGCGAAGCCCACAGATCTTTAGACGGATATTCTACCGAGAATGAATTGGAAAAGTCAAACTCAGGTAGCAGTCTGTCATTAACCATATCAATTTCTGGTATAAGTGAATTGTACCGAGAAATAATGAGCCTATGACCCAAAATGGATCCGAAACTATTCCAAGCCCCTAAGCACCTCAAACGGAACGCCGCAGAACACGCCGACCCAAGTATGAAAGAGTGCAACTGAAGCAAAGAAAGGATAGCTTCCATAGCAATAAGTGGTGTGGAGGACATAGCACCGGTAATAGCCCGACAAGCAGTGCCCTGTAAGCCACAAAGCTTCGCTATGGATGATTTCAGATTAATCACTGGCCACCAAACGACCGATGCATAAGAGAGCATTGGCAAGACCATAGATTTGTATATAAGAGCTAACGTTTTAGGAGTCAGTCCCCAAGATTTACCAAAAGCTCTTCTGCATTGCCAAAATATGGCAGTAGCTTTTGACAGCTTACTATCAAGATGCTTCTTCCAGAAAAGTTTACTATCAAGGAAAACACCAAGATGCTTGACATAATCCGATCTAGTAATAACTTTTCCAAAAATAGATGGAACAGAGAAGTCACCAATATGCCTGCGCTTGGTGAAAACAACTAAGTTCGTTTTTAGAGGGTTAACATGTAAGCCCTTATCAAGACACCAGGCTTCAACAATTAACAAAGCATGCTGCGTTAGATCTGATAGGAAATTCAAGTGCTTACCCGAAACTGTCAGAACAAGATCATCAGCATAACTCTGCACGACAAAGCCCGAGTGTTGCAGTATAACAAGTAACTCATCGATTACCAAGAGCCACAAGAGAGGTGACAGTACACCACCTTGTGGACAACCTTTGGCAACTTTGACGGAAACTGACTGATCATCCAGCTTTATCTCAACAGTTCGAGATTTGAGCATAGGTTCAATCCAACATATAATGTCTTGATCGACACCAAAATTTTCGCATGCCTTCGTAATCGTTGAAAACAACGTACTGTCAAAAGCACCAGCAATATCCAAGAAAGTACCCACTAGAAACTCTTTATAATCTAGTGATCTTTCAATCCTAGTCACAAGTTCATGTAGGGCCGTTTCACATGACTTCCCGACTCTGTAAGCATGCTGCATGTTACTGAGTGGTTTAATAGATAGACAACCATCCCTGATAAATCTATCAATGATTCTTTCCAAAACTTTTAAAAAAGTCGAGGATAAGCTGATCGGACGAAAAGCCTTCGGATCCGTGTAATCGGACTTACCAGCTTTAGGAATCAACACAATATGACTCCTGCTCCAAGATTGCGGAATGTACGCGAACGCAACTGATGCTTGGAATAGCATGGTTAGATGATCCTGAATAAGTGGAAAGCCCTGCTGTAATTCAGCCGGAAAAATTCCATCAGGTCCACCTGTTTTAAAAGAATCAAAAGAGAAAATGCTCCAACGAAGGATATCAGAATTGATAATCCTTCGAGCAAGGTCCCAATTCGGGTTATCAACAATTGTATTTGAGGGTTCGACAGCAACATAATCAGAGTTGATTATGTCACAGTCGGGAAAATGAACAGAAAGAAGGAGTTCCCCAACTTCCCTGTACGACGAGGTTAGTTCGCCATCAGGACGCCTAAGGACACCAGGTCGACACACCTCGTTTTTAGCCAAAGCTTTATTAAGTCTGGCTACACCAGACAGACTATTTATTTCCTCGCAGAATTTTATCCACGAAGCTCTGTGGGCGGATCTTAGACTTTTTTTATAGTTCTTTTGTGCCACTAGAAAGTTGACCCAATCAGCCGCATGATTAGATCGTTTGGCTGTATTCTTCAGTTTTCTAGCGATTTTCCTTAATTTTTTCAGATCAAAACACCAAAAAGGTTTATTCCGACCCTTACGATTAGAAACAAGTGGGCACGATTTTTCAAAAGCGCCATTGATTGCATTGGTTAGCGAGGAGGCTAACAAATCAATGTCTAAAGCTGAGCTAATTAGCCCAGATTCAGGTAGTAATGGAACAATCTCACGCGAGTATAACTCCCAGTTAGTCAATTTCCTATTACGATACGGTTTTAACTGTGGTCTTTTCAGGTTAATACTAAAAGAGATACACCTATGATCAGAAGTGAGGATATCATCAGTCACCCTCCAACCGAGAATTAAATCAATGATAGACATAGAACACAAACTAATATCGATTACCTCATTTCTCATGGAGTTGACAAAAGTTGGTTCACAGCCTCTATTGAGAATTTCCAACTCGGACGAGCTTAGATAGTTAAACAGAGAAGCGCCTCTATTATTAATGTCTGTACTACCCCACAACGAATGATGAGCATTCGCATCACATCCCAATATTAGAGGAAAATTATTCTTCTTGCTCCATAGAACAAGGTTAATAAATTCCACTGACGGTGGTGGTGAGACAGAATCATACGGCAAATAGACTGAAGCTAACACCAGATTTGTGCATGGATTAGTAGAGTCAAGAGTAATGAGTACTGCCACAAGATCGTCTGAGCAGCACTCAGGAATAAGAGAAGCATTTATATTATTAGAAATAAAAATGCAAGCTCTAGTTTTAACGTCAGAATTTTTGAAGAAAATTCTACCATTAGAAGTATTCAACCCAGAAACAGCTCCATCAAGAAGATACGGTTCCTGGATTAGACAAAAATCTGTATGCGATACAGTAAGCAGCTTTCTAAATTCATAGGAAGCGGACTTACTGTGGTGCAA
This sequence comes from Tipula confusa, assembly GCA_963556175.1. Lineage (NCBI taxonomy): Eukaryota > Metazoa > Arthropoda > Insecta > Diptera > Tipulidae > Tipula > Tipula confusa. The sequence continues at coordinate 109,765,836 of OY744475.1, forward strand.
GTTAATTTGTTTTAATTCAAGCATGGAAGACATAGAGGAAACCATGAGAAAAGAGAAAAAAAAAAGTAAAATTTACGGCCCAGAGATGACCCTAAAAGAGATCAGCTCTAAAACGTACTGCAACATAAGGTCAGAACCCAGAATGTGGTCAAAAGATTTCCGGTCCACCCGAAAAACAATTGATTGGCGATTAACCTCACGCTTGCTCCGGACCACCTTCCATCCTCCGACATCAACAGACGGATTCATCAACCCGATGTTGGTAGTTACTACAGAAGGTTCCTCAGGTTGCCCTGGGACCCACGTCTGTAGTAGTAATGGTTTTGGAGGGTTGCCAACTGTTAGCTGACAACCACTCCAAATATCTTTGATTTTGGCGACCTCCTCACCAAACCAAACAAACGTTTCTTCATTGCTACACTTGCAGACGAAAACCGAATCAACCAGGTAGCAACCAAGCATACGAGGTATAAAGCATTTATTTTTCACTGCATCTAGGACACGCCGGCTAACCTCCGGACGGAAGAGTCCAAGCTTGGCCTCGTCCAATATGCAGTCGGGGTTCAAACTACGCACACTGAATTTTTTCACTGTAGATGCAGCAACTGTTTGTGCGTATGTTTTAGGTTTTTTAGCCGCTAGCTCCGGGGTATTGCCGGTGATATCTCGGGTCCTTTTCGGTGTGCTTACAACACTACCGGAAGGCACTTCCGAGATAGAGCCAAGCTTAAGCCCCAGAAGTTTACGTTGCAAGCGCTGGCGTCTACGCTTGCCAAGGCGTTTGCTCTTTCCTCGTTGTGGGGATTCAGAAACTGAACCCTCTACATCCGATGCAAGGAGAATATTCTCCGCACCCAATGTTATGCCAGAAGAGCAACCATCGATGCTAATCGCATCTAGGTCAACCAACGGAACATCGGTCACAGATGTACTCCCCATGAGATCAGGTGTCAGAAACCTGCTGCCGCAACAAAATCAAAAATTTTAAAAGTAAATAAAAAGATGTGCACAGGCTAATTCCCTTATCTTTTTAATTCCTTTCTTTATATCTTTTACTTTTATTTATTGTACAATAATTTCACAAAACGCAAAAACAAGATAGAAATAAAAAAAAAAAGTAAATTAAATCTTCATTCACTCTATCCCCAACTAAATGAAATAAGTTGTTGGTTTTATTTTAATCAAGGCGCTTTTATGGTTGTGTCCATTCGTTCGTTCGTTCATTCGTTCTTTCGGTAATATTATTTTGATGATTTTATGGTTGATGAAAATTCACGGAACGATTTTGTCACCACCTATCGATTAAAACTTAAAGCATTTGACATTTTCTTGATAGATTTATCAAACTTATTTTGTCTGTAAAGAAAACTATACCTATTTTAATTTTATTTTATGTAAAATTGATTTTAAACAACGATTTACTATTTAATTTATATACGTTTACCACGGAACTTTAACAATACTAATCAAATTATTGCTACTGTCAAAATTTGTTTGTATATAGTATTGCTATCCTTTTTAAATTATATAATTTTCTCTTTTACTCCATAATCGTTCGAACGAAAAGTTAAAAGTTGGTCATCTTAATGAAAAAAATACGGAACGAAAATAAGGGGAAAATAAGGGAATGTGATTGGTTAAAAAAAAGTACGGAACGAATTACCGAACGAATAAACACAACCATAAAAGCGCCTTCACTTTAGAATTTTTATTTTTTTTCCTTCTTTTTTTATTTCCTCTTTTAATTATTTTTTATTTTTAGATGTTCGCACTATGAACGCACAAAATAGAATGAAATCTTGATCTTGATTTAGTTGGAACCATGCTGTAAGATTTTTATTTTCACATGAAACCTGATCAATGACTGACAGCGTGAGTACGATCGTGCATTGGTATTTCTATAGTAATTAGCACAAAGAGTGGACAGAAACTTGTTATGAGGAACCATGTAACGATTGTCTATCGTATCATTTCAAACTTGAGCCATAAATCATTGACGCCACTGTAGGCCGGATGTCAATTTACATTTCGAAAACTGTAACTGCTTGACTTTATTTAGGGAATTACTTTTTTAATTTCCCGTCCTTCATACATGTAGCGCATGGTTCAGCAATATATGCTAACGGCACATGCATCATAGAAGCTCAATTTCGTGAGCGATTCTTCGTTCCAAGACATGATTTACCATTTGATCATTCATCAGTTCCAGCATGAATACATGTACAATTAAATCGAGACGATTGGATGCAGTCTCACTTGGTCTCAAGAGATTTCAGGCTAGACTGCAGATTAAGCAGTGAATGTGATGAAAAGAACCGGAGATCCACCAGTTTGGACTCCAGCTGCGTCAACCACATTAGAGCTTTAAATGCTCTGTCGAAAAGAGTAAGAGAATTAGGTTGGCTAATATTGTCACATCCATCACATTGTCAATTAGGCTACCATCCTGCTTCTTCGTAAGGATAGAGAATCGCGTAAGTCAAGGGATCTTTATATGGATTGCGGAACATTACTATCCGTAAACGTATGATTTGATTGGCTGACGCATATCACTCTAAGTGACACAGCATGTCCGTTTTAACACCGCAAAAGGTCTATAATATGTTTGGTGCAGCGCAGGTCGAACAAAATCGTTTCAAATGAAAACAAGAGTATATACTGTTTGGTTATCTTTATGGGGAAATATATCAGCTTGGCACCTTGGTCGACTTAATCTTCTTTATTATATTTCGAAATTCACTAATAAACTCTCCTGAATGAAAAGTAATTTGAGTATCCACAAAAAATTTACCTTGCAGCCGTAGATTCTGCCTGTACATAGGTCGTAATCATAGTAATACTATTAGCAAATATTTTGAACTACTGAACTTTTGATGACAAATTATGGCTGATTTAAGGGTTCTGTGCCATCTTTCGATTAAATCTTTTGATTAAAGATGATGGCTGGTCATTGCCAGGTGGTAAATATTTAACTTCTTTGATAGTTCCTGAAATAATAACAATTCGAACTGCTGTCTTTGATCAGATGTGACTCTCAACAATTAAGTAATGTATTTTGGTTGATTACTGTGCATAGGTGGTTGGTACTGTTGCACGGCTTCCAATTTTGCTATGGCAAAGGTAAAATGCTTGTTGGTGTGACTGTGCAAAAATCTATGGTTGATTTTCCAAAATCACATTTTGGTATCTTCTGCGATAAGCTTTTTGCAGATCGATTTTTGAAAATACTGTCTTTCCGTAAAGAATATGACCACAATCATTTATATAAGGCAAAGGATATCAATCTGGTTTTGTGGTGGCATTCAAGGCTCTTGTCAATTAATTTATCATTAGCGACATCTACTAACAAATTATAATGAGACAGAAATACTTCCCCAAGTATTGGTTGTTTGACCTACTCAATGATTATGGTCCGCGAAAAACATTTCCTAAGTCCCAAAATTCAACTACAACCGTTTATCGCCGAAAAATGAAATCGCACTGCCATTTAAGGCATATAAAATATTTGTTGATGGTGCAACAGTATACTTATTGTATGAAACTTTGGGTCTGCAAAAACGTCTGCTACTGAGTCAATTTAAAAAAATATTTTGCTGTTGTTGACGTTACCGTATAGATGGTAGCTTCGTTACACGAAGGTGGTTTGACTTGTTTATGAATGATAATTGTTGTTTGATGAAGTTACTTTATACAAGTTGTCTGTGTGGCGACATCTTTTGTTACCATTATAGCAAAGATTTTTTTTTTAATTCAGCAAATTATCAGCAAAATTATAAGTGCAGTTCTTAGTTTCCAGTGGACTGGAAAAACAAAGTTTTCAATATAAAAAGAAAAATTTATTTTTTTAGCTAACAGAGTTTAAAATACGTTTTGTGTAAACACATTCAATTAATTATTTTATTTTAATTGTTATTATTTCTAACATTGTTTCATTAATAAACAAATATTGTTAACTGGGTTTGAATCAATTCATTTGGTTTGAGTCTCGGACAAAGATTCATTGGTATATTTATTGTTTTAAGAAGAAACCTTTCAACGTTTCCGAGAGAAGACTCGTTTGAAATTTAAACTGAATTATAACATATTGGATCAAACATTTAATCCATATTGGTGACCCCACATCTGTTCACACAGCCACTTACACAACACAACAACCTCAACATACGTTCAACACAATTCATCTCCAGCAATCAATCCCGCAATTTAGCAATCAATTCAACAACATAAACAAAAAATAGTTATTTTGTAAGTACTTTTTAATTTTGCTGACTTGTTTTATTTTTTTGTTTTGTACTTTGCAATGAGCGATGACGAAGTTTCCATCAGTTCTTCCGCTCCTTAAGACAATTTAGCCCCAATCACCCTTACCGCTGCTCAACTTAGAGACATTGTAGGTGATAGTGTCGCTGCAGCATTTCGCTCCGTGAATAATTCTGGTGCTAGTTCAGGCACCAGTACCCAAGGAAACCCTGATTTACCTTCCAATAATTCACGTTCTTTAGCTTCAGTCGCTTTCAAAGCTCCACAACCCCTGTTTAAACAAAATCCAATGTTTGGTTCGAAATACTCGAACAACAATTTAATGTTGCTAAAATTACGTCTGAACAAACGCGTTACTCTCATGCGTTAAGAGCTTTAAACAGTCGTCTCCACGACCAATTTGGAGATTTGAATATTCGGGATAAAGGAATCACCCCGTACTCTATCTTTAAAACAGAGATTATTAAGGGTCTTAGTGAACTAACTTCTGTCCAAATTCCGTTACAATGCTGGAAAAAATTTGAATGAGGAATCTATCAAAGAACTTTGGCTCAAAAGGCTTCCACAACAAGTTCAACTAACTGTACTAACTGCTTTTGAAAACGATTTTCCGCTCAACACATTAGCCGAAAGAGCTGACAATGTCATGGAGACCATGAGCAACTTACAAATCAATGCAGTAGAAAAACTAAGTTGTTCTAATAACATTCCTTTCACTAATTCCGATCAAAAGATGTTAGATTTCAAAAATGAAATCTTAATTGAAATGAATCGTTTAATCGACAGTTTAATTCGAGTAGTAAGAACAGAAGATTCCGTTCTAATTCAAATGGTAGAAATAAGAATCTTTGCTTCTATCATTCCAAATTCGGAGTTAAGGCTCTTAAATGCTTACCTTTTTGTGTACATTTTACTACATTTTCCCAACCTTCACAGCCACCGAATCCAAAAAACTTTTAAATCATCAACACATGGCAACATATGTTGATGATCAAAATTCTAGTCGTCTTCTCATAAGAGAAATTAATTCTAAAAAACTTTTTTTGATAGATACTGGTGCTGACGTTTCCGTAATTCCACCCAATATTTTTAAAATCTCCTCCACAGATTCGAATTTTAATCTTTTCGCGGGCCAATGGTACCAAAGTGAAAGCTTTTGGTACTAGTTTGATTAACTTGGATTTCGGATTAAGAAGAGTTTTCAAATGGACTTTTGTTATTGCTGATGTTTCCTCGCCTATTAGAGGGGCTTATTTCTTGAAACATACAGGTCTCTTGGTCGACATTCAAAGAAAAAGGATCATCGATCCATTAACCTCTCTATTTTCCATTGGCAAAATAACGAATTGTCCCCATATTCCACTGACCAAGATCGACCAGTCACAGTTGCTGCCGGAAATTTCTTATCTTCGTTTCAAATTCTCTGAACTTACCAGAGATAATTTTAATGTTCATGCAGTAAAACATGATGTGACTCATCGTTTGGACACTAACGGTCTACCTATTTCTTCCAAAGCCCGCCGCTTACCCGTGGACAAACTTAAATTAGCTAAAGATGAGTTCCAATCCATGATGGAACAGGGAATTTGCAGACCTAGCAATTCCGCCTGGGCAAGCCCTCTCCACATGGTTAAAAAAAAAGAACGGTACTTGAAGACCTTGATGAGACTATCGAGCATTGAATAATGTTACTATTCCCGATAGGTATCCGATTCCTTACCTCCAGGATTTTACTCATCAGTTAGCTGATTATAGTGTGTTCAGTACTTTTGATTTGGTACGAGCTTACCATCAAATTCCTGTAGAACCAGCAGACATACCCAAAACAGTCATCATAACTCCATTCGGTCTTTTCGAATTTACCAGGATGTCTTTTGGCCTGCGTAACGCGGCTTAATCTTTCCAACGGCTGATGCATCGAGTGTTATCTAAACTCTCGTTCTGCTTTTACTGTTTAGACGACATTCTAATAGCATCTAAAAATTTCGATGAACACATTTCCCATCTTCATATTATTTTCGCCAAACTAACCGAGTACGGCCTTATTATCAACCCTGAGAAATGCGTTTTCGCTCAATCTCAAGTTGATTTCCTCGGTCATATAGTCACCCCTAGCGGCATTCTCCCATTAAAGGAACGCGTTGAGGCTATTATCAATTTTTAAAGACCTAATCTAGCTGCTCAACTTAAACTTTTTTTAGGGATGATTAACTTTTACCGCCGATTTATTCCTGGTGCTGCCAAAGACCAAATTTCATTTAATGATTTTCTTAAAAATTACACAAAAAACAGTAAGATCCCTATTAATTGGTCCGAGGAATCCATCGAAGCTTTTGAACGTTGCAAATCCAAGTTATCTGCAGCTGCCCTACTTATACACCCTTCTTCTACTGCTAAACTGGCAATTATGGTAGATGCGTCCGACACTGCGATTGGGGCTGTTGTGCAACATTATTTGTCTGGTTCGTGGCAACCAATGAGTTCCTTTTCCTTCCGACTTAACAAAACTCAAATGCGTTACAGTGCTTATGATAGGGAATTGTTGGCCGCTTATCCCGGTATCAAACATTTCCGCTATATCGTAGAAGGTAGAATCTTTACCCTTTACACTGACCATAAACCACTCACTTATGCTTTTCAACAGAAACTAGAAAAAGCATCACCCAGACAATTTCGTCATCTTGATTTCATCGGACAATTTACGACTGATATACAGCTTGTTCATAACGTTGGTGCTAACACCCTATCTCGAATTAATCAAATTTCCATTCCTGAAAGTATTGATTACGAGAAGATTGCTGAAGCACAAAATACGGATGTCCGAAACCATTCATTCCTAAATCTTTCACTAAGTCAGTGTTTAATTCCTTTCATAGTTTGTCACACCCTGGCATTAAATCTTCTGTAAAGATTCTTCTATCCAAAAATGTGATTTGGGCTGGTATCAAAAAAGATACCAGAATGATGGCACGCAACTGTTTATCTTGCCAAAAAGTCAAAGTCACAAAACATATCAAATCCCCTTTCGACACTTTCGAATTATCGTCTCAAAGATTTGATCATACACATTTGAACATCATTGGTCCACTTCCCATTTCTAACGGTCAGAACTATTGTGTCACTCTGATTGATCGTTTTACTCGATAAGCTGAAGCTATACCGGTTCCAGACATTACTGCCTCAACAGTCGCGTTTGCAGTGTATTCTGGTTGGATCGCACGTTTTGGAGTTCCTATTAATATAGTCACTGATCAGGGTTCTCAATTCGAATCCCACCTTTTCGCTGAACTATCTAAATTTTTGGGTTTCGATCATCGTAGAACCATAAGCTACAATCCTAAATGCAATGGCATTATTGAACGTTGGCATAGAACTCTTAAATCAGCTTTAATGTGTCATAATCGCCCAGATTGGTATCAAATTCTGCCTTCAGTTCTATTTGGATTACGTTCTACTTTTAAAGAGGATCTTCAAACCACACCTGCCGAGTAAGTTTACGGTTGTACACTTAGCGTTCCAGGACAATTTTTGACAATTCTCAAGGATTCATTTCCAAAATCTGAATTTGTCAAAAATCTCAAAATTCACTTTGATGAGATTCGTCCAATTCCGACTTCGAAGCATTGTAACGATAAAATATTTATTAACAAAGACTTACTTCAAGCATTTCATGTCTTTCTTCGAACTGATTCAGTAAAAAGATCTTTACAACCTCCTTATACGGGCCCTTAACCGGTAATCAAACGCTTCCCAAAATGTTTCGATATAAATATTAACGGCCAAATTTCCAAAGTTTCTATCGACCGTCTCAAGCCGTATTTCTCCGATTTCGAAAATTTTCAAACTTCTGAATTCCCCATTTCTGGAGAAGTTTCTGTACCAATTAAACCTAAAAAGAAAGTTTCTTTCAATTTAGTTCCAGATTTTAATGATAGTAACAATCTAACTACCACCCGTTCTGGACGAACAACACAAATCCCCTTACGTTTCCGTAAATAAACATTCTCATTTTTTTTTTATCTTCTAACTTTAATCCACATTTTTTGTCTGATTCAGACCCTCTTTTCTGTCCCATTCATTTAAATTTCATTGTCACTGGAGGAGAGAGTACTGTGGCGACATCTTTTGTTACCATTATAGCAAAGATTTTTTTTTTTTAATTCAGCAAATTATCAGTAAAATTATAAGTGCAATTCTTAGTTTCCAGTGGGCTGGAAAAACAAAGTTTTCAATATACAAAAGAAAAATTTATTTTTTCAGCTAACAGAGTTTAAAATACGTTTTGTGTAAACACATTCAATTAATTATTTTATTTTAATTGTTATTAATTCTAACATTGTATCATTAATAAAGAAATATTGTTAACTGGGTTTGAATCTCGAACGAAGAAGATAAGATATGGCAATCTTGTTTATCGTTCTCACTGTTCGTAACCGAATGATGACCTATCCTGTTTAGGGTTAAAGTTCCGCTGCTTAAACCACTGTACCAATAATCAAGAATTAAAAAAATTGTGATATAGATTTCAAAATGTTTACCAAATAATTCAATTATATCACCCCTTTAAATCCATTTTCCTAAACAAAAAAAAAATTTCACCACTTTTATTTATTTTAAATTAATTTGGATGGAAAACAATTTAAGGGTTGATTGATTTTTGTATCATAATCAATTTTTTACTCGTCTTAGAAGATACATTTTATTTTATGATTTATGGTCTAATCACAAAAACATAATAATCATAATAATAATTCGCCCCCTCCCCCCCCACACACACCATCATTTATTACATTATATTTTATGAATGTTGTAAATTATATGCTGATCTGTGCATTAAAACAAAAAATATTTGTCTGAGAAATTCTATACATATTTTGCGATGAACTCTCAAGATTGTACACAATTCAACTTAATTTACCAATATTCAAGAAATCAAAGATAATTAAAATCCAATTATGATTTGATTATGTATACGATAAATGTACATAGTACATATATTTGTATATGTAGTCCGTCGACGTATTTAAACATTGAAGAAAGTTACGAATTTATTCTTGTATTTTCAGACGCAAATAAAATAAATTTGTTGTGGTTCGATGAGCAGAAATAAAAATCAGCCACCAAAAACCATCGTATCATTTAAATATTTTGAATTAAAATTTTTTATTTACGCAATTGTTGTTGTTTCATCTATATACAGTAGAATTATAACTAAGAAATAAGTCACCGCAGTCGTGTTTTGCCTATTAAATGATGAGATACCCGGCAAATGTTTTTCACAATTATATATTATTTTGTTTTTGTCATTGATGCATAATTTAATGGATGCGGAACTTTATTGTTCCTTTAATTTTGTTTGTTGGTTAGATTGTTAAGACACAGTCAACCATTACCGGATATGCAGCTCTGAAATTATGTTTGTTTTGTCGAATGAGGATTTTCAGCAGTCCACTGTATGTAGATTGTGAAAGTTTGTTATTCTATCTCTTGTGAATTGAGATTCTTCCGTTCATAGAATACGTTCCATAAAACTATCGATGAAGATGCTTCTTGTACAATACTTGATGAATTTGGTAGCGAGAGACGTTCAATTGTAAAGCGAGCCTCTTTATTCTAAAAGATGAACTTGCTGTTACAATACTAATTATTTCTTCGTCGGCATTAAAATGTTTTGGTGAGACTGAATTGAGCTCTGTCCGCGTATTTGATATTTTTTGTCTATATGACTATTGGTAAATACTCTTGTTAAGTCAGGAATACGTTTATACTCGTGATGCATTACCATCGCACAATCCGTAAAATAAATCGACATCATTGTACTGTTACCATGGCACATGATATCACTGAGCCACGATGACACATCGTAATATTAATTTTCTTAAATTAATTAGAATTTTTGATTGACAACACTGACCCAATAGACAATTTCTCAAAACTAATAAAAAATATTCGATTTTTGTTTTTTCAATATTTTAACAAATGAAATGACAATAATCAGCGCCTACTGTTTTAATGATCAAATAAAATTAAAATAGAAATTATTAAAATAAAAATTTTCCACTCGAAAAAACGCTAGTAGTTATAGGTTTTAGTTTTTTGAGTCAGGTGACGTCGGTTGTATAAGCTCCTCGCTCTGCATCTTTGGTAGCGCTAAAAGTATAACTACTAATCGGCAGAGTATGCACTGATTGGCTATTTTCTAACGGAATAACTCAGGCGTCGTAACTGAAAATGATCAGCGCATGACTGAATGCATGGGCAAATTTATTTTTGTCATCAGCATATTGGCAAAAAACCCAGAGCAAAATACTCCATTATGGAGAATATGACGGGTGTTTTTTTTTAAGCTGAAACTTTCAAATACCTCGGAAAATAAGCACTTTACGAAAAAAATGTTCTAGATCAAAATTTAATCATTGCGCGGGTAAAATACATTAGACCTAAAATTCGTACCCACTCCCCTTGTTGTAGGTGGGGTAGGGGTTACTTTGAAATTTAAATAGGAACCCCTATTTTATTGCAGATTAGGATTCTACGGCTAAAAAAAAAGTACTTACAATTTGTCTGAAACATTTTTTTCGATTCATGATAGATGGCGCTGTAATAGGCGATATTCAATCTTTTCGATTTCTCCTACTCAGAACCTATGCATACGATTCTGAAATACATTTGCAATTGTTTCAATGTTAATACTCGAAATTAGTCTTAAACAAATTGTATTTCTCAAATTTTCAATTACTGAAGAAAAATGACTTGTCAAGAAATATTTCAGCAGTGGTGCACTTGGCAGGTACCTGAAAGCGATACCAAGCACTGCTACTGCTGTGGCAAACTTGGCTGCAGTAACAGTAAATTTTACAAGGGAAAACGAGAACCCATTTTTGAAGGGTAACAAAATATTGGAATCGCAAAGCATAGAAAGTGAAAACAGAAATCTTTATGTCAATCTAAAGACCCTAGAAGAAATTGTGTCAAAGCTGGATAACGAAGATACCTTATTAATAAAAGAAAAAAAAGACCTCAAACGCAATATTCAAGCTGTTCGAAATGTAAATAATAAGAAGAACAGCATCGAATATCACACAGATGAAAAAGAACTTGAACGAAAAATCCATCCGCATAAGAAATTCGAGTGATCCTAAGTGGACACTTGAGAACCACCAAGACGAACCACCAAGAAAAACTGATTGAGCATTGAAAAAAGCAAGCCCACAAAGAAAATAAAAGCAGAATCATCGCCAGAATAGATTGGACAAGCATCACTCAACACGAGTAATGATAAAACTGAACATAATGAAAAACAAAGCAGCCAGAAAGTATTGAGCAAGTAACCCTGACATCTTTATCAGGTAATGCAACCACTCAGTGCAATAAAGATCCTAAACCAGAGAAGATAAATCAACCAACATCTATTATTATATTTGGTGTCAAAGACTACCCTACTATCAATGCTTTGTATCTTCAACGATGTTTGGAAGGTAAATGTACCAAAAACATATCGAACACTAACTATGAAGCTTAACGCTGACAAGTTTCAGTGGTATACTTATGAAGATAAGTAAGCTAGACCAATTAAACTTATGGCTAAAGGATTATACCATACCTATGAAAGCAATGACATAATAGCTGAGTGACAGCATAAAGATTTAGATATTCAGGATGATGTCAATATTATCAAAAAAGATATAGCTGAAAGCGATAAAAGGAGCCACAATCTGGTAAGAAGGGGACTACAACTTTTTACGCTTACTTTTGGCAATAAAGAAAAACCCCAAAAGATATATAATATTCGGGCAATTCAAAACATGAGAGTTAGAATTGAGAATTGAAAGAGTGACCAATTGTCCAACACGTGGCCAAGTAAATCCCACTTTTGATACCAATCTTGAGACTTTTTTAAAGCCTTTATTTTATGTTTCGATGCTAATGATGTTGTTTAATGTTGCGTCATGGTGCTGCTTGCATGGCCACCATCAATGATTGGAACTGTTTTAAAACATAAGTGGGTTTTAGATCTCAGCATCGCTAGTTCTTTTGGAAATTCGGCTATTTATACTTCTTAACTCAATTCTATTTTTCGGTTGTCTCTATTTCGTCTTTGAGAATTGTGAAAATAAGGAAGAATATACGCCATGATCTTCCGCAGAGATATGATATTATTTCTAAATTTGATGCGCTATGGTATGTAGTGAACATAAGAACATACACTTCTTAAGCTTTTGTTCAGGATAACCCAATTCATACCAAGACTTGTTGACATTATAGGAACCTAAAGGCTGTAACAAGTACTCTGGCCTATTAAACCAAATGAAGCGTTGCCAAATTCTTCCGGAACTATTACTGATCCGGAACTACGTGATTCTAGTCTTCTTTAGAGTTGATGTCATGAATTTTAGCGACTCGATTGGCGGCAAAATTTAATGTTTTGCAACATAAAACTTGACCTCTAATTCGCGAAAGTACAATTTTTGATTCCGTCCAATAGAATTTCTTCTCTATAGAAAGATTGAGAATCGGTTCAATGCGATTCATTGTCTCTGTGAGTAATATAGTGCTGCATATAATTCCAGTCGTTATTTTAAATGGCGCAACCTTTGATTTAGCGCAAAGTAATATCATTGTGGCGTCATCATTAATTTTAACACGGCTTACATAAACACTAGCACATCCATATGCCTTCTCGTTATCATCGGAGTGTCCATGTAATTGGATTGATATTGTTGATAAGAACTACTCGGAGTTTTCTAAGGAGCGTCGATGTACGGCATAGCAAGCTTCCGTGGAATTTCCGATACCACAGATGCAGGTGTTTGACTTTTTCCTAATTTTAGGCCTATAGTTGTGCACCAAATGATTTTGTAATAAAGTTAAACTGTGTTACTAAGTCCACCAATGCTCGGCCCATTATTGCTATTCCATCTCTATTTAACACCTTAATAACAGCCGTGGCTAAAAAAAGCGTATCCACTGGCATAGTTACTAGTTGAAATTGAGGAATTTGTGTTTCCGGATGAAATTTGTAAGGTCACTTGATCAGAAATCGATTGTTTTACAGATTAACTATTTTATACTTCACTTGAACTATTTCCTCTTTCACCGTGCAAAAGGTTATGATTGTTTCCATTGCATTTGAGACATGACGTCTTTAACATACACGACTGTATTGCGTGATTCGATCTTAAACCGTTCGAACATAAATTAAGTCTAGTAGTTCCTCTATTTCTAGCATAGGTTGAGCAATTTAAAAATTTCCAACAACGATATATCGCATGTGGTTGGCCCTTAAACAGTAAAGACAATTAAACTTCGATGACGTTACGAAGGAAGATTGAGTTTAAGTAGATAGTAGACGCATCGAATGAATCATATTTTTCCGTCCGTATATAAACCAACTGCTTATTGTTAAACCGCTCTTTGATGCTTACTCGAAGATGCACTCCTTGTTAAAGAATTTGTTAGATAGTGAAATTTGACAGCATCGCTTACCATTTTAATGCCATGAACAAGGGTATCGAGGTATCGAATGCCTCAAACAATCTTGCCCCCATTTGTGCAGTAAATTGTTGGCAACTCTGAAAAAAAATAATTTGACAGCTAAGAGTTCAGCTTCTTTGGGTGGTGGACAAAATTACACCAGACTAAATTAATGACATCATTTTCACCGAAATCTCTGATCCTGAGATAGATCCATAGAGTAGCACGAAGCGATAAAGGCTAATATGCTCCACGCACCATGCGGACAACACAATCCCACTTCGGTTTGTATGTCCGATAATAAATGCACAAAACGATATCCACGTGCTTTTATTTCGGAAACTTAAACTGGAAACTCACCAGATGAAAATGGCAGAACATTCATGACTTAATTGAAAGGAGCGGATATCGTGGTTGACAACATATGGATCGTGCTATATTCGCCAATATTGTCTAAGGCATTTAAAACACATATCAATGTCACCAAAAGAAGCGATATGGTGGTTATTGGCGTTGAACGAGATGATATCAGTAGTTTGAAATGGGCCGATATGTGAACTGCAACGGAGCACTCTGGAGAATATTTTCATTTGCGATTCATAAACGTCATCTGGCAGTTCATTTGGAGATTGGCCAACGAGTGCATTTCAACGCAGAGAACGCAGCACAGCGAGTGGAAAGATCTTCAATAACGAGTTTCTTTTTAACTTGCGCCAGTGATCCGTTTGCGGATTTGAAAAATTGGTAAATCGAAAATTCAATATATGAAACCGGAAGTCGTGTTTTAATTTTATGATTTTTATGTTGTGAATGTGTAGTACTGCGTAAAAAAAAAATTTTTTAGATCTATATTTTTTTTTATTGTTGTTGTTGCATAAGATACAGTTGGTCAAAGAATTTTGAATTTGTTGAAAATGGTCGTGCATTTATTAAGAAAACTAGTAATCTGAAAAATATAAAATAGGACTCAGTTTAAAGATAAAAAAAAAGAATTAAGAAAATATTACAAAAATAGTACCATCTTTAAATTTTTCATTTTCAAAATGGCCACCAAACTAGTTTTTCTCAATTTTCTAGAAATTTTTATTTTTTTTTTTTAATTTTGTCTATATTTAACCAATTAATTCTATAAAACATATCAAAAAACAAAATTGGAGTTATTTTTTGTTTTTTTCCAAAACGCGTTTTAATATCATGGCCTACTCTACTTTTGTATATAAAATTGAATATAAAGAGAATTTTGTAACTTTTTAACTTTAATTGCAAATAATCACCTGTCGATGATTTTTCTAAAATTAAAACTAGTAGTGAATTTACAATATTAATTAAATCTTTTAGTTGTTGGAAATGTCGCAATCTAAATCGTAATTTTCTGGATTATTATAAATCACATCCTTTCTCGTGTTCTGCTTACGTTATAATATTTTATTCTTTTATTTTTCACAATGCTACTACTGCGTTTTTCATCTATTTTTGATGACTACTAGAACTATTTTATATAAATTATAAAAATTAAATTATAATAATTATCTATTATTAAATTAACCAACTAATATTTAAATTGATAATATATATAATTAAATATAGAATACTACAGAAAATATATATTTTTTATTTTGTGAAAATTATTGTGGTTTTATTAAAAAGTGAGTGAAAATTGTCGGAGTTTTATAGTTTACAATTTTATTCATCGATTTATAGTTTTGAATTTTTGGTATAATTAAGTGTCTAAATCAAGATCTTAGATAGTTAAAATTTTGAAGTTTATCATATAGTTTATCAATTCAAGTTTTAGTTTATCATACAGAGAATTTGTATTACTTAAATTACATAATAAGTGGATATAAAAAGTGTTGTAAGCCTTTTGTTGACTCAAAGTGTTCTAAAAATATACGAAAATTGAATAGTAGTAATATTATGGATCTTCTGCCGCCTTCAATTAAAACAAATGAAAATTTATCCATTTGTTCAACTTGCTATTTGAATATTAGTTGTAAACGTTGAAAAATTGAAACAGAAACTTCACTAATCTGTTTATCATCATGTTCCGCAGTTACGCCAAAATCGTCATCAACAATAGATTCTGAAATAATTTCAATTAGAAGTGATAGTGCAGAACGAAAATTACAAAATGCGAGCGTTCTTCAAAAAAATCGATGAGATATTACCAGAATATTCTCCCATATAAGCTGGTAAGCTAGGAACAAGACAATAGCATCAACAACAAAAATAAATCGAATTAGCTGCAATAGTACCATCAACATCATCATCATCTTTGATTCCTGGAATCGAGCCTCTTGTGAATCAATCAATGGAGAAAGAAAAGAAGGCGTATTTATATGATAAATTCATGGAGGAACTGAAAAGCAAATTCAAACAATTGGAGAAAAGCTGTGATAAGATACAGCACATTTGGTGATGTCACTAACCATACAACAAATTCAACAGGAGTTCAATACAACAGCACATTTGGTGTGTAGAGCTAAATCTATTTAGCGCCGGTACGGCCCACTTAGTCTTCCTGTTCCTAAAGCTGGGAAACGAATCAGCGATGCACTAGAGCAATCATAGTAATAGATTATTATAACGAAGATGAAGTCAGTAGGATAATACGTGGAAATCACGATTGCGTAACTATTGAAAAAGTTAAAGTTCAAAAACCATTAATGATGAGTACATTAAACGAATGCTACAAGAGCTACAAGATTCACCATCAGGATGTTCATTAAAAAAAAAATGGGGTTTCCAAATTTTGCTCGCTCCGTCCTAAAAACTGTGTGCAACCAGGAAGCAGTGGAGCGCTTACAGAGTGTGTTTGTACAAAACACTAGAATGTTAAATTAATTATTTATGGAACCAAGATAGAAACTATTACAAATGGAGAGATATCGAAATACCAAGATTGCATTTCATTTATATCATGTCCAGAGCCTAAGCCGATATGTTATCTTCTAAAATGCAAGAATTGTCCAAGATTAAATTTATTTCGAGAATACTTAAAAAACGCTTTCCTGGAAAAGGACTATGAGGATGCTGAACGATATATCGTTCAGTCAGTGGATTTTAACTCACAGATGCAATTTGGAAAAGTATTCAAAACCGTTAGAAGAATTTTTAGTTTACTTCATAAAGAAGTTGTAAAATCTGATTCCCCATTACTTAATTTTACTTCAACAATCTAGTTTCGTAAAAATTACTTTAGGGCCTACAGAAGCACTGGTTTCATGTGATTTTGCAGAAAATTATTCATTTATAATACAAAATGCAGCGCAAGGTTTTCATTGGAATAATAAGGAGGCAACTATTCATCCGTCTTAGTCATGACACCGTGGCAGTTCATTTATTCAACTAAAAACTGATCGAGGTACTATCAAGAGAATGGCATCCAGAGCCAGTCACACTGATGAATACGATGGTACCATAAAGAATGCAGCAGAGTTATTCAAATGGGCTAAAACTTTAAAGACTGATATGATTTTTAAGTTTTGTTCTGATATTGAGTTTATCTCCAAAAAAATCCGACTTGCAAGTAGGTTTGAAAACTGAAAACCATAAACGGAACTCGCGATTTCCATGCAGTTATTCTTTCAGGAGAAGGTTACTTAAATTTTAAGAAATATTCTAATAGTGAAGATTATGTTAGATTTAAGATGTAATTATTTAACTTTATTTTTAATAATAAATTTTTTACCAATAACTTTTGTCTTAAATTTAATTTTTCCTATATATAAAAAGTTGGTGATTTTATTTAGTCGAATTTTGCTAGAAAATGATTTTTTGGAGTGAAAATAATCATTAAAAACAGTAAACATAAATTGATTTTGATCAATTTAAAATTAAAAATTTTATTATTAAGTATAAAAATAGAGTAGGCCATGACATTAAAACGCGTTTTGCAAAAAAACAAAAAAAAAAACTCCAATTTTGTTTCTTGATATGTTTTAAAGAATTAAATGGTGAAAAAGATAAAACTATAAATATAAAAATTACTAATTTCCAGAAAATTGAGAAAAACTAGTTTGGTGGCCATTTCGAAAATGGAAAACTTAAAGATGGTACTATTTTTGTAATATTTTCTTAATCTTTTTTTTTTTTTTTTTGTTTTTAAAATGAGTCCTATTTTATATTTTTCAGATTACCAGTTTTCTTAATATTTGCATAAATGCACGACCATTTTCAACAAATTTTTGACCAACTGTATCTTATGCAACAACAACAATAAAAAAAATCTAGTTCTAGAATTTTTTTTACCCAGTACTACACATTCAAAACATAAAAATAACAAAATTAAAACATGACGTCCAAAAATTTCCGATTTCACGAATTTTTCACCGTATATACAGAGTGTCCCAAAAAAATGTATACACACTATACAGACTTTGTAAAACGTAAATTTATTTTAAAGTGCTACCTTAAGTTTGAAAACATAGTGGAAGTGCAAAGACAGTTTAGAAGGGAATTTCTTATAGACCACCTACAAGACTCACCATTACTCGCATCAGTGATAAATTTGAAAGAGGCGGGACTATTCAAGATGTCCACAAACAGCGTTCTGGGAGACCATGGACATCCACAAGCACCGCAAGAGAAAAAGAACTGCTTGAAACATATCACGAAACTTCAAGAAAATCTGTTCGCCAAGCAGCACGAGAAGTAGGAATTTCAAAATCAAGTGTCCATCGCATTTTGAAGCGCGTTCAATGAAAGAGTTATATTCCAAGATTAATTTACGCCCTCAATGAAGACGATTTTGATCGGAGAGTGGAGTTTTGTGAATGGTTTTTGGCGAAATGTGCAGAGGACGTAGAATCTTCACATAAAATTGCACAATTGCAGCTACTAGGCACCAAAAAATCCTCACGTTACAGCGGAACATAATTTAAATTTACCAGGAGTTACAGTGTGGTGTGGATTGTCAGAGTGGGGTTTAATTTGGACATTCTTTTTTGATAACACTGTGACTGGTGCCGTTTGTTTGAATTTGCTTTTGAATTTGCTTTTGAAAATGTAATGCCAGGTATTCTTGAACAGTTTGGGGATGGCACATATTTTTATTTTCAGCAAGATGGAGCGCCTGCTCACTACCATCGTGATGTGAGAGCTTACTTAAATGAAAAATTGCCAAATAAATGGATTGGACGAAGTGGTGCCATCGAATGGCCCCGTGCTCTCCAGACCTCACGCCATTAGATTTTATTTTGTGCGGACTCATCAAAGATAAGGTTTATTTATCAAAACCGGCAACAGTCAACCAATTGAAGTCGGAAATTAAAAGAGAATGCAGTGAGATTCCTATTGAAATGATTTGCCACGTTTGCGATTATATTGCTTCGCGTTATCAGCAATGTTTAGATAAAAATGGGCATCAATTTGAATACTTGCACTGACTAATGAAATTCTTCACCTATTTATTTTATTTTATACTATTCATTTGTAATATATCTAAATAAATACTGTTTTTATAAACAAGTAAAGTGTGTATATATTTTTTGGGACACTCTGTATATACGGATATATATATATATATATATATATATATATATATATATATATATATATATATATATAATATATATATATATATATATATATATATATATATATATATATATATATATATATATATATATATATATATATATATATTTATATATATATATATATATATATATATATATATATATATATATATATATATATATATATATATATATATATATATATATATACACAGAGAAAAAAATCCACATAAAATTCCACATTTTCCATACAAAATCAATAAGATATCTCTATAGATTTTTTCCAAAAAGGAAGTTTATTAAAACAATAAGGTTTTTCTTATAAATATTTTACTGTGATATCACATTAAAAAAATCAGGTTTCCACATTAGTTTAATCTGTTGGTCTGATTATTATAAAAAGCATTCTTATTGTTAAATAATCCGAAATCTTAGTGAAATGATACGAATAGCATCTTAATTAATTAATACGTTTACTTATTAAATTGAGTAGATGTCACATTATTTTTTTAATCCGAATTTCTTGTTAAATTGTATTGAATTGAGTAGATATCACATTGTTTTTTTAAAATGAAATTCTGATAAAACCATCAGTAGTTAAAAGGAGTACTTCTTTTTTAAAGCCCATATATATTTTGTAGCCATAAATTAAAATGCAATTTTTTTTATATAATTCAATAAATTTTATTTATTTAAGATATTCTTGTAATATATACTCTTGTAAAAATATTAAATTCTATATATAGTATTATATAATTTTTATGTATTTTAATTTTATTTATATAATGTATATTAATATATATTTCTTATTTTCTAATTTAATTTACTAAATACAAGTATTTTCAAAAAGCTTAATAATATATTTTTGGCCTAACAACTTTAAGTCCATTATTAAGTGTGTAAAAATGAGTTTGGCTTCCCTATTATTAAAGATCAGTAATGTTATTTTGTATGTCAGTTATAACTTTTCTAGAAAGAGATGGATTTGAATGCAGTTTTAAAATAAATTCTACTATTGGTTTATCTAATTTCAGAGAAACAAATTTGGATTCTAACACATTAACACTAAAAGATGCGTCCGTTAAATTTAATATTTCTGGTTGAGACATTGAACTGTTTGGTGTATCTTTAATACTTTGAGTAGACATCACACGTTCACTTGATTGATTTTTATTTATCGCGTCTTGTTTAGAAAAACTAAGGGCATGCTTTTGAATATGTTTTTTAAATGCATAAATATTTTGGAACTTTTGCCTACAATTTTCTTGTCTACATTTAAATTTATATATACTTGGGACACCGTGAAAAACTTTAATATGATTTATAAGGACATTTAATGATAAACTAAAATACTCACACATAAAACAGTTTAGATTGGCCATAGTTTTGAAATGGATTAATTAATATGTTTTAATTTGTTTATTAAATTAGAAACTTCAGAAAAATTTTCTGAAGATAAATTGTAAAAAAATTCTTCAAAAAAGGACCAAACTAGCTTTGAAATAGGTGAGTATTTTAGTTTATATACATAAATTAATTTTATTATTATGTCTATACATTTGATGAATGTACAAACTTTATACTTAACGTTGTCAAAAAAAACAAAAAATTCTTTTAAATTTTCTATTGTTGTCCCGACAACAATAATTCTGGGTTGCATTTGTTGCTTATTTTTGAGTAATGTTTCCCGTATACGTTCCAATTTTGGTTCCAAATCATTGATTGTAATGATATGAACCACAAAATCACTTTGTGCATCTATGATGGTTGGTTTATAAGTTTTTGAAAGTCTTTTAGGGATTAAAACGCTATTAAGCAGCATTGCTATAATACAATGTTGTGAATCTAAGGGCAAATTTCAGATAAAAATATTAAATATTTTATAAAAGCTTTAATCCGTTGCTACTTACTCTTATCCATAGGATTTTCCTTTAAAGATTTTAACAATAACTTTGACGGTTTGTCTTTGATTTCGCTTTCATATATCTGTACAACTTTGGTACAAAATTTGGTGTACTCCGTGAGAAGTAAATTCGGTTTTGACGGGAATAAATGATAAAAGTCGATATCGATCTGTATAAATTTAAAAAGAAAATTAAATATGCATAGATCGCACTATTTATATATATATATATATATATATATATATATATATATATATATATATATATATATATATATATATATATATATAACACATAACACATACTAGTTGATAACCATTAGGGTCTTCAAACCGGGGCATTTCCGACAGTAAATTTTGGAGAGGTTGGGAAGAGTTCTGGAATTTTGGAATTCTTATTGCAGTGGTCTTCTCCCATTTATCTCGTACTTCATCCCATGGTCCAAAATTATTGGTCAACCAACATTTGTATTCCTCTAGATTATCTATTTAATGAAAATTAAATTCAGTTATCTTAATTAAATATAATAATTATTACATACGAACCCGAATTTTCAGTAGTTAAAGTTTCGTCGGTAATTTGTTCGTCTTCTTCAAATGTCTTTTGTTCGATTTTGTTTTGAACATTTACCCATCGAGAATGAAGTTTCCCAGTGGGGTTTTTTTTGCCAGTCTTCCGCTCCATGAAGTAGGTAGTCTATTCAAATATATTTATTAAATTTAATAATAATAACCGGTATTTAAATAAAACAGAAACAACTTACTGAATTTTCGTTAGGAAATAGAATGGTAATACTCTTAGCCCATCTTTCCATATCTGCATAAGTCATTTTATGGAATTTGGCCTTATGATAATCGCAAATGGTATGGCAAATTTCTTTTTGATGTTTACTATCAAGGGTGTTATTTTGTCGATAATAAGATAAAATTAAGTTCCCTTTAATGCTGCCTTCCAACATCGTCTTTAAATTAAAATCAAATGTATTTTCTGTAAAACATTTTGTTGCGTTAGATTCTTCAAATTCTTGAGCAAAACTTGCGCTTGATGGTCTGCTCAATGATGAAACATCCGATGAAATTTTTTGAAGCCATTCCAGAATTGAGCTTGAAGCTCCGCTGACTGTGTCGCAATCACATACCATAGGATTTCCCTGAATATTATATACATGTAATATCAGTATTATACAGCTATACCTAAATATATATATATATATATATATATATATATATATATATATATATATATATATATATATATATATATATATATATATATATATATATATATATATATATTTATATATATTTATATATATTTATATATATTTATATATATTTATATATATATATATATATATATATATATATATATATATATATATATATATATATATATATATATATATATATATATCACTAAAAAACTTGTGGCGTTTATTATCTGAAAATTATTACTTAATGTAATAGTACTTAAGGTATAGTAGTACTTGAATATAATTATGTATTATCTATTTCGTATATATTAAGCAATTGTATGTATGAAATTAATTTTCAATCGCACTATCAACCAATAAATTATTTATATTAAATTAATTTTGTCTAAGCACCACAATCATTTTAAAAAAATATCCGTTAAACAATATTAACCTTATTTTTCCGCCATGTTCTTAACTGGCTTACAAATAAACTTTTTTCGCCAATGAAACATTTACCGTAGTCGCTAAAAATTTCATTTATAGATTCACGGTCTAAACATTCCAAATGTTTCACTGAGTAAATACCACCTGAAAGTATTATATCTTGTGTTGACTCTGCAATTCCCCATTCTTGTAACAGTTGAAGCACCTTATTAGTTTCATCCTGGCTGAATTCAGGTGGTTTTATGAATGTTATTTGAAGCGGGACTTGTTCATCGAATGGTATGCTCATTTTGTTGGATTTAGATGTATCTGCAAATTATTATACTTACATAATATCTAGCTTGTTTAATTTTATAGAAAAATTATTAACCTTATTATAAATTTGAAACCCGTTGAATACTACGAGTATTGAAAATAAAATATTTTTTTTTGCAACAAACCACTAACTACTTCTTTATAAATTTTTTCACTAAATGATTTATTTTAAATGTTTTCATATTTGTATTAAAACTATGATTTATGACCACTGATTAATAAATTTATACTATAAATGTTTCTTAATTTATAATTAAACTGCCACTTTATGTATTAAACCAAAACTTTTATTTTAAGGTAAAATTATTTTATACGAAAATTAAATATGCACTTGTGATCTCATCTATACTGTTCAACAATTGTAGAAAGAATGATTATTTCGGCTATTTTCTCGTAGATTACCTCTTTTTTTAATATAATTAAGAGGAATTTCCGATTAAATATTATATTTAATGTGGACATTCCTATAATTACATTTTTTAATAGGAAATCCATATGATTTCAAATAGGTTAACTTATTAATTTAATTTTTTGTGCCTTTCGCTTAACCGGTCGTTTCGTGTTTTTATTTATTTTTCAATAGGAATATCACATTATTTTAAATAGATAATTTATTATTAATGATTTTGTTTCGCATTACCCGTCATACGGTTTAACAAATTATTTTTCACGATCATTGCTTAGATGATTAATGAGAACTACTGATTAAAAGTTAATTTTAATGTGAAATTTCTTATAATTATCCTTTTTAATAGGAAATGCTCATAATTTTAAAAAGAACAACTTATTACTATTTTATTGTGAAAAAACTTCTCAAAATAATGTGATTTCTTTTTAAAAATCAAGTAGATATCTTTTTAAAACTAGGTAAATGAATAGAAATCTCGCAAAATCTGTTAAGAGGGATATCTTATTAACTTTTTTTTCTCTGTGTATATATATATATTGCAGAGCATTTGATTATAAATATGATTGTCTTCTGCTAGTAGATTATTGGCTACCGCAAAACGGACCAATTCGGTTATTACTGACATAGCTTCCCTTTCCTTCCACAAAAAAACTGACTGTCGATAGCGTGTTAGTAATCGTGTCGAGTCTGTTAAAGTAAGATTCCTATCCAATTCTCCGCATTTGTTATATGCAACGCAGATATACGATGGTGCTCAGCATTCCGGGAGTACTTGATTAATCTTTGGCCGTACATTCTTACCAATCAATCAAATCAATTAAAAGCGTAAAGTTTCTGCTCATAACAAAGGTAAAACTCAATGTGGAAAAGCTCTTTTCAAGTCAATTACTATTGGACATTAATTTGTTAAAGTTTAAATAACTCTGCAACTATTTGATATCGTTCACAAGAAGTGATTAGCTCCTAGAAATTATATCACTTTTAATTTTAAATGAGACAGTGCTTTTTTCTTATTATTCGTTTTGTATATCTGAAAAATACGTGAAATGAATTAAAAATTCGAATTTCGTATTTTAATTTTTTTATAAGCTTATTTTATGGTTACTTTCACTTTGATTTAATTGTGTTGTTAATTTCTTGACATTTATACAGTTTCGCAATGAGATAAGTAATTATTAATCTTTCACCATCCGGTCCCCCTACTATATCCTTTATATATATAGTTACGCGGTATGATTTTAATCCAAATAATTTCAATATGCCACAACCAAATAATTTACCAAGATTTACCATCAATCTGTTTGTTAGTTGTGTTTACGGTGGGCGAACACTATATCACTATAATATGTTACCTTAAATTACAAAAAAAAAATGTCTCATGTCTCGTTTTGTCTGTTTTAATATCGAAATATAAATCTTCACCGAAATATAAATAAATCCGTGATAATCAAACCAAATCCACCATCAAATTTACATCTTATACATTTCCATCGTCACATGAACTTCATAATTCGTCGGAATGAGGAGTATTTATAGAGTATCTAGGTACTTGATACTTGCGTTAAAAAAACAAAAAAAATGTTAACCAAAAATCAACAAAAAGCTCAAAAATAAAATATAAAACAGTCAAATGTAAATTTAATCTGTTAAATTATTTTACACACAAAACACCTTCCACCGTGCTCCGAGTTTTGTGCGTGTGTAGTGTGTGTATCCTTCGTTTTATGATTACATTTAAGTAAATATAAATTGAATATTTTTTTTTTTTTGGCTGACATAAATTTTGCGTGTGTTTATTTATTGCTGCTGCTGTTTTTGTTGTTGTCATTACATTACACGAGCCCCACAACTCGACTTTTTAATTTTCTAAAAATTTCGGGGGGATTTTTAGTGTTTCGGTTGGAAAAATTTTAAAGTGTAAAATTATAATAAAAAATGACGTCAATAATATTAAAAAAAAAAAAAAAGATGACTCTGGGTAAATAATTGTGGCAGTAAGATTTCCAACAAGGACAACATAAATAATTTAATGATGCTGTTAGTAAACAGTTATATAGACATATGATTGTAGATTGAGATTTGGTTGCAATAAAATTTTAAACTGTTTTCTACTTTATCAAAGTTTTCCGTTCGTCTGCAATGATCCAAAGTACTGGTAACCTTGCTTGAAAGCAAAAACCTCGTAAAATATGTTTTATATGGTTTACTGTGGGTGATAAAAAGCGCCTGTAATAGGTTGGGCTGCGGCAAATGGTTCCATAATTTCAAATACAGCAACAAGAACTCTTGGACACAAAAAACTTGTTTAATCCGACATCTTTTACATAATTAGATTATGCACTTCATTTGTTCTTAGTACTGATTTTTATAGTTAAATCCGAAGAACTTCTTCGTATGGTCAACATTTTTAAAGTTGGACAACCAAAAAAATATCATAGAGTGGAAATATTGTAGTCAGTGGTAGACACGATCCCACCATCCTCACTTCAAGTGACAAACCCTATTTGAAAATCAAAATATTTAAATTATGGAATCCAGTTTTTGTTAATTTTTACATATTTTAACGTTTTAGAGCATATACAACAAGCAAACATAGAAAGGAACCATAGAAACGTTAAAATCGAGCAACGCATTCCGCTCCGCCATTGTTTACATTAATTGGACCTAAAATGTTTTTGATACCTAAGAATTAATTTTTTTTTAAATATTTAGAATATAATAATGGATTAGGCAAAAACGTAACAATTGGTGACAGCAATGGGTTTGTGAAAAATATAAAATGATGATTCTCTTTATAGCGCTGTGGAGAAAGAAGGTTTTAATCCGGATTAATATAAGATCGAAATAGACAAGAAGTTACCATACTGTAGCAAATGAAGAGTTTTTAGTAGAACAAGACAAGTAGATATCGTTAAGAAAGAAGTAAAATAAACACAACCGTTAGTTGGAACGAATAAAGAACCACCAAAAAATGTCGATCTGTCACAGTTAAATTTGTGGTTGTCGCAAAACAAATGTTGGAGTAGCAGCTGCCGAGCAAAAATCACATAATGGAACAAAAAGGTGATATACAAATATCAAAATTAACTGATTAATCTACTAATATTTTCAAAGAAAAGTAGATATCTTACAAGAAGAATTTAAAACTGAGATTCAGGAAGCTAAAACGGAGGTCCAACAAGTTGAAAAAAATTGTCAACGACTCGAAAAGGAATTACTTGACGTCGAAATAAACTGCACAACACCGCAAGTAGTTCAACATGTTCAATCAATTAATAATTGATGCAAGTCACGGAGCTGTGTTAATAATGGCTCTTAAAGGAGACATTGCACGCGAATCCCACCAAAAGTGAGCGCAATAGTTACTTAGAAATAATAAAGCCGTTAGATCGGAAGTATGGTAGTGTCCACAAAAAAGTAATAAATCGAATGAAATTAATATAAAGGTATCAAAACTGCAGCAAAATTTTACATGAATGTTCATCGCCAATCGTGCGACTAGTAGATCTCACATATAGTAATACGATATCAGATTTTTTGCAGAAAATAAAAATAAAAGCATTTATTGAGGGATATAAGATTTAAGTGCTACCTGAAGAAGAATGATCCGAGGAAGAAGAAGCAACTACAAGATGAAGATGTGTCAACTATAATATAATTTAAGGAGAAAGAATATCGGCCCACATGGAAGAAGATTTCAGACAAGTCTCCTATTTTAAAAGCTTAAAAGGGGTTGGAAAAGCATGGACTAAAAATTTAAGCAACCGTTGCTAGTGATACCAATGAGTCGGATTGTGAAGTTCTAAAGGGACATAATGGCAAAACGTTACCAGGAAATCAAAAAGACACTAGGAAAAATACAATAACGGTTCTACTGGTCGAAGTGTAGACAGTTGGATTCCTTTTCAAAAATGTATCAAATATGGCAGTAAAGCGACCCAGAAAAGCCGAGGTGTCATGACAATTTTAAATCAGAAGACCACAACGATACTTAATGCATTTGTTAACAATTTTCCTCTTGGCATTAATAAACCTCCAAAACAACTTCGGATTTGATGCAAGTCCTCCTCCAATACTCAACATGTAATTGTTATCAAAATGATGAATCCTTTGCGAGCGTGATCAAAGTCTAGATAGAACTTCGCGCCGTAACTTATGAAACTTGTTGCGGCGCTTTTTAATTTGAAAACCTATTTTCCGTGTGTGATAAACCAGGGCATTGACGGACGACTGCACTCTAACCACCGATAAGGTACAATTTTTAAAGACTTTATGCTAACAACAACATATAACAGTGTGTGAACATGAAAACCAGCGGCAGACTTAATGCCAACATCTTACTGTAAATAACAAACTTCGTAAAGCAAGCATAATACTTTTTAAATGGAATCCAGTTTCTTTCAAATTCTAATCTGTTTACAGGAAGGTTGTCAGAGTTTTTGGCCTTTGTGGACGGGCTGACTTTGACCAAAGTTTTGTTTTTTAACTAAACTATCAGTTTTAGCCAATTCTGTTGCGTTTTGACGTAGATTTAAAACACTCACTTTTTGAACCATTTAGGTGATATTAACGCATAATTTGTTTGAAAAAGTCCAGCGATTATTTGGAAACAAGAGTTTATTTTTTTAATTGATAACTCTCTATGCTCTTATTTATGAACCATATGACTTTAAGGTAAACGAGAAAGTGTTCCATAAAAATATGTTTACTATGTTTGATGTTTAAAAAATATAAACAGTTTACTGCCAACCAATAAAAACTAGAACAGAACTCGACACAGTCCCATAAAATTCCTTTGACACAATAAGCTTTTAGAATGAATTGAAAAAAGAACTTAACCCCCAGTATAGTTTTGCAAGAACAGTACTAGAAATTCAAGCCGAATTATTAAAAAAAAAAACAATCCAGAGGGGAAAATGTTAGACAATATGCAGCTCGAATTAATAAACTTTTATCCGAATTAAATGATGCCAGTTCATAGTCAGTTGGTATTGATAAGTCAAAAGTCTACATAAAACTAAATGAAAATATTGCATTAAAGACTTTTCATAATGGATTACGTGATCCTACTAGACTAGTGATAAAAGCGTGTCGATTTGATAAATTAAAAGCTGCAATTGCAAAAGCTTGCGAAGAAGAACTTTTGGTGCAAGTTCCATCTTCTTCGAATTTTAATAATTACTATTTTCTTTATTTTTTTGTTTAAAGATAAACACTGAACCAATTGAAGACGTCCATATTTACCAATCAAATTATTTGGCAAATCCAGAACATAATCGGCTAAAGAGATTTGAAGATGAGTTATTACTCCATTCACTGAACACTGAAAAAAAGGAATCTATCATAAAGATTTATCGTGATTTTCATGAAATCTTTTATTTGAACGGTGACCAATTAAGTGCAACGGATTTAATCAAACATGAAATTAAATTAGTTCCAAACACTAATTCTTTAGTCCAAAAACCGTATCGTCTACCTGAATTTGCAAAACAAGAAATTGAAAGTCAAGTATACAAGAAATTCTACCGGAAATTATAATTAAGCCAAGTCAATCTCCTTGGAGTTCACCTTTGTTGGTAGTTCCGAAAAAGTCCAAAAATCTAGGAAGTTTCCAATTGGCATCCATTGTTTCCATTACCAAACATCACCGACATTTTAGAGAAATTAGGACGTATCCAATACTTTACAGCACTTGACCTTGCGAATGGTTATCATCAAGTATCGATAAAATCATCAGCTAAAGAGAAAACAGCCTCCAGTAGCAGCCTAAGACACTATCAAGATGTGAGAATGTCGTTTGGATTGAAGAACACGCCTTCACCATTTTAACGGTTGAAAAACCCTATTATGTCTGGTTTACAAGGTATTCACTGTTTAGTTTATTTGGATGATGTTGTGGTGTATGCTGCAACACAAAAGGAACATAATCAAAAATTAAAGGACGTTTTCTCAAAGTTTCGAGTCGCTAATTTAATTTTCCCTAAGAAATGTTGTTTTCTACAAAGGAAAATAGATTACCTTAAACACGTGATTAATCAAGATGGTAAACACCCAGACCCACCAAAGATACAAGATAGTTGTCGATTACCCAATTCCACAAGATCAAAAAGCATTAAAATTATTTCTTCGATTAGTAGGTACTACCGTAGATTCATCGCTAACTTTGCTAAAATTTCAAAACCGTTGACCAATCTACTCAAGAAAAATGTTTTTACAGATGAAGCATTCAACAGTTTAAAGCATTCAATTAGTACACCACCCATACTAGAATTTCAGAATTATTAAAAAGAATTTATCCTGACTACTCGTGCTAGCAAAACAGCCATTGCAGTGGTATTATCGCAGATGAGCAGCAATATCGACCTATCAAACGCCTATGCAAGCCAAACGTTGAATTAGGAAGCGCAAAATTATTCAACCAATCATCAAGAATTCTTAGCAGCAGTTTGGGCTGTGCAACATTTTCAACCGTACCTCTACGGTCGTAAATTCAAACTACATACGAATCAAAGGGCGTTGATCTGGCTGGTGAACATAAATCTCCTATCACATATAGTTCGATGGCAAAAGAAATTATCGGAATACGACTTCGAAGTGATACCAAAAGCCTCGTAAATGTAATGCCAATGCTGATGCACTTAGCCGTATAATAATTCCATCTGCACCAGACACAACTCACAAAGATGTGCATGTCATTATCAGATGTAAGGTAAAACTTTAATCAACAAAGCCCGAGGGCAATGGTAATCCATAGCAAGCCAGATATACATTAAAGTAACAAGTTTTCTGGTTGCTTTAACTCCGGAATGAGCTAAGTCACTCTGTACGTCAATTCTTTTATTAGACATTTCTCATTATATTCACTTATTCACTTCCTCCACAGGTTCACTTAAAACATCTAAAGACATCTCTTGCATCCTTTCTTTCATACCACTGAACCACCTCGATCAATGTACCCTTTTTCACTAACATATTGGCTCTTTCATTCCCTTCGATCTACCTATGTGACGGAACCTATTGTATGGTTACCTCACATTGATAGACACGAATATATTGGAACAACAAATCCACATACACATTGCCTTACCTTTTACCTCCTCATTTAAATAAACATAACCCACTTATGGAATCGGAAAATACTACTATCTTCCTATTCCCAATCACAGCCAATTTAATACCTTGAAATAGTCCAATAAGTTCAGCGTTCATTATACAGGTGCTTTCATCTACTCTCAAATACTTTTTTACATTCGTATACTAGGCATAAAAATACCAACATCTACTCCTATAGCATCTGTATAAACGATGTCATGATGTAAAAACCACTGACTCATTTTCCCAAACATAATTTTAGCAATAACTTCATTCATTCCCTTATTGAGTTCCTCCAAATGCAAGCATACCGTAAGGTTGTTAGGGACGGATTGCGGACCAGCATTACCTATACTCAAAAATATAATCATATTTTCGAGTGCAATGATAGCTCTATATGTTGGTATATACACAGCCCTACTTTGAAGCCTCACAACCATTTCATTCCACAATTTATTTATCCGTGTGATCACTCGCACTGTCCCTCTCACTGTGATTCACTCTCTTTTATACTCAAGAGGTGAATCACCCATTTCAGACCACAAAGTATGTATCGAGGTTGAATTAATCACCCTAAAACTACTCTGGCACACGCATTCTCCATACTTTCATCAATTCGATAAAAGCCCCTTTCGAACGTTTCCCATACACAATAATAACATATCCAATTTTGGAAGACATATCAGACACACTTAGATGAGCGCTCCACTTGCAGTTATATGCGTCAACATTTTCATGTCCTTTCCAAAATGCATGCGCCTATCAATCCATATACCTAAATACTTGTACTTTTTGACATGTTCAATTCTATTATCATGCACTTTAATGTTAACATTTGTGTCGTTCGTTCTAAAAGTCATATAAAAAGTCATATATGTCCGTTTAAATCGCTCCATAACTTTATTTACCGCCTTTTGCACGTTTTGAGCTGCCTCATCAATCCCTCTCCCTTTTCCAACTATCACAAAATCGTCTGCAAACTGCAGAACGATAGGATATCTAGTATTGATGCGATTTATCTCGTCGAATATAGGTTGAAGACCAATATTCGTTACTCCCTCCAACCTATCTCCATTCCCATTTAAACTAATTTTTCGTACATATTTTCCGTGAAAATCCAAAATTTGAAACTATTTGTTGTAATCTCCACGGAACCACATAATCAAAAGCTCTCTCAATATCCAAAAATACCGCAACTACCTTTACATTATCCTTTCTTATTTCCCAAACAAACTTTTCCACACACTCGATTGCAGAATGGTTCTTTCGAAATCCAAATGTTGTTGATGGCAACAAATTAAATTCATTCATAAATCATTCGATTTGTTCTTTCAATAATTTGTCGCCACATTCGGCAACTATCCCGTTTGCGACGGGGAACCACTCTGATTTCTTTCCAATTATCTGGTATTTTTGAATATTTAATATCATTCTAAGAAATTCATCCCCTTTTTGTCGGTTCTCACACACACACATTGCTAACATTAAAATGTTCACCATTCCCATATTAAATAAGTTCCATACATCCTTAGTTGTGGTTCTATGTGTCATTTGGGCCACATATTCCCAACAACTTTTCTTTTTCACTCTGCGAATAGCCTTCTTCAATTTTCTATTCATTTTACCATACATAATCTTATTCACACTACTCTTGTTCCTATTGAATTCACGCAAGGCTATTTGTTGCCTTTCATACCTGAATTGAACTTAATTATTTCACTACCAATTCACATTAATCCCTTTCATTCAGTCGTTCTATTTCACTATCCGACTGGCATTGATTTATTTCATTTTCTCCGAGAATCTCATTCATCTCCTGAATCCACCTCTTACTATTCATTATTTTACGCTTTTTCTTAAACACTCTGTTATCCTCCATGATCATTTTAATCATGAAATGATCTCCACCTGAATTCTCTTCTTCTACATACCAAGTGACCCGGGTGGGTGCTTGGCCGTACCCCCTACATTCAAGTACTTTCATATCATCACAAACAACCAGGTCACTTTTTCCTCTCACCCATTCAAACAATTTCTTGAAATCACTCAAGGCTTTTTTCTTTCATCTTCCTCCCGTGCGTGGGTTACATAAACACTTAGTAGTATCAGATTTCTTTCCAAATTATTGGTTACGGCGGTAATTGCCTCCATCATCTCAAATGTGGGTAACGGAACCTTTTAGAGTACCATATTATTACGATAAGGAATTTCTACTCCACCATAACCATCACTTCTTGGTTTGGAAAGATATTTATGGCCCCTCACATTCGTGTTCACTCGTTCCCAGGTTTCACTTACAAGAAACACATTCATACTGTTATTGGCCAGATAGTTGACGAACTTATCTGTTTTGGCTTAGGATTTCCTTTCTGGAACTGTATCTTCGCCGTGTTTTTTCGTAAATTTTCCATGATGTTTTAATTCTCAACCTTTACAGGTATATTTTAAATTCAATGTGCGAAATTGCGCTTACAATCGACGTTTTTCAAAAAGAATTATAAATTAAATAACTTTACATTTATTTTAATAAAAAAAAATTTTTTTTTTTTTTTCAATAAGAAAAAATTTGACTGTTGTCGGTAGGAACACTAGATTGAATGACTCATTAAAGTTGCACATCAAATATGTCTACTGGTGTTGTCTATGGTTACTTTATCAAAAGTGAAATATTTCAAAAGCACTTTATTTAAATTTTTGATGAGGCTTGATGAGGAGTTCTTGAGGCTATTACTGCAATCAACGGGTTTGATCAGTAAAAATTACAAATATTAACGGCGGTTTTACCGCTTGAAATATGGCCAAAAGCTCCCTCTCAAACACTGCTTATGAACTGAGTTTTTTTTAATAATAGAACCCCAGTGATGCCATTTACCATCGTGCAGTTTTGTGCTCTAGAACTGCACCTACCGCCGTGTCCGATGGATCACTTTTAAGACCATAATTAACATTCTATTTAGGGAGTGCCAAAAGTGTTGAATTAATTAATGCGATCTTACCACTAAATTGTTTTACAATTCACAGAATTAATTTACGAATTTCATCTTTTGAGATATAAAGAAAATTTAATGAAGGTACTCCAAAAGAGCACTTAGTTGCTTTAATATTAATTCCGTAATCTGAAAGTCATGTTCATCATTTCATCTACCACCCACTAAAATATCGTCAAGATAAACAAAAGCAAAATCTAATTTGTTAGTTACTTTAACGATGAACCGTTGGAAAGTTTGAGCCACATTACGTAAACGATAAGGCATTCGGCAAACTCAAACAGTTCAAAGGGAACACTTATGGCTGTTTTATATACATATACTTTGCAGCTACCGTTATCTGGTGATAAGCTCGTATCAGGTCAAGTCTATTTTCGAAAATGCGTACATCCTTCTAAATTAGAAGAGAAATCGTAAATATTTAAGCAACGTCAGTCTCCGCAAGGTCCCCATAGTTATTATGTTCCTTCTTTAGGACGAACTGTAATGGAAAAGAAACAGAAGAGGAAGAAGCACGACATATACCGATTTGGGCCATAAACTAAAATTCATTTTAACCATTTTAGTTGATTTTCCAAATAGTAACTATTTTAAGGATGTCGGTTCAGCGATCAAACCTTTGTTTAGTTGCTTCTAAAACAAACAAAGCAAGCTGTTTTTGAAAAGACAAAATTAAAGATCAAACGATCCACTGCAGAAAATTAAATATATTTAGCAAGTGTTAGTAAACTGTCTTGGTATAGTTATGCAAAATATAAGAAGTGTAAGAAAGAATTTGGATAGTTTGTTGACCTATTTAGAATCATCGAACGAAACTCCGCATTTCATTTTATTAACAGAAGTATGGATTAATTCTTGTGAGACAAATTTATATTTAATTGAAAATTATGATATCTACTCAAATTGCAATGATAATTATGCAGCTGGTGGTGTTATAATCTATAAAAGTAAAAAATGTAATCTCAAATGTGAATTCGTAAATCACTCGTTTTTAAGTGCTGATGTTATGTCTTGTAGTTTTGTGGTGGACAACGAAAGTTTTAATCTCATTTGTGTTTACAGGATGCAATTTGTACATACTACAGTGTTTTTGAATGATATGGAAAATTTACTTACCATATCACGTGCCAAAAATTTGTTTATTATGGGTGACATAAATATAAATATCTTAAAAGATACAAACATCTGTGATGATTATCAGTTATTGATGGCTACTAATGGTTTGGTTTCTTTAATAAACGTGCCTACAAGAATATCCGGATCATGTATTGATCATATTTATTATCGGAGCAGCTCGAAAATTAATCTCGATTGTAATGTAGCAGTTTTAGATGCCCAAATTACTGATCATGCATTTATTAAACTGGATATTCAATGTAGTAAATTAAACTCAGTCAACAATGACTTAACTGATAGTCAAACTATTAGTAAAATTGACTATGATAGTTTAAAATGGCAGCTATTAAATGAAACTTGGGCTACCGTCTATAATCAAACCGATCCTAATAATGCTTTCAATAATTTCTCTGATATCCTAAGCCACTATATTCAAGAAAATACGGTAATATTACTAAAAGAGAATAAGCTAAAAAAACTGAAACCATGGATGAATGATGGTATTTTGAAACTCGTTCATAAAAAAAATAAGCTAGTGAAATCGATAAAAAAGCATCCCAGTAATGAGCGTCTTAATATTTATGTGAAGAATTACTCTAAATTTGTGAGTCGAATAATAGAAGATACTAAGAACGCTTTTTATTTTAAGAAGTTTGAAACTAATAACGGCAAACTAAGAAAACAATGGAAATTAGCGAATGAATTAATTAATAATAAAAAATCTAAAAACCACACTATAACTGAAATTATGGCCAACGATGGAAATATAATTAATAATTCATTTGAGATAGCGAATAATTTAAATAACTATTTTACTTCACTGGCATCTAAACTAAATAAGCGATTTACCAGTCCTAATTTTGAATCTTCACTTAGCGAAGCTGAACTCAATAGCTTTTATTTTTCACGCATTCAAGCTTTGGAAATTCTTAAAATAATTTTTGGACTGAAAAACAAATATAGTTGTGGTTTTGATAATTTAAGTAATGTGTTAATTAAAAATATAGCTTATTGTTTAATTGATGCCTTAACTTTTATTTTTAATTTGAGTATAGATACGGGAATTTTCCCAGATAAATTAAAACTGGCTGTTGTCATACCAATTTTTAAAAAAGGGGATAAACTTCTATGTTCGAACTATCGACCAATTTCTCTTTTGTCCATTTTTTCTAAGATTTTTGAAAAAGCTGTAAAAACACGAATTTTAAGTTTCTTAACATCTAATAAATTTTTTAATAATTCGCAATATGGTTTTAGAAAAGGTATGTCCACAGAATCTGCTTTGTTGGCCTTCTTAAATAACGTCTACCAAGGAATAAATGATGGCCAACTGGTATCTGGAATATTTATAGATATTACTAAGGCATTTGATATGGTTGACCATAACTTATTGTTGCGTAAGTTATATGATGCTGGTATACGAGGACATACTAATAAATGGTTTGCATCGTACTTAGTCAATAGAACACAAATAGTAAAGATTGGTGATGTTTTCAGTACTCCTCGTAATATCAAAATTGGAGTTCCTCAAGGATCGGTATTGGGCCCCATACTATTTTTAATTTATTTAAACTCAATTTTTTCAATTAAATTAAGTGGTAAAATTGTAGCATTTGCAGACGATATGGGAGTAAGCTACTGTGCTAAATCAGAACGACATCTTTTAGCCCAAATAAATGCTGATATGAAGTTACTCAGGCTATGGCTCGATACGCAACATATGATTATTAGCGATAAAACCAAACTAATTAATTTTAGTTTAACTGGAAATAGAGTTTGTAATGAAATTATATTTCATTCAAATCATACGAATAATAGCTGTGATTCTACTTGTTTTGTTATAGAAGAAGTTACTAAGTTTAAATATTTGGGTTTACTATTGGATCATAAATTGAGCTGGAGGGACCATTTAGATAATCTTAAAACTAAATTACGAATGTCTTTGAGGGCTTTTTATTTTTTGAGCAAGTTATGTCCCTTCAAAGTTATGACTTTCCTTTATTTTGGATTAATTGATTCAAAATTACAGTATGCCATACCTTTTTGGGGTGGCACTTATTATAACTCTGTTAAGCCTATTGTGGTTTCTC
The DNA here is from genome assembly GCA_963556175.1 of Tipula confusa. NCBI lineage: Eukaryota > Metazoa > Arthropoda > Insecta > Diptera > Tipulidae > Tipula > Tipula confusa. The sequence goes on from OY744475.1 coordinate 109,802,641, forward strand.
AAAAACATTTTGTTAGGATAATAACTGGAAGCAACAAACGATCGCCGTCATGGCCCTTGTTTAAAAAACTTAATACACTCCCCTTTAAATATTTATATGTATTTAAAGTATTAAAACTATTTTTCAGGATGAGTGGTCATTTAAATATTAGAATTTGTGATCGTTTTAATTTACGAAACAAAAATAGAATTATTATTCCAAGATCAAAATCAACAAATTTCAGTAAATATTTTCTTTGTACAGCTCCAAATCTTTTTAACAAGTTACCTGCTAACATATCAGATTGTACTTCTTTGGCACGGTTTTCCAAATTATTAAAACAATGGTTATTTACTGTCAGCAATATAGATTCATTATTTGAAATTATTTCATAAGTTTGTTCCATGTTGAATTTTTGTTTTTGTTTCTTTCAATTTTTTTTTGTAATTTGCATAACTATCAACACAACTCCCCCTCAATTTCATTATAAATATATTACAATTATTTTTAACGTTGGAACATTTAACACTAAACCTTTGGTTTATAAAATGTTCCTAATTTTATTCATCACATTTTGTTTGTTTTTTTGCCAGTAAGTTTCTACCAGTATATGTACTATCTGTATCATTATTTAAAAATCAAAAAATCTATGTAATGAATGAAGTTAAAATAAAAAAAAAAAATAAAAAAATATAACAATAGACTCTTTATCAAAAACCAAAAAAAAAAAAAAAAAAAAAACGGGAGTATACAAAAACTATATAAAATAAACTTAATTTAATTAAAACTTTAAATAAAAATAATCACAGAATATGTAGGCTGTTAATAATTTGCTTTTTAAATTCGCGTTTACTAATATTGAATTCAAAAACGTTATAGAAATTATTAAAATTATTTATAGCAATATCCAAAGGGTTATGCGTACCGTAATTAGTTCTATGAAATCGAGGCTGGAATAAAGAACGATTTCGAATATTCAAGTTTTTTGCCAAAAAGTCGAGATTAGACAACAAATGAACTGAGTCTATGCCACTCTTTAATAAATCATAGATAAAACAAGCCGAACTAATTGATCGTCTGTGGCGCAGTGGTAGTAACTGAAAAATTTTACAACGATTCATGTAAGCAAAATGATCGTTATTTTTAAAAAAACAGCGACATAAGCGACTTGTGAATCTGCGCTGAATTCTTTCTAGACGGTTAATTCTAATATCATACTGAGAGTCTCATATAATTGACAAGTATTCAACATGTGATCTTACTAATGAGGCTTAAACTGTTTTAAAAGTAGCCACATCTTTAAAGTCCTTGCAAGTTCTAAAAATAAATCCCATCAAAACGTTAGGCTATCATCGAGAACGATCCCTAGGTCCTTAAACTCAGTAACTCGATCAATAATAATTTTGCTGAATGTATATGCAAACCTAATTGGATTTTTCTTTTTGTGGAAGCTCATAACTCGACATTTTCCAAAATTTAGCTCCAATTTATTAAGTTCACACCATACAAAAAAACTTATCCAAATCGTCCTGGAGACGTGCGCAGTCAGTTGTGCGTTATCAATTTAATTTTAATAAATATCTTCATATCATCCGCATACAACAAAAATTTAGATGAAAGAATGCAGATATCTACATCATTGATAAACAATTAAAATAGCAAAGGACCTAAGTGACTGCCCTGAGGAACCCCAGATGTTGTTTCATATTCACCAGAGAGACATTCATTGAACTTAACACATTGTCTACGATCACAAAGGTAAGATTTCAACCACAGCAGCAAGTTTGAGTGAACACCGACCTTCCGCAATTTAGATAAAACAATCTCATGTGAGATTCTATCAAATGCTTTTTTAAAGTCAGTGAACACCACATCAACTTGCGAACCATCTTCAATTGAATTTATCACAAAATGCATAAGTTCAACGAGATTAGTTGCAGTTGATCTACCTAAAAAAAAAAACCATGCTGTTGTGGGTAATAACCTTACCAAACTCAATAAACAATAAATCACGAACCATACATTCAAAAACCTTTGGAATAGCGGATAATACTGAAATAGGCCTATAATTCGCAGTTAAATTTTAATTACCAGTTTTAAAAATCGGAATGACATACGAAGTTTTCCAACTGTCTGGAAAATACCCAATAGATAGTGATCTATTGTATATCAATGCCAGAGGTAAAGTTAATGAATGAGCACAATCAACTAATAAAACCGCAGGCACTAAATCCGGGCCAGAACTATGATTTGTTTTTAGCTTGGAGATATATTTAAAAATAAATTCAGCATCTAAAGTAATCGAACCCAAATTTCCAACAGTTGGGCAATTGGTCTGCTCGTCAATGAAGGTAATATCCGTTACACATTCAGACTCCTTGGAACGAAATTTTAATGTCCGTAGATATCCAGTGGTTCCTCTTTTGGAATTAATGTAGGACCAGAAACATTTTGTATTAGTCTTGATATTACCTTCAACCCCAGTTATATACCGACGAAATTTACTACGGTGCATTTTTCTAAATTCACGTCTCACTTTTAGGAATGATAGATAACCTAGCAAGTTAACATGATTCTTAAACTTTTTCCGTAACCGATCAATTTTATTCTTGGCTGAACGCAACTCCTTATCACACCACCGATGTTTCTTAAACCTGCGGCTAAACCTAACCGGTATAAACTTGTCAATACCAATAATAACAATCTCATAGAATCGTTTAACGGCACTATCAAGATCGCAAAAGTCAAACAACTCAATCGAAATAATTGAATTAAAAAACGAATATTTAAATCTTCAAAGTTACCCTTGGAATAGTCATAAAAAGACTGTTTAACAGTATTAACAAACTCAGTCTTATTCACTTATTGTGATGTTCATCATTTTTCACTAAATATTGACTTTCATCAAGAATACTTTAAATTTGACCCAAACGACTTCACAATCAGTAGTGTTAACGAAATTAATTACTTTACTAGAAAATTTAGATTTTATTGCAACCAGGACGCCGCCGCCACAAGAACCCATACGAACGTACCTAAAAACAACATAATCAGATCCAAATAATTCAGCGTTTAAAACGTCAGTAGAAAGCCAAGTTTCAGAACATCAAAATCGTTTTAAATTACAGCTAAAAAAAATATTTTGGTTTTTCAACGGAGACCTTTAACATTTTGATAGTACATTTTTAACAAAAATGTTTGATCAGTTTTAGTCTTCATATTATTATTTACAACATCATTTTTAGGTGTAGAATTTATTAACTCAACACCGCTGCATTCACATTTTTTGGTCTGTCCACAAATTCACGGATCAATACCCCCTCAGGCCACACATCTGGATGCCAGCCAATCAAAGGACGCAGGATTTATTCCGATTTTAAAGGAGATGAAGTTGAATTTGCTGACATCTTGATTCGCAGCAACAAGTAAGCGACAGTCAATTTCCTCTTCAGGTAACTGAAGTTTATCATGTAAATATCTTTTTACAGCATCTGTAGTCGTGGAATTCTGAAACCTTGATGCATGAATATATTTTCGTATGGGAACTGATTTTAAGGAATCTTCAACGCACGATCCAATAATAATATTGCTTGTATTGGCTTCGATGTTATCGGTAATTTGAATATTAACTTTTGGTGGTGTTGAAATCACCTCATCATCCGTGACTAGTTTCTTTTTAGTTTGGCGCGTTATTCTTTTTTCAGCTCCTTGGCCAGAGATAATAAAGCTTTTGACATCATTGGATAGGGACTGCAGCATATTTAACATCAATGCGACAGTTTATCTACTATATTTGAGCATTCATCGCAAAACCATTTAATATTTTTAGTGGCAAACATAGGGAACGCACTATTATTTATTCCTACGCAACCCGCATGAACTACTTTATTGCATGGCCCACTATAGCAGATGAGCTTTTCGGAAGTGGAATTATTGCACGTAGATATAGTACATGTTTTGTTTGGCATTTTTATATTTGATATTTTTAGATTTTGTGATGTTTACAAAATGCGTTCCACACAAAGATAAAAATCACAATAGATGGCACTACTATGTAGTTGGTTTGAATCCAGACTATCAGCAACTTCAACTACTTAAACGGTGTATACGTAGTAAATCAGCAATCTGACTAATTAATGCTGTGTAAACGTAAACGCGGGAAAATTGACAGCTATTCAAAATACAAAAAATAATTTATTTTGTTTGTCTTTGCAAATTTATAAAAGAAATCACGATACATCACTGTATATCACTTATATAGACGCAGATTATTGTCTTATAAATAGAAACTGATAAAAGTTTTTAATTAAATCAATTTATAAATATATTTAATTTAATTTTCCAAACGAACACCTTAGAATGACACTTATGATCGGTATACACTGAGTGAATGATACCAAGACTATGCAAGTATTTTAATTATAAAATGTATTTTACCAATATTAAATTTTAAATTGTCTAGTTTACACCAATCCAAAGTTCCGAAAATAAACTGTTATAGTCGCCCTATTTACCTGCCCAAATTTCTCCAATTTTCTAATTTATACTAACCAAAACAATTTTTCTATTAGTTAAAAAAATAACGATGATTCTATTATCTATGTCTATAGTTTTTAACAATTTCCGTTTCTAACCAAATTAAAACCGAATTGTTTTGCTTTCACCGCAGTGGCGAGAAACGGATATTCCTATAATAATTCTTGAAAAAATAAAATTTAACGGCAATATCAATAAAAAGCGTCTAATAGTATTATGCTAACACCTAATTTAAATAAAATAAACATAACGTATTTTAGCTAAGGTGTTATGTAATTAGACACGCGGTTGTCACAAAAAATTTTAGAAAACAAAATGGCAAATTGGTAAGCCACCACAAACTATTTACAATAACAACGGAACGACGAAATGATTCATAAATATTAAATGAAGGATTTGTGTGGAGGATGGAGGCAATACCATAATATCATAATCATAATTTATGTATTTTTATGTATATACATATATACGTTTATAGATTATATGCATGTTGAACATGAATTTGAACACCAATAGCGTGCAAATATTCGATTGGTATAAGATTTTTAATTTTTTTTTCTGCTGTCATTCTCGTTGTGTCAGGCCCTAAATCAAATTGGTAAATTACATAGCAATGTACAATCTACACTTTTTAATAATTTATATTTTTTCTCACGATTAAAATTTATTTATTCGCAATACATAATTCGTAAAAAAAAATATATATATATATATATATATATATATATATATATATATATATATATATATATATATATATATATATATATATATATATTTATTAATTGGTATACGAAAGATGCGGCGGGGGTGATACGAATGAAAAAATGTTTAGCTTTTGTAAAGCGTGTTTCAAATCATTTCCTATTTACTGTGTGTGTGTGACATTATAAAATTTTTCCTTCACCACATTTACCATTTTCCAAAAATTTTCTTTAAACAAAAACTCTTTCCTTATTTATAAAAAAAAAATGATATCAACTCATCTTTAAAATACACTATACTGTGTTATGCTTATGTATACAAAACATAATAGTATCAACAACAACAACAAAAAATGTACAAATCGTTTTATGAATTTAAATGTTATTAGATTTTCTTTTAAATTGTGTCAATTAGAAAAGAAACGAACAATTCTTTAGAACATATACAGCATGATCAGTAAAGCATTAAAAAAAGTGAAACATTAGGAGGTAGATTTTTTCAAATCTAACCTTTAAATATTTAAGGGATAATGGATGTAGCTAAACAGGACTTTTTTAAATTACCAGATGTAGGTTGTGACTCCTCAAGAACCGGGCCGGCGCTAGACTATTTTGTGGCAACACCTATTTTCTTGATTTAGTACAAAGTGGTAAACCAAAGGAAAAAGTAAATGAAACATCTAATTATAGCGCAATGTTCTTAGCACGAGAAACCAAACTCTGAAAGTCTTTTTTTTCCTATATCTCCAATTTTAGGAGCTAAGTCTACTATTCTGAACTATCTTACTCTATTTGGGGCTATTGCTTTAATTTCCGCCCATGATTTTCCCAGGTGTTTTGCCTCTGCTAGCATCGTTCTCTTCCATGTCATTGCTGACCTTCCAATCTTTCTTTTTCCTTGCAAGTTCCAGTCTAATAACATCCTCGTTATATCACTTGATGCCTTTCTCAGTGTGTGGCCAATCCATCTCCATTTTTGTCGCTTTTTTTCGGTCTCAATGTCTGACTGACATGTTGTTCTGTGCAGATTGGTATTACTAATCGTGTTAGGCCAGAAGCACTTCAGTATTCGTCGAAGGCATTTGTTTACGAACACCTGTAGCTTCTGTATGATTTTTCCTGTATGCTTCCATGTCTCACACCCATACAGTAGTACCGATTTCACACGTGAGTTGAACATTCGTATCTTAGTCTTGCGCGACAGGACAGAAGTATTCTAGATTTTGTGTAGCATGGCTTTATTTATACGTTTGTGTATGTCTTTTTATGTTCCACCTGCTTTCGTTACTGTGCAACCAAGGTATACGAATTCATTTACATCTTCAATTTGTATATTGTTGATGTGTATCGGTGTAGTTATATTTGTGTTGAGTCTCATCACCTTGGTTTTCTTGATATTAATTTTGAGACCAACTTCATTAGCTAGATCTGATAGCTGTTGTACTTTCTGCTGCATGTCAGAGTGTTTGTGTGTGAGCAAGCATATGTCGTCTGTATAGTCCAAATCATTGAGTTTACCAGTTAACCCCCATTGAATGCCATTAGGGGACTTGTTATCTAGTTTCCGCATTACACTGTCTAATACGATTAGGAACAGCATTGGTGAGAGTACGCAACCTTGCCTTATTCCTCGAGTGTTGTAGTATGTCTCACTTTGTTTACCTTTGTGTTGGATTCGGTTCCCAGCATCCCGATACATTTCTTGTTGAGTTCAATTAATTTCTTTGGGATGCCCATTTCACAAAGTGCCTGTTATATTGTGTTCCTGTTTATCATAACGAATGCGCGTTCGAAATCGACGAAGAGAATATACAATGGTGAATTCCATTCATTGGATTGCTCAGTGATGATACGGATTGTGTTGATGTGATCAGTGCAACTTCTTCCTGGTCTAAATCCAGCTTGTTCGTTTCTTAATTTTGCATTGATCGTAGGTGAGATACTGTCAAGGATGATCATTGCGAGTCCCTTTATTGTTGTGTTGAGGAGGGAGATACCTAGCCAGTTCCTACATTTTCTTAGGTCACCTTTCTTGGGTATCGTAATTATCAAGCCTTATTTCCATTTCAGTGGAATTCTCCCAGAATTCCAGACTTCTAGGATTATTGGTGTTAATATGCTTGCAGTTGTAGATGAATCTCCCTTGAATATTTTGGCGGTTATATTGTTTGTTCCAGCGGCCTTACTGCTCTTCAGTCTACTAATGACACCTTTAACTTCCCTTTCCGTTCGTAGATGGGTGTTGCTAGTTTCGTTATTGATGTCTTCTTCGAAATATTCCTTCCATCTCTTGAACTGTGCTTCATCTGTTGTTAGTACTTGACCATTAGCGTCCCTTATAGTTGGTATGTTTGTAATTTTACCAATGACCTTACACACTGGTGTAGTGCTCGCATATTTTGGATTGCTGCTGCCTCTTCAGCAGCTTTGAGAATGCTTTCTGTATATTTTCTTCGATCATTCCTTGCCATCTTTTTTACTTGACGCGCTGTTTCCTCGTATCTATGTTTCACCAAATTGACGGCGTTCCTCAACTTTCTGCCATATATCATCACTGATCCAAGGTTTCCGATTGTATCCTCTGTAGCCGAGTACGTCTGTGGCAGTCTTGATGTATGCTTCCTTTGTTTGGTTCCATCTTTTTTCTATACGGCTGGCTTCAGACTGAAGATTGAGTTGGAGCGTTTCATTAAAAGTGTTTCTTGTTTCAGTGTCTCTCAATCTATTTGTGTTAAATTTCCTCTTATTTGTCGTCGAATGTTTCACAGCTGCTGGCTTGATCTTGAATTGTGCTATTTCCAGTTGATGAACGCTGTGTACATCTGCGCCCCTCATTGTTCTTACATATTGTAGTGATGTGAGGAATTTCTTATTGATCATTACGTGATCTATCTGATTTTTAGTTCTGCCATCCGGTGACGTCCATGTGTATTTATGTATATTTTTGTGTGGAAACCTACTGCCGCCTATGAACAATTGATTTGTGATACAGAAGTCGACAAGTATTTCTCCATTGTTATTTCGCACAGAGTCCAATGCTTTTCTTCCCATAATAGTGGTTAGGTTGAAGTTGTCTGTACCAATTTTTGCATTGTAATCTCCTTGTATGATTTTAACGTCATTTATGTGCGTTACTGCTATTGTGGCTTGTAACTGCTCATAGAACTCATCTTTTGTTGTATCTTCTGCATCTTCTGTTGAGGCATAGCACTGAATGATAGTTGTTTCTTGTTTGTGAATGGAACCTTGCCACTATAATTCTGCTGTCAACTGGTTGCCATTCCATTAATCCTTTCTTTGCTTTATTTGTTGTTAATATGCCCACGCCTTATTCATGTGTTTCGTCTCTTCTAGAGAATATCATATAATTTCCATTGCTCGTGTTTGTTTCTCCACTGCTTTTCCATCTAACTTCACTGAAGCCGAGCATCTCGATGTTATAACGTTTCATTTCCTTCTCTACTTGTGCTAGTCTTGATGTTTTTGTAAGAGTTCTGATGTTCCAGTTTCCGATTCGTGTCCGTGTACGATAGCCAAGGGTCGATATTTGTGTTGGTGTCCGGTGGTGTTGAAAGCCTTAATCACTTCTTAAATTACTAAAAAATAATTTAGTCGAGTGTAGAATGTTAACAGATGCCGTTATGGAAATTGAAGGTTTTTTGTAAAACAAAATGTTAAATTGTTGTTACTCACATTGATAACCTGATCGATACCAACTTCTGGCACATCTTTTATATTAGCTGATGAATGCTGTAGATGATTTGTATTTCGACACCCAATCACGGTGGCCTTTTTGTAATCGAACTTTTTCGTTAAATTCTAACTGAAAAAACCTTCAAAACCTTCTGTAGTAATGGTTCTTTTGTTTTTGATCTTTGAGTGCATTGATATGTAGAGCACTTTTCGTCAAATTCCTTGATTTTCTTTGTTTGTCTAGGTCAGTACAGACTGCTTCGCGCTCTTGCTAATGATTTCGACACACCTGGATGACCTTTGTGTATATCTGTTAACACTTTTAAGCGTTCATCTGTTGGGACAATAATTTTACTAGCTTTAAATAGTAATTGCCCATCAAACCAAACCTTTTTCTCCTTGAAACTTGTATACGGTTTGACTGCTTCTGGCCACTTGCTGTCATCAGTCGGCCAACCTCTTTCAACAACTGTGCGGAGCAATTGTAATTCGGAATCTTCGTCTGTCAATTTTGCTAAGTGATTTTTCGTTATATCCAGCATAGCGAATACTGCGTTGATTTTGTATTCTTCACTTTCCGCCCATTTTTTTGTCGATTGGTTCAGCTTTGCAATCGCGACTGAGTGCGTCCTTCACTATTAATCTTCTCAATGGTTCTGTCAAATCTGAAAATTTTGGAATAAACTTTGCAAGGTATGTTACTGTACCAAGCAATCTCTGCAATTCTTTGATATTAGCTGGAGTGTTGAAACGATGAACTGCCGATACCTTATCCAGATCAATCTTACAACCATTGGATGTAAAAACGTGTCCAAGAAATTTTACGCTGTTCTTGTTGTATTCACATTGACCGTGATTTAATGTGAAACCAGCATCTTTTAATCGATGTGTTACCTTTTTTGTGATTCCTTCTAACATTTCCTTTGTCTCTGCTTAAAGTAACAGGTAACGTCCCCATGGTATACCGATGACCAAGAATTTTGAAGTTCGTTCAGTCACTTAAATCTGCCAGAAACCATGTTTACAATCCAATTTTGTAAACAACCTGGCCTTTCCAACTTTTTAGCTATTTCTTTTACTGTATTCAACGGGTAATGGCGTCGTTTTATATTTTTATTTAATTCGACTGGGTGCATACACATTCGAATTTTTTTCCGTTTTTTCTATCACAAGCATAAGGCCTACGGCTGGGCTTGGTTCCGTAACTGGCGCTAAAACTTTCATTGTAACCATTCTGTCCAATTCCTCTTTTGTTTTATCTCTTAGTTTAGCTGGAACTCAGTATATTAAAACAAAAAAAGGCGAAATACGGGATACAATTTTACACACTCACCTCCAGTGACGGATATGTCCTAGACATACAAATTTACAAGGGAAAAGAAGACACAAATACAAAATCTTCCAAAACCCAGCCGCTTGTATTACAATTAATGCAACAATATTTAAATAAAGGGCATCATGTATTTATGGATAATTTTTATAACAGCATTGCTCCGTGTCTCAAGAACTTTTACTCTTTAAAACTCATATTACGGGAACCCTCCGGTTCAACAGAAAAGTAAACCCTAAGGAAGTATTTAACAAAAAGCTTAAAAGAGATGAATTCGTGTAAAGGAGAAGTAATCAAATCTATATTTCCAAATGGAAAGATAAAAGAGATGTGCTATCAATCAGTCCAGCGCATCACCCAGGCTTAATTGAAACGTCTAACAAATTAACGAGTATTTATCGAAATATTAAATTTTTAAAAGTTAAATTAACATTATTGATGGACAATTATTTGATAGACTTTGACCTCAAACTTCTATTACTCGAGAGGCTTAATTTAAGATAAATTAACAATTATAGAGTTAACAAAATAATACTACAAAGCGACAAAATAACGAAAATGTGACATGAACGAAACGAACGAAGTTGACAAACGAGATCAGTGTGATATTAATATCCTAAAAATTTTTTCTGTTTGGACCAAACAACCAAAAACTATTCAAATACGAACTTGACGAAAATAACTTAAAGAAAATTAGCAATTTATACCATAATATAATCATAGGTTATTTATATCATTAGTAATTTATTTAAAGCAATCAATTTGTGTTCGTTAAGTTAACTTGACGAAACTTTTCAAGTATAACGAACCCACGAATAATTTTTTATATTAATATTATTAATTATTATATTATTATTATTAACCATTTAAGTTAATTAAATTGTATTAAAATAACTTAACGATTTTTTAACGAAACCTATTACAAATGCATGTTACAAGTTTTCGAAAGTAAATTAACAAAACCAACTCATTTTTTACATTTCAAGTACATGAAAGGTATGAAAAATCACCTATTAGCAGCAAACCACTTAACATATAATAGCTGTTGGCATAAAAAATACAAAATATAAACTAAAGCTGATAAGTTTTAACACGCGTTAAGAATCAATGTCGATAAACACTTCATTCAAAAATTATTAGAATTTTAGTGATTATATTGTTTTTTTTAACACATTTCGTTAACTTAACGAAACTTTTCAATTTTAACGAAACGTAATGTTTTTCTATTTAAAGCTTGGGAGTTAAAGTCAATGCACTTTTTCTTATTAAACATTTTTTACGTAAGAATTGAATTAGCATAAAATACAAGCATGAGAGTGACATACTTATCATTCCGTTTGGAAAGGACCTTCGAAAGGCTGTTGTAAAAACCTTCGTACAGAATCGGTTCTCACAAACATATGTGAACAATTAGTCAATTCCTTGAACACAAAGATTTGTTCTTTGTTGTGACGCATTGCATGGATCGAATTTGATCGAAATGATTTTGTAAATTTTGGACAAACTCGAATTGCAATTGCTTATTGGCAGACGGAACAAAGAAATCGTGTGGTAAACGGAAAGGTTGCGTTCTTAGCCCTAAAAATTATTTAGGTAACGATTTTGTCCATTGCGGATTAGAAATGCACATCAGAGATGCTTTGAGTGTACGATGCAAATGTTTGATTATGCCATTATAAGCCGGATTGTACGCGGTAGTCCTCTTGTGTTCGAAACCAATAAATATTGCTAAGTCTGAGAACAGCTGAGATTAGAATTGTGCGCCTCTATCTGTGGTTGTACCCGAAGGGAGTCCAAAACGACAAATCCTTTTGCTGTAAATTACTCTAGCTATACTGTTTCTGATTTAATTACAGATATTGGGAAAAATTCGGGCCAGCGTGTATACCGATCAATTATAGTTACACAAATTTCCGAACCCTCCGACTCTGTTAACGGCCCAATAATGTCAACATGGATTTGATGAAAGCGATTTGCTGTCAGTTTGTAATTCCCTGTAATAGAGAAAATGTGTCTCGTAATTTTTGATTCCTGACACAGTTGACAAGATTTTGCGAACGTTTGGATATCCTTGTTCATGTCAGTCCAAAAATATTTTCGTTTGATCATCTTGACTGTAGTCAAGAGGATCAAACAACAATAGTTGTTTAAGTTCAGTGTCACCAGGTTGACTTTCACAGAAATTTACTCAAATATTAACTTTGATGGCAAAGAAATTCCCTTGACACGCGATAAGGCGTCAGCAACAATATTCTCACGACCAGAAATGTGACGGATTTCTGTGGTAAACTGTGAAATAAGATCTAAATGTCGTCTTTGCCTGGGAGACGCTTTGTCCAAATTATGTTGGAAAGCATAAGCGAGCGGTTCATGAACAGTGTAAATCACAAAAACGCGCCCCTCTAACAAGTATTTGAAATCCTTCAACCATTAAGCATATTTCGGCATGTTCTCGCGGGTGACTTAAAAGAGCAGCCTCGCTAATTGAGAATTTGGTTTTTTCGAAAGCTTGCAATTTTACTTCTGAAATTATACTGATCCCACAATTATTGTCTTTACTAACAGATAGAGCAATTACTCTTAATGATGTTACCGTATCGATGAGGTTCCGATTTTTGAGGTCGACTAACGACCAATAATAAGACAAAAAATCAGCTCCAATGATCGGTTTACTAACGTTAGCTACAATAAACTTCCGATTAAAATTGCGTCAAAGGCCCAAGTTAAGATTTAGGACTTGAGCACCAAACATATTGATTTCTGTCCCGTTAGCGGCATAAAGTTTATATGTCGTGGGACGACAATTCTCACGGCAAGAGGGTTACTTAGTTTTTTGTATCATTATGGGCTTTAAACTCGTCGTAGAGTTATGAAACAAAAGAGAATCCAAATATATAACGTCATTTGTTAGAAACCAACCGATTAAATTGAATACCAATGTTTTAATTTGAGATTTAAATTTGCCAACTAAATCAACTGACTTAATCGGAAGATGATCATCAGTTCAACACATGTCTTAAATTTATACCAATAATAGTTCTGTATTTACTATAAAAGTGAATAGCTCCCAAGATAATCAACCATAATTATACAGAATTGTTGCATTATCATGATAAAGACAACCAATCCTGAACTTGCACCATATCAGAACAATCAAACCAATGAACATGTAAAGTACGCAAGTTGGTTGAAGATTAAGCTAAGTTATATCATATGTGCTGATTGATGGCAACCAACAAGTAAAACTGAAATGATTGCAATAGTGAACAATATAAATCTATAGTTACTGTCTTACCTATAACCAGGTTAAAACCGTATCAACCATTTAACTCCTTAACGCTTTCATCAATTTCAACAATTACTTCACTAATTTTTCTATCTTCTAATTACCTTTAGTTTGAGGGGTCACAACCTTTATAAAAAAAACATAAAAAAAAATAACTTTTTATGCTATTTTAGTACATTACACATACAGGAAAACGATTCCATCTACATCCCTAAATATATTTTGTTAACTGTTCTATGGTTCCTACCGTATATACACATAAAAAATCATAACCATAAAATAATATATTAATTTCGAAAGAATAAAAATGAAATAATAATAAGAAGAGTATTATTATGACTATTACTACTATTATTTTAATATTTTAGAAATATCACGTTAACATTTTATTTGTATACGAGTATAATACACACGAAAAAAAAAACTATTCTGGTTTGAGTGAAATTTTCCCATTTCCACTAAAAAACATTTTATTTTTTCAGAATACAAAGGGAGGGTTGAAAATATCAACACAAATAAAAATAAAAATAAAAAAAATTATTTTATTCGTTATGCAAATGTCGTAGGGCATTTTATATAAAATATTTTCCGTATGATGATGATGATGATGTGATAAACATTTTCCATTTTTTTTTTTTGTGTTATGAATGAAATGGTAAAATTTTGTTGCAATGTAGACAAATATCACGGTTAAGGTTATTTTAGAAAAAAAAAAAAACAGATTGGGGGCAAACTTTATTGCAAGTGAATTATGTGCGCAGCTAATTTTATTTGCTGGTTATTTTTTATGGTTTTTAGAGTGATTTACTCATTTCAACTTATTAATCTAGAGATGATTAAAATTGGTACTTTGATGGTATGATATTTGTAAGAGTTAATTTAAAATTATCTTCAGTTAAAGATTTTAACTCCAAATACATTTCAGTTAAAGATTTTAACTCCAATTTCAACCAAAGTAGTACTAGGACCCATGTTTTCCATGCTTTTGCCATGGAAGTTGTCGAAAACAACGGGTTTCAAGTAAAATAATTGATTTAAAAAAATGATTTCATGAACGCCGCCCAAGTAATATGTTTGATTTACTAGGATAAAGGGATGTTTACCATTATATTATCATATATCTGTTGTAATTGATCAGTAATTTATCGAACGAGTTTTCAGAATATATTACTTTTATATAAAATATCCAGTTCAGTCTCGAGGGGTGGATTTGAATAAATTGTATGTTAAAAATAAACCTAAGCAGTTAAATGTATAGAGATGAGTTGCAAGAGTTCAATTGCAAGAGTTGGAGAAAATTTTTGAATGCTTCTTCCGATCAGAATTTATATGACGTTGTATATTGGCCATACAACGGTTAATCCAAATGATTTGTAATGTTTAATAATTTTTTTTTTAAATCTTAGTATTAATTTTAAAGTTTTGTGTAAAATAAAGTGTACATAAATTAGATTTTCGTCGAAAAAGGGTAATTCATTTGATTGTACTGTTTACTCAAATTTTATAAAATCTAATTTATATTATAATTTTTATAATTTTATAATTTTAATTACAAATTAAAATTATTTTTAATTACATCAATAAGCTAATTAATTTATAGCTTCAGATGAAAATTAATTCAATTTATTACAGCCCACCAACGGCTTTGTGTAACTAGACCATTAATAAATTTTTTCAGAGAAACTTTGCAGATTACAGTTGAATGGTGGCACGCTAAAGATGCTGATAAGAGTTGACAGTAATTTGAGTATTGGCTAACTGGAACCGGAAGCAATGCTGTCATTACTGACATACCTTTAACCAGGTCGATCTCAATAATTAGCTAATATACTGTCTTATCCTTCCAATTATATGTAAAAATGGGTGTGCGATTGGCCCGGTGCTTTCCGGGATATCTTGCATAATGCTTGGCCGTAAATTTTAAATCAATTAGATTTGTTAATTTTTTTTGGCGTAATATACTTTTTTGTGCGAATAAGTCGAAATGCAAGCCAATAATGCCATTTGCTGACAATTTTGCTTCTTGCTTTCAATTCAAAAAAATGTGTCCAAATTTTGATAAACTTTAAATTACTTTTTCTCGTCGATTGAGTTGATTTCGGTATCAAAATACTAGGAAGTATTAGGAAGATTAAAACCTGCTGCAATAAAAAATATATCAAATGGATTACTAAGGGTTAGTTCATCTTTGGTTTTACAGAAGGTTATATATTTTTCTTGAGTGGAATGAGGAAGGGTATTAGCTGTCACTATATAGATGTTTGTTTTAGACAAGCACAATTTTACATATTCGCCATTCCAATGATGATTGTGTAATAGTAACAATTTGATTAGGAATTCATGCTTAAACCGCAATAACCACTCCTCTTCCTGTAGTTTTATTGATGGTATAATCGAGAAAAAATTCTGTGTTTAGAATGTCGTAATGAAATGAAATCTTACAGATACGCGTCAAAATTTATTTTTCAACCAAATTGAAAAACTTTGCAGCTTTAAATGACATATTGTTCTAATAGTAAAATGCAATAGTAAAATGAAGAAATAATAATTACATGCGGGTTATCAATGGTTAGGAGGAGCTTTTGGCTGTACTTTTATCTTCCAAAAATGTTTACGACGTGGTCTCTATATCCAAAGGTCCAAAGGTTTATATTAGTATATGACGACGCTCGTCCACATGTTGATTAGGTTGTGAAAACCTATCTGGAAACCCCATTCGCCATTCGCCACATTCTTCAAGTATTGCTCCGTCTAATTACTACTTTTTTTAAAATAAAAGCTAAAATTTTAGACAAAACGGGCGGTTTTACATGCGTGTATACTCCAACCAAAGTCGTCTTCAGTTCCTTATAGGAAACCCAAATGTACTCAGACATAAAATGTAAAAAAGTGAGAGATGTAACAAAAAATCAAGTTTTTTTATCAAGTTTGAGAGAAAATAACATTAAAGTAATGCGCAACATAATATGTAACAATAAATTTAACGGTTTTTGTTTTCAAAAATAGACATCTCTCAGAAACTGGCATTAGCTCAAATATGACGATTTGACAAATAAAATCTTATAAATTTTAGGAGATGTATCACTTTTCTCTTATATGAGCGATATGATTGTGAATACAATGTAGAAGAAATAACAAAACAGCAAACTAAAGAGGAAATAAAAAAAACTGAGTGAACTGAGTCAACTGTTTGTTTTTAAATAGAGCATATGAAATAATACGCTCTCACTACGAGCGTTAAAAATGCTCTAATTTATACGACGTTATGGTAGTGTGGACATGCAGGCTTCTTAAAAGAGATTAAAGACTTCAATTATACTATGTCCACTTTTACAAGGACAGGAAACATGAAGAAAGAGAGACAGAGAAAAACAGAAATTTAGAAATTAGATTTTCTTTAAAATGACAGTCACTAAAATATATTTTTAACGGGAACTGTGGTAACAAGAATACAATCAAAATAAAAACATTTTAAAAACGGCTAGATGATATTAAAAGTTTGGGGGAATAAAGCATTATTTTGGAGACGAATGTACCTCCTTAAAAACCGAAAAAACAATTCTAAACAGTTTTTCGTTTTAAACCGAGATCTTTGATAGAAATTATACAGAAACCAGTAAATACTAACACCAAAAAAAGACTTAGTATACAACATCTCTGAACCTGTCCCATTGGAAATACATTACCGACAAAGCGTCAACTTTGCAACCTTTGATAAAGTAACCTTTCATTAAACAGTGGTGTTCCATAAGGTTCAGTATCAGGCCTATTTTTTTTAATGTACTCAAAGATACTCAATTTAGTCCCTTACGCTAACAGGTAATGCAGTTGGGGTACATCTTTTTAAAAATTAGACTGATAAATTAGAACGTAGATTTGCTGCTTGATTTGATTGATCATTTAAAGAATTGGCCTCTACTTTGTCCTATTTTTTTGGCAGCGTACTAATAAAATGGAAGAAAAACGATCCCCGTCTTTAGGCTATCCACGAATCGAACAATTTTTTATTATATTCATAAGAAGTGACACATTCTGCAAACAGACCAGAATCATCTATCGAAATGAGTGTTAATTATATAGAAGGAACATTGTCTGGAGAACAAGGCGTGTGGATTAGGACTTCCCATTTCAGCGTTTGTACGTACTTATGTGTTGACTAGCCTTGCCATGTTGAGAAGCTATTAATACACTTCACTCAGTTGAGTCCACAAAATATAGACTTTTGCCATCGATGTTGATACAATGTCGGTTTGGGATTATAGTAGCGTAAAAGCGGATTTCAAAAAATCGTTTTTACCTTTTGAGTTGCGTTTTACGAGTAAAAAGATAAGTTGGCTACGGTTCTGGTTGCTGCAATCAACAAGATTGCTATGATGGCATAAGATAAAAAATTATATACAGTCCACTCAAAACATTTATTGGTCATTCGAGCCGGATCGGTCGCATCAGCTTATAGAAATTATCTTAAAGATAATTAACCAGCATTATTTACATCATTAATTGTGAACTTTGGATTAAGCACACGGGTTTATAAAATTACCTGCAACTGAAGGCTAAACACCAGATGAGTATAATTTTTTTAATTTGCAAATTTATTGAATGTATTACGAGAACACGTGGGTATATTTGGCCAATTTAAATTTGAGTATGCTCGCCAATGGAGGCTTTAATTAAACGCCATAGTATTATAAAGGAGCTATTAACGAAACAAGAAAAATGTTCGATTACAATTTCCACCCAATTCAATCTGAAGAAGAGGTTAAGGAACGTCTTAAACGTACCAAAGATCTTTTAGAATCATTTACAATTATCGAAAATGAAATGTTTCAATTAGATGGTTCTCACCAATCAGATGCAGAAGAAATTGAAGAGCAATATTATCGTGTAATTGCTAAACACGTGGTTGAGAAAGCACTCAATTTCCACAATGCAGTTAAACGCCACCCAAGGTTCAACTAATAGTGATATAAAATTACCTATATACTAAATTTTTCTGGCGACTATCAAAAATGGCAAAATTTCATTGACCTTCTTGACACAACCGTTCATTAAAATCCATCGTTATCAACAGCCCTATAAAGCTTTAATATTTAAAAGGATTATTGAACGGAGGCACTTGCCAGAACCATCACTTGAACCACTTAAAACCCAACCATCATCATCATTGAATGTAGAGAATCAAGCCAGTACAAATTTGTGCGCAAGTGTTTACCAAACAAGAAGCACATCCAGCTGTACTTTAAAACCAACAGCACTGATTAAAATTAAAGACAGTACAGGTGAATGGCAATTGCAGAGAGCACTGCTTGATTCAAGTTTCCAAGCATCATTTGCTACTGAAACTTTGATTCAACGTTTCCACTTACCCCGAAAAGGGCGCTCGTACTACAATTTCTGGTATAGGCCAAACCGAAGCGGGGACGTCATCTCGTTTTAGCCAAACCATCTTGAACATTGAATGCCTTATCGTTTCTAAATTAACCTCTTATCAACCAAACTTATTCATTAATCAGGAGCCTTGGCCTCATGTAAAACACCTACCATTAGCTGATCCCAAATTTAACTAATCAAACCTAATCGATCTTTTGATCGGAAGTGATCATTTCTTAAAATTATTGACAGTAAGGATTACAGCAGAGAAAACAGACCTAGTAGCACAAAATACCATTTTTGGTTGGATTGTCGCAGGTCCAAGTATTATAGTTGTTCAAAATCCAACAACTACCATTGGTCTTCATTGTGAAGTTGAAATTGATAGCTCTTTGAGGAAATTTTGAGAGCTAGAGGAAGTTACATAATTTAATCAGCTAGCGAAATATACAGAGGAAGAGGCAACATGTAAAGATCATTTCAATAAAAATACCACCCATTCCGAAAAAGGTTAATTTATGACCACTATCAAAACCGCTATCAAAGAACCCATTGCCAGATTACAAGCCGTCGAAAGAAAATTCCAGCGAGAGCCAGAATTCAAAGCAGCATACCATTCTTTTATTGAAGAATATTTAAACTTCAATCATATGGCGATCATACCCCCTGAAAAAGTAAAAGTAAAAGAGTTTATTACCTTCCACACCATGGAGTAGTAAGAGAATCCAGTTCAACGTTAGATCTCAATCAAACGTCTCATGAATGATACGCTAATGATAGGACCAACTGTTTATGGACCAATCACCGCTATATTGGTTCGATTTTTTGTATGTACAAGAATGTTTTCACAGCGGATATAGATAAAATGTTTAGACAACTAATTCTACACCCTGATGACAGAGATTACCATAGGATTGTATGGCGATCTGATGCAGTGGAACAACCAACGCATTACTTTTTATGTACAGTTACCTATGGCACAGCATCAGCACCATACTTAGCTACGAAAGCGCTTCACGCTATCAGCAACAATATGATACAAACCAATATATTAGTTGCAGATCAAGTCACTTAAAAACATATGGCCTTAATCTTCAAAATTGGTCTTCTAATCATCCAGAAATTTTTGCGGAAATACCTATTGAAAGCATAGAGCAATTACCACTAAAAATAGAAAGTGGTGAATCAGATGCGAGTCTCAAATTGCTTGGTATTCAATGAAATCAATTTAAAGTATGGTTTAGACGCAGTCAAAGCGTCAAGTGTTATCTCAATCAGCAAGGATATTTGACCCATTAGGCTGGTTGGCACCCACTATAGTATCAATATAAATTTTGTTTCAGGGTCTAGGGTTGTTACATTTTTAGATTGAGATGATGAACTGCCACTAAAAGAGGCAATTTTGTGGCAAAGAAGAACTTCCAGATTTGGAGAGAATTAGAGTTCTGCGATGGCATAGTATACGAACGAAACCGAATTTGAGCTTCATGGGTTCAGTGACGCGTCTCAAATGACATATGCCACTGTAGTATATTGCAGGTGTATTGACGAAAATAGTGAGGTCAAAGTAAGCTTGATATAGCCTCCAAAACCAAAGTGGCACCAATTAAGCAAATATTAATCTTGAGGCTTGAACTTTGTGCAGCCAGTTTACTAACCAAACTGATTAAAATGGTCAATGAATCCATTGAAATATCAGATATCAAAATCACCATGTAGACCTAATCCAAAATAGTCTTGGGGTGGCTATCATCCCCTCTAAGAAAATGAAGTACCTTCGTCGCAAACCGTACTTCAGATATTCTTTTTTCTTACTCTCGGCAGTACTGGAGATATGATTGTGCATCACGAAGTATGATGCTCTCAAAACTTGTCAATTTAATACTATGGTGGAACGGTCCTTTATGGTTGAGTCAAGATGATTTAAAATGGTCACAAATAATTATTGATGAACCATTAATCAAACATAAGAAACTCACAGTGTTATCCGCACTCGTAATTAAACGAAAGATTCAAGAACTTTGCATTTTAAAGCAGTTAATCATCAGAATATCATTGCATTGAAAATTTACTAGCAACATACGAGGCAAAATATCCTTTAGTAATCATCAAATGCGAGATAGTTATACTACTTTTGACAGATCTATACTTATAAGACACCAACATGCTGGCATACCCCTATTGATGAGCATTCTACGTCAAACATGTTTTTTGATCAACAGTCGCATAATAATAAGAAACGTCGTCAAACAATGCCTCACATGTAGAAGATTCATTTCAGAACCAAACTTTCAGATTATGGGAAATTTACCTTCAGATCGCGTATCTAGCCATCTGCCTAACTAGCCATATTTGTATGAATAAGTACAAAGGATGTACATATTGAAGTTGTCTTTGACCTAACAGCCAATAACTTCATAGCATCCTTGCAACTATTTGTTTCACGCAGAGGTTTGTGCACGGATATCTATTCGGACAACGGGCCCGATTGGTTTTCGGATTTGCGTCGTTTGGATGTCGTGGATATTTGAAACGTTTTGGAGTTTTGGCATATTTTTTCTACATTACGAAAATGCTGATTATTTCTTTTGTTGAGAGTGGTACATTCGAGATTTTTTCTGGATGTGGAGGCAGGCTGATTTATCTATGACTGGACGCAGTTGGGATGATTTGTTGGGTTTGTGGATGGGAATGGCTTTGGTATGTTTCCGCGGGAGGGGGGGGGGATGTAAATGTTAAAATGTATAATTATTTTTATAATTTTTGTATTTTTTGTATTTTTTATATTTTTTTATATTTTTTATATTTTTTATATTTTTTATATTTTTTATATTTTTTATATTTTTTATATTTTTTATATTTTTTATATTTTTTATATTTTTTATATTTTTTATATTTTTTATATTTTTTATATTTTTTATATTTTTTATATTTTTTATATTTTTTATATTTTTTATATTTTTTATATTTTTTATATTTTTTGTATTTTTTATATTTTAATATTTTTTATGTTTTGTATTTCTTATAAATTTTATATTTTTTATTTTTTATATTTGTTATATTTTTATACTTTTTATATTTTTTGTATTTTTATATTTTTTATATTTTTAAATTTATTATATTTTGTTATATTTTTATTTTAATATTTTTTATGTGTTATATTTTAATATTTAATTGTAAATTTCAATCAAAAACTAATTCAATTTCTTACAGCCTACGGCTTGGAAAACTTAGCCCATTAATAGATTTTTTTTTCAAAGAAACACTGCAAGATTACAGAACAATGGTTGCAGATTGGAGTTCCTGATAAGATATAACATAATGCAGAGCAGTTTATTATATTGTGACTGTCTTGTGCTACAGTAGTTTGAATATTGGCTACCGGGAAACCGAACCAATTTTGTCATTACTGAGTTATTATTCGTAATCTTCCAGTGTTGTCATCATGCTACCTTTTTTACATTTAAATAACACTTTCAGATTTTCGTTAATGCCTGTGTATTTATGGTTATTGTCAGTCATGTGTTGTGCGTAATTTGAGTCTATTTTGGGTTTGCCGATTTCTTTCACATGTTGGTTAAACCGAGTTGCGAAAGATTTACCGGTTTGGCCTATATAGAACCCATCACAGTCGTCACATGATAGTCTATAAACTCCCGTATCTTGAGAAGACACTCTTGGTGGGTTTAGTCTTTGTCCTGATGATGTTCGCTGTATTTCTGTCGTAGTCAAATGTAATGTATTTGTTGTCTTTGTCGTCTTTGGCTATCAGGGAAGTATTCTGTTCGTTAAGTTTCTTGTTATTATGTTTTCTGTTCAATAGGTCCATCCTTGCCGGTTGAAACCCGTTGGCTCTAGCGATCTATTTAATAGTATTCAGTTCCTCTGTGTAGTCTTCTTGGCTCATTGGTATCGTATTCAGTCTGTTGATCATGTGCAGATATGCCGCAATCTTATGTTGTTGTGGATGATGTGAGTCGTTATGGATTGTGTGGTCCGTTTGTGTTGGTTTTCTAAAGATTTTAAACTTGTGTTCATAATTTTCATTCCGAATCGTTAGATCCAGGAAATTAATACACTTGTTTTCTTCAGTTTCCAAAGCTAACTTGATGTTGTTATGTATATTGTTGAGATAGTCGTGAAATTGTTTTAATTGCCGATTGGATCCTCTAAACAGTGTAAGTACATCATCTACATATCTATGCTAGTATACCACACAGTTCCTATAAGGGTTACTCTCACTCAATAGTTTCGAATTCTCTAAGTGGTTTAAGAAAATATTGGCTAAAGTTCCCGATAAAGGGCTTCCCATGGGAAGTCCTTCTTGCTGTTCATAGAATATGTCTTGATGTTCAAAGTAATTCTGTTTAGTAATCACCTTTAAGAGATTTCTAATTTCCTCTGCACATTCCGTTTCTCCCTGATTCACGAGCAGGTCGTAAATAATTCCAATAGTTTCATCTATTAGAATGTTACTATACATGTTCGTTATATCAAAAGAGGCCAGTCTGGCACCGTGAGGAATTTTAACTGATTCTATTCTATTTACAAGTTCTATGTTGTTCATCAACGAAACGTTGTTTTCCAGTTTAACTTTATTCATTAGATACTGATTAACGCGTTTTGCTATCCTGTACGTGGGAGCGGATGTGAAGTTTATCCCCGGTCTAATAGGCATATCCGATTTATGAATCTTAGGAAGTCCTTTGATTTTTGGCGCCGACGGTTTGATCATTTTCGTGTACCTCATTTCTTGTTTACTAAGAAAAGCTGTACATTTATTTATGCATTTGTTGATACTACTGCAAAATTTATCAGTTGAGTCACAATCAAGTCTAATTATATCATTATCTTTAATGTAGTCCAACACTTTGCTGTTGTATAACTCTGCATCCATGATTACCGTCGCGTTTCCTTTATCTGACTTAGTGACGATCGCCCCATGTTCTTTAATCTTCTTTGCCAGACAGGAAGTAACCTTCACCTCCGAGCTCGAACGGTTACAGTGCATCACATCAGTTTTACTAATCCCATCCATAATTTGATATCTCAAACTATCTTGTAGAATAGTGTCCTTTTTGAGCGCACTGTAACGAACTTTCCTAACTAAATAGAGATCTGTTTTGTTGCCATATGTCACTTTTAGGGGTTAAATTACATTTTAATCCTTTATCAAAGGATTAAAAATATCCTTAATCTTTTTTAATTTTTATATATAAAACTAGAAGTATTGAATTCTTTGTTTTTATTAAAACAAGGTTTCCTTATTTCGTTTTATTAAAATTAAAAAAAGAATAATTTATATTGTGATAAAAGTATACAAATACAGTGACAGAATGGTATTCTCACGCAACAATACAAATAAATAAGTCGTTAATTGCAAGGTCGAAAGGAGAAATTATATGTAGTCCACTCAAAACAAGTTTTTAGGAAAGTTCTTCGAAAGCAGTGCAATGATCAAATAATTCATCATAAGTTTTGATGCCACTTTAAAGTTATAACCACTATCGCTGAACAGATCAAAACAATGACTCCAACGTTCTGCAAAATGTTATAACGCAGCTATATAAAACCTTCTGAATAATTTTCATTACCTAAGCAAAGCGCCACAACAAAACTATAAAATACCTGTTGAAAAGAAGCTTCCTAAACATTTAGAGAATCAATGTTAAACTAAATAACAAAAACGAATACGATGTTTCCTCAATCTTTCACCATCCCTGGCATAATCTTAGTAAAGAGGAGTACATATCGTTGTTTAAATCACTATGGTCCAATTATATTATTGGTTGGGATTTTAACGCTAAATTACGTTTTGAGGATTAAAACCCACCAAGGAAAGGAGATATTTACCCTAGGGCATGCAGTTTTACTCTTTATGGATTCTATGCATAAGATGCATTTTTACTCTTTGGATAAAAAATAAATATCCTTGGCCTATGGATCCAAATAAAATACCAGATCTTTATAATTTTTACATAAGAATTGAAACGCAGTATCAGAAAACTTAGTGTTCATATAGAAGACAATGAAGAGGGAAATCATCAGATCACTCTCCTGTAATCATTACTGTTAGTGCAACGATAGTTAAAAAAGTGTCGTTGCACAAATTAACAAACAATTGGCTCGACAAAGAGATGGCGAGTTCAGCTAAATGGAATTAAATCAATACTTGTTTACTTCGTTAACAAAAAAGTTAACTGTATACCAGTAGAAATCTACTCTCAGTGCAAGTTCCACATGCAAATGTACTGACAAAAAATGTACTGAGGTAGAAATTCCGAGCTTAATTTACATAATAAACTGTTGTTCATAAATGAGAACTTAAAATATTCGGTTGAGGAGAAAAAAAATTTTCCAATTACAAAAACCTGCACATCCAAAAAAAAAACAATCGCATCCCAATTTGTTGATGTTTAATTAACGAAAAACATAATTGAAATTTTCAAAAGCAAAACTAATTTTCCGTTCATCATACATCCACAATGTGTTCCTTCGAATCTGAACAATTTAAATCTGAACTTTGTTGTCTCTATATATATACATTTGATGTACTCTCGCATATTTTCGAATTAAGAATTTCGAGAAAGGCAAAACTTATTTTTTATTGAAATAAAATGTTTTCAAATTTTTTTTTTAATTTTCAATTAAATATTTTAAAGATAAATAAAACAAGAAAAAAATAATAATTTCCCAACCCATATATACACACATATGTGCACAGCAAGCAGTACCATGTACAGTATGTACGGAAAAAGCCTGCAGAAAAACGTTTATGGATTTTAATCAACGAAAGATATGTCAGAAGTGTTTTATCATCATATATGTGAACACAACAGAATATGTTGCGATTATTATTTTTATTATGAAAATGGTGGAAAAAAAATTGTACATTTTCCAAAATCATATTTCCCACACTTTTTTTATTCTTGCATCTCGTCACTCGCGTGTATACCATACAACATTTTTTTTCTCTAAAGTTTTTTATTTAAAATAAAATAAAAATTAAATGTTTATTTTAAATTTCCTGCTGATGGGAATATACCACACCTAAACACACACACAGACACGCACACATTCGCGAAAAGCCACTGTGTTTATGTTTGTTTTGAAACAAGTGTTTTTCCACTCATGTTTATAAATGGGGATTTGTGATCCAATTTCTAGAATACATCCTTTTGTTATTCTAACGATGAGATGATGATTATTATTTTGCTTTAATAGAATTTTCGTTTTTCTTTTGTTTTTCATGGAAATTTTCTTAAGTTTTTTTTTTATAATTTTACACAAGAAGACAAAATGTATATGTACTGACATATTTTTAGCCTTGCAGACGATCATATATTCATATACAAATAATTTTATTATGATGATTCTAACATAATTGTGTATTTGTGAAAAATGAGGTTTCCTTCATTTTCCATTTGTAATTGAAATCATTCATATTATGAGTTTGTTGTGGAAATAAATGGAAAATAATTTTTTTAGATGACACGAATTAAATTCAAAAATTTTTAATAACATTTTTACCTCGTTTACAGGTCATTCTATTTTAAAAAGCTTTTAAACGTAAAAAAAGCTTTATTTGTATTGTTGTCAAACTTTTAATTTTAATTTTTGTTCAATACTTGGGAATTTTTTATTAATACAGTGTAAAGCTTTTTTATTAACACGAAGCTTAATTTATTTTACTGTAAGCTTAAATATATAAATAAAAAGCTTTATATAAAATGGAAACTTATTTTTTATTTTTAGTAAATGTTACTTGAAGTCTGCCTACTCGACTCAATGTTATATTTATTAATCGATTATAAAGCTTTGAGGTTTAAAAGCACTTAAAAATTTGCAAAACTTACTACAAAAATACGATTTAAAGAATGTGGATCGGTCAAAAGATGGTATGGAAAATTAAAAAAAGTTGTCAAAAATTAGCCGCATAGTATGAGAAAATCTTAATATAAGTTGATCAGTCCTGAAATATGGTTTATCGCAATCTCGATGTATCGACTTATTTTTCATTTTAACATGCGTGCACTAAATAGTAACTTTTGGAAGGTGAAGGCAAAACATAGAATGGTTCACATATATAAACAAAGCTGAGCAACCGATCAAATTATTCCATAGGGATAATCATACATGGCCAAACAAAGGAATAATTGAAAAATTTAGTCAAAATGGATTACAAATCATAAATGGTTTAAGCATACTTAAAAAAGGTCACTAAAAACGCAAACGGTGAAAGAAAAACAACCAAAGTTTGCTAAGCAGAACGAAAATATCAAGATAGTACCGAGTCAGGAAAACCAAGTCCTGCCAGAAATAATTCTAAAGCTATAAAACCTTATTAATTCACAATTTTGATTCAAATTTATTGGCGAGCTACTGAAAAAACAAAAACATAGGCTAGGAACTTTGGAAAAATAACGGAAAAGGCCAGTAAAACTAGAGAAGTCATTAGCTAGCTTTATACTAGTCCATAGAAACTTAACAAGAAAAATATTGAACCGCACTATTTAAGAATTACTACCTGGAATGCAAATAGCTTTCATAATGATCCAAGATTCACTTGAAGCAATTTTGTGCAAAAGTGTGAATGATTGTACCGTTAGCAGCCGATATAAAACTAGATCATGCGATTTTTGCATGATGTCTAGTGATTTTATGTATTTAATGTGCGGGATGACTGATAAGTCAGCGTCCGTTTCGATTAGATAAGTTAGGTGGTTATTCTTATCGAAAATAAATAATCGGCGAGAACCCAATACGTTGTTGGTCGCTGATCCCACCTGAAGACTCATTAGTTTTTTTCATTCTTATCGCCTTTCACGATGGTCGCCGATGTGGACTGACTAAACTTGCACGGAGGTTTGCACTTAAGTGCTCGTTTTCCGTACTCGCCGTGATAAAAACAGACACCTTGTTTTCGGTAACTGGCGACTTTGCCGGGAAACTGGTCGACGTTGGCTCGAGTTTGACCGACCTAGGTTGTTATTACCGTTTAATAACGTATTCAATTTAGTTTCGAGGCGCTCCAAGCGTTCTTCGACCATATAATTAAAGGATACCCTGATTCTAACTTGACCGTGTAGTTTCGAGGTGGGTGTCGGATACCGGGATCTATTTAATGCAGCAATGTTATTGCTTGGCATGATCGCATCATATATTTTGTATTATATTGTTGCGTGAGAATACCATTCTGTCACTGTATTTGTATACTTTTATCACAATATAAATTATTCTTTTTTTAATTTTATATATTTTGTCTGCGAGTTTTGCCATTGTTTCCAGCTCTGAACCATCTGGTTGAAAGAGCATGGTCATTTTAATATCCTTGGGCAACTTTTTTATCCAGATAGACCTGTCACCGATTCGCCAATTTGTGTTCCGGCTAAACTACGAATATATCAACGTGAAATTAATTTTAACATAATTCCTCATCAGATCGAAGCTGAGCTTGCTTCGCACACCACATACATCTGAATAATTAAAATGACAACACACACACCCACCATCGTCATAATGGTGACTCGGACCTGATATGCAACACACAAAACTTCTTCTGATTTATTCCTCTACTCTTAACTCCACATGGGTTAGTCACATACCACAGTAAGCCAATTTAGCATTCTCCCCTAAGATCGCGATGGCTTTCACCAAGAGTAAGCTTAACATAAGCAGTAGTCTTGGCGAATGTGGTAGGGGGGGGACATAAGTCAAATGATTTTCATCGGCTCCGCAACCTATCACAGCACCCACTTCCTGTCCACTGTGCTAGTCATGTTTTAGGTAGAGGTCCACCTCCTGACCTGGGTGGTCACGAATGGATGTATATCAGGTATACCCAGGAGAGACTCGCCAGTGCATGTACGACCTGCCCACGTGGTGGCTTCTGGGAACTAGGAATCTTCCTAGGCTAATGTACAGCGCTAAAGGAGTAAACCTTACTGAAATCGCCAAGTCACGGCGGTGGACCAGTTTTCATCAGCCTTACCCTCGTATACGGATCTCTGCGAGGGCGGACCATTTATTTCCTCGAAGCTCGTGGGAACATAATGAACATAAATACAACTAAAACAAAAGAGACAGGCACTCTCAAAAAGTCAATAGAAAAAACGGATGGTGGCTCAAACCTTAAAGGTGAAGGCACCAACAAAACAATAAGGGTCTTGCAGACGGCGGTGCCGGGACCCAGTGGAAGCCGAGGGCCTGCCGTAGCAAAAAGGAGCGTGGACCGTAAAGGGCAAGCTGCCTTCACAGTAGGTTCGGTAAACGCGGCCTTGGTACCTAAGCCGGAGACTGGTGCGAAAGTTGTCCCTGAGGCAAGGCGGTGGTCTAGGAACCAACGCGCGGTGCAGAGAATATTAGACAGGTCGGCTGCCACCCCTGAGGAGCTGCTAACGAAAGAACAGAAGAAATCTCTGGCATGGGCAAAGGTTACCTTCTTTGGCGACAATTCGGTAAGGGCACCAGCAGAGTCTAAAAGACAACGGTCCCAAGACGAATTAGAAGCTAGGGATAGTAAGCGACCTAGAATGCAGGGAGTTCAATGATACTAGGACACACGGAACAAACCTATTCCGTGACGTCCTTAAGGCGCATCCAGTGATACTAGCCGTCATTAACAGGAGTCAAGAACATGGGAGTATCACTCTTGATAAATGGAGACTAGTGTATAACGCACCAAATTCCGTGTTCCTAACGATTCTCGGAGAAAATCCGGGGCCACCTCCATCTTGTAGGGATGCAGGATGGCACCAAGGGTGCGTGAAAAAACGGCGTGCGCCGATAAAAGATCGTCAGATCGTTTTCGTCTGATCGTAGCTAAGGTAGGGGAAGTGTGAAGAGGCAGTGGTTGACAGGAACGAGATCTGTAGCAGACCAAAAGCATGCGTCTGACTGCCAATCGAGCCATCCTGTCCGGTAGAAATAATACGGATAATTCGGGCAAGCAATGTTGATCTTCCGACAAACAATTGGAATATCATTAAATAAGAGGAGGCGATGGGAGGATCTAGGCTGTCCATTTTAGTGGTGAACAAAGAGTCCCTAGCCCCTCTAGCTAAGACAAATAGGGTAAACGGCTTTGGCTTCGGATCGATTACCCTAAAGGTGTTTAAAAAGGATGAGGTTAAAGACCTTCCAATGGAAGAGGAACATAGAGACGGAGGTTTTAACATTCGGGACGTTGGGAGCTCAGCGAAAGAGCAATTAACGGATATAAGTAGTCGCCTATCCCTGGACTCGGGCGAGGAAGATCGTGTCGCGTCGATGGGGGAGGAGGGTGACAAAAAGAGACAACAAGGTTAACCTGAAGGGAGGGTCAAAACTGTTGACGTCCCATCAATGACCGAAAGAGAAAACCCTGCCACGACAGCGGAGGGTATATGAAGCAAATAGTGGTGACGTAACGGCATTTAGCCTGGAGACGGGAGGCTGCGTATTATGGCTGGTTTCAGCCTACATGAACCGAAAGAAGAAGGTTCGGCCGGATACTGGGGGAACTGATATTCGAAGCGGAACGGGAAAAGATCGGAGCAATACTGGGTTGTAATGCTAATGCGCATCATACAATCTGGGGAAGCACCGACATCAATGATAGGGGTGAGTACTTATTGGGAACTAGCCTTGTAGTGTGTAATGTAGGACAGGAGCCCACTTTTATTATCAGTAACAGGCAAAGGTACTGGATGTTACCTTTGCATCAGACTCTATTATATATATGGTCAAAGAATGGAGGGTAGCGAAGGAACTTTCCTTTTCGGACCATCGGTACGTGACGTTTAATATTGACATTCACCCTATTACCCGGAAAGCCTTCAGGGATCCTAGAAGGACTAACTGGAACAAATACGGGGAAGTGTTAGTATAACTCTTACCGACCGATGCTCCGAAGCCCCCAACCACAGAGAAGGAGCTGGATTTCCTGATGGAGGATGTCACAAGCGCCTGTAACTTGTCCTTGGGCACAGCTTGCCCCAAGAAAATACCTAAGGGGAAGCAGAAACCGGTATGGTGGTCCAGGGGTTTAGGAATCCTTCGTATAGGGTGTAGAAAAGCATTCAACTGATTAAAAGGCTCTAGAGAAGCTCAGGATTGGGACTCCTATAAGGAGCACCTTAAAAAGTATAAAAAGGAATTAAGGAAGGCGCAGAGGAGATCTTGGAGACTATTCCGTGATAAAATTGAGGGTGTTTCGATGACCTCGCGCCTCAGGAAAATCTTATCTACGAGCCCAACGAGCCCTAGTTACGGAGCTAGGTAGGAATAGGGACAAATTATCGTTGGGGTGCCTGGAGCAATTCGTGTGCAAAAACATTCGTCGAGCATTCTCCCATGGCTGGAGGTGATCTTGATGGGGTGTTGAAAGCTGAATTATATTCCTAGGAAATGGACGGAGTGGGTTGATTTTTATCCCGAAAATGAGAAAAATTCACAGGCCTATCCAAAGGACCTAAGACCTATAACTCTATCATTCTTTCTGTTGAAAACATTGGACAGACTGATTGACGTGTACATACGTTCAAAAATAAAAACCAGTGATTGGGTGACTTTCAGCATCCGTACTGGAAAGGGAGATCTGTAACACGGCTCAGCATTCCCCTGGTGCGAACAATTGAGAAATCAATCCACTTGAAAGAGTACTATATGGTAGCCTTCCTCGATATAGAGGGCGCCTTTAACAAACAATGTCAGGACAGAGGCAGTTCAGGAAGGACTGTCTTTCTTAGATGTG
Source organism: Tipula confusa (assembly GCA_963556175.1). Lineage (NCBI taxonomy): Eukaryota > Metazoa > Arthropoda > Insecta > Diptera > Tipulidae > Tipula > Tipula confusa. The sequence continues at coordinate 109,834,272 of OY744475.1, forward strand.
GACTATCCCTTAAGGAGGTTGATAAATCAGATGCTATAATGCAGGATTGTTAACGCGGAGATAGAGGACTCCACCATTAGGAGGCGAGTAGTTAGAGGATCTCCGCAAGGTGGTGTCCTATCACCTCTTCTCTGGAACATAGTTAATGGACTACTTTTGGAACTGGAGAGGGAGGGAATAGGGGTGATAGCGTATGCAGATGACGTAGTGATCGTGATCTCGGGTAGGTACCTAAGCACGATTAGGAAAGTCATGCAACACGCGCTCTTAATCATAACAAAGTGGGCCAGCAAATGTGGGCTTTGTATAAATCCATCCAAAACAGAGCTTGTACGCTTCACCAAGAAATACAAAATTACGGTAGTCGCCCCTCCTACCTTAAAAGGCACGGCACTGGCCGCTACTGATAAGGCAAGATTTCTGGGGATAATTTTGGACAGTAGGCTAAATTGGACGCCCAATATTTTAGAGAGAGTAAAGAAGTCTACCATGGCTCTGTACTCATATAGGAACGCCGTCGGTAGGAGATGGGGTCTAAAACTAGAGCTGGTACACTGGTTCTTCACCGCTGTCGTTAGATCGATTCTGATGTATGTGGTGAGTGTGTGGTGCCAGCCCTAGACAAGAAAACTTATTAAAATATGGTAGAGAAGGTACGAAGAACGGCCTGCTTGTTTATATGATCTACATTCTTCCTGTCGACAGCTTTGGTAAACACAGAGCGGCAACTACGGCTGCACGACTCTCGGCCGTGTTTGAGTGAAAATGTCTACAAATGGGCCACTCGACGATTTTCAGTTCGCTTAAGGAAGACTTGGCGAATAGTAACTACACAACACCGATTGTATGCTTTGAAAAAGGATTCCGGACCCTTATTCGCTCAAGAGAATCCTAGGGGAACAGGTCAACAACAGAAATTGGAAGTATACAATTCTACACTGACGGCTCCAAGCTAGACGGAAAAGTCGGAGCTGGAGTCTATTGTGACAAATTAAATGTGAATATATCTCTGTCTTCCTGATCACTGCAATATGTACCAGGCAGAGGTGGTAGCGTTTGTGGAAGCGCTGACTTGGTTGACGCATAATGTCATATTCACAAGAGCTGACTTAAGTCCCCTACGTAGACCTGACTTAAGTACAGTCGTGGGGGTGCTCACAGGACATTGCCTCATTGGGGAGCATGCGAGGAGGCTTGTGTCAATGGCAAATGACTTCTGTAGAAGCTGTATGGATGAGGAGGAGGAAGAGACTGTGAGCCATTTTCTCTGCTCATGTGGCGCTAGCTTACAGGAGGTACAAACATCTGGACAAGAATTGTTTCGACGGCCTTATGGATCTCGAGAACTGCAATGTGCGAGATATCTTACGCTTCATAACTAGCTCTGAATGGTTTCAATGAAGGTGAAGGGGAGTAGATTCTTTTAGTATCACAATGGCCCGTCCTCTTTCTAAGTGTGCGTTAGCAGCCACTCTTACTTAACCTGACCTAAGCTTAACATAAGCACGTCATATTCTTACGGTATCACTTCAATCAGAGTAAAAAAGACAATCACTCGCAGAAGAGTACTGTAGCGACCATCGCTACACAAACACAAAAACCAATTATTCAGATATTTCCTACACATTTATATAATTCACTAACGCTACATGTACACTGTACATACATATATATAGAGCGTAAAGTAGCAATTACACATAGCACTCGAATTTTTAACAATTTCTCATCAGATCGATGCTTCGCACACCACCTACATCTGAATTATTAAAATAAAGACACACACATCCGCTGTCGTTTTACATATAAGAATTAGATGTATTTTTAAACGCATAAAATGTGGATCCAGCAGATAGGGCTGAATGCGTGACATTTACTAAGAATTAAAAATATAAGAGAAAGCTATGCTAAAAGCTACAGTTACTAATAAAACCAAAAATAACAAAACTTACTGATGGAACATTAAAATGTGAGTTTCACTCCATTAGAAAGATAACCTGCGGCCCTATGGGCCCAAATTAAATTCCTAAACAAAGATTTCTGAAAATTCCTTTCAGTCAAAAATGAAGAAGAGTTTAAACTGGGAATAATTTTAGCATCTAGTCAAACACTTACATGATATCTTCTCAAACGCTTGCATGATAGAAGAAGAGCTGCAACAATGTGTACAACAAAAGCGGCCTGTAAAAGTATTATACTATTCAGCCAGAAATATTACAAAAAAATTTAAACTATCCAGTCGAAGTTAGAAAGTTGGTTGAAGAAAAAAAAGAGCTCGTAAGGCTAGAAAGAGAAATGGAACCCTGAATAAAAAAAACCCAAATTAACTTGTGCAACAAACTTAAACTACATGTACAATATTCTAGTGTGGCCCCTAAAAACGGTTGATTGAACCTGCCCCGCATCGATAAGTAAAAAGTTGATCTGTATTCGTAACTGAATCACGTGTTCAGAAATTACAACTACAAAAGGATAAATCGCATTTAATTATTACTATACTTGGGCAAGTCAGTATAGAGGTACATCCAGAGGAAGAATCACCGTAGCAATATCATAAGCTTACTCCGTTGAAAGCATTTTAATTCAAATGTATATTCTGTATGTAGTTAGTTACATCGGTCTTGCCAACTTCAAATCTAGACTTTGAGCAGTGGCATCTCTTTAAAGATCTCCAACTTGCGGATTCTACATTTAATGTTCCCGGTGGTGATGTTCTTCTGGTAAGATTTGATAATTTTTTTTTTTTTTTTTTTTTCAAATAATTAGCGATGGTTAAGATCGTAGTTGCTAGCCATCAGCAAATAGTTATCAATACAATTTTTTAATATCTGGTCGTTGGAAACACAGTAGATTGCAGGTTCATTGTTTTTATGAATCGACATCGTCCCAAATAGGAGCAAATATTGATCGGACCCTTCAGAGATTATGGGAATTAGAAGTCAATTTGTACAAACTAAGATAAGAAACGCTTCTCCAAACCAGGATTTTATGATCTATATTGTAGCTACATGACCGAGTTCAAAGCATTAGAGCACATGGAGGAACCAGTCTTTTATAAACCAAAAACCATAGCAGTCAATTAGTTTTCAGGCATTACTTCCCAAGGCAGTATTAATGATTAAGGACAACTTTGGAAACCAAAGGTGCCGAGCATTACTGGATTTTGGGGTACAAGTTTCTTTTATTTCAGAACGATGAATGCAATGATTACAATTACTGTCGATGAAAAATGTAAATATTTGCAAAGTCTTATTTGCAAAATGTACAGGCAGGTGATAGTGGCTGAAGAAGACCAACATTTTCAAACATTTAATGCTTAGAACAGTCACCTTTGGATTAGCAAGTTCGGCGCTCTTAGCTATCAGAGTTCTCCAGCAAATAGCCTTTGATATGAACCATAAGCTTCCAAATGCAACTCAAGTAATCAAAACTGATTTTTATGTTGTTGACTTATGCGCGGACTTAGTTGAAAAGGCCATAGACCTAAAACAAAAGATAGAATATATTATTGGTAAATCGAAGTTGAAACTGAGAAAATGGATGTTAAATTCAAAGGAATTATCAGACAAATTGGAAGCCATTCAAGGCTTAAATTAGAACTCAGCTCAGGATACATTTTTTTACGGTATAACTATCTCACATGGAAACCGCAACTAAAAGATTTCTAATCTCGAATGCTTCGAAAATATTTGACCCATAGCATCCAAAACTAAAGTTGCACCAATAAAACAGGTCAGTTTTCCTAGATTGGAGTTATATGGAGTTCACCTTCTTGTCTAATGAATGAAAGCTGTAAAGAATACTATAAATTCTACTACTAAATTATATGCTTGGACTGATTCGGCGATAGAGTTCTGGATTGGTTATCCGACAATCCTGTTAAATGGAAAACCTTTAACGGCAACCAAACATCAGAAATATTAAATTTACTACCAAGACAGCATTGGGACCACTTCAAATCAGAGGAAAACTCTCCTAATCATGCGTCAAGAGAGGTGTTTCCTTCAAAGCTTATGAATTTAAAACAATGGTGGAGAGGTTCTGCTTGGTTGGAACGAAAGATGGATTACTGGCCAATAAGCGACAATTTAATTGCCAACACAAACCTCGAAAGGCGAAATAAGAACATATCGGCGACTTAACTGTTTCATTGTCAAAGCTGAGGGCATATATTTGTTGAACTATTTATAGGAACATTTTCTGTCAGCAAACTAATAACTAAAAAGTGAGAGCAATTGGCGCAGTGGTTAAAGCTGCGGTGTTTGGGACGGGAGGTACCGGGTTCGAATCCCAACGGGGGAGGGTTGCAAAAGGGATTTTTCATCACTTGATTACGATCGGTGATGACGATGAACACAACTATGATCCCTCGTTGGAGTGCAGAATTCATGGGCCGAACCATCGTCCATGCCAGTACAGGCTGGCTGGAGCAATGCAATGTGCATATGGATATTTGAAACGCGAACCTTATTCGCGCGTCCTTGGTTTGGCTAGTAATGGCGTAAAGTAGGACGCTAATTAACCGCGAAAGAGTTGGGTGAGCTTCGGCCTCAAAACAGATTGCATAGAAATAAACAAACAAACAAACAAACAAAAAGTGAGAGGTTTCTGGAAGCTATTTACTACTGAATATTTGAATTCGCTTCAATAACGGACTAAAAATGAAATTTTCATCACTTGTTTACGATCGATGATGACGATGAACACAACTATGATCCAATGTTAGAGTGCAGAATCCATGGACCGAACCATCGTCCAAGTCAGTATAAAATAGAATAAAGTAGGACGTTATAAAGACCACTAGAAAAGATTGTATAGATTAAACACAAAAAAAACACAAAAAATGCAAGATAAGTCCCGTCAAAACTGGGAAATGTATGCCTCAAATGGAAAATTTCCAAAACACAAAATTTACATGATGTTAGCCTATCAAAACTAAAAAAATTACGTCGCAAATTTGAATTTAATGGTGAAAAAATAATTGAAGCTCTTCGAAAGTACGAGAATGTCTCTATTACTCCTCCATGCACATTAATCACAAATATAAATGGTTCGTGTTGTTGTTAAACATAATTAAGCTAATTACCGCAGCTATAACAAAATTCTATAATCAAATTTCTTAGACCCGAAAAGTATCTGTTTCGTATTAAGTATAACCACTAAACCGCTTATAGCGTTCTACAAAAGCATAAATTTGAATCTTAATTACATACAATACAGACACACATATATACCCCCATCTGCAAAGAACCGACGCGATAGTAGAGATACAATCTAGATTAGATATATATACACATTGTCCTTATAACTTTTAACACATTTTCACCGTCATAAAATTAAGAAAAAAAAATCGACATGGTCTTCTTCTCGTCTTATTGCTTTTAAATAAAATAAGTTAATAACAATAAAAAGAAAAACCCAAAGACGTAAAATGAGAAATTTCCCTTTTCCCCATATAGCCGCTGCGTCATTGTTGTTGTTCTTGTATCTGATTAAGTGATAATCGTAGAGTAATTCTGGACACGGAATTTATTTTTTTTTTTTAATTTTTTATACGGCAAAGTTTTTTTTACATTTTTGTTGTTGCTATACATTCTATATATACTCACATTATAGTTCAAACTATATAATAGAATAATAAAAGTTAAAATTTACTACTATCTATGTGTGTGATAGAATCCAATTAGACGAAGCAAAATGGTAAAAAAAAAAAATTTCTTCAAACCACCAAACTACAAAAATAAATTTGGGGATTCGCGCTTTTGTTTGTGGTTTGATGCGAAATGCGAAAAGATCACCGTCGTTATTATAAACATATGTGGTATAGTTGTACAAGTTTTGTTTATATACGATGGCGCTTAAATAATTGGTCTTGTGTTTTAGGTCGATGACTAATCGTTTTTGAAGCTGAAACAACTTTATGACTTTATGCGTATATATTAGAAATTATACGTTTTGTTGTAGCGCAATTATGTAGAGTTCCATAATATTTCAAAAAACAAATTTTTGGTTGGGAATCTATCAAAATCTGTATTTATACAGATTTTAACTCTGGTCCAGTTCCCGCAGCCTTTTTACGTTTAACAAACGATAGGATAGGACATGAGGTGTCTGAAACGATCCGGTTTCAGACACCTCATGATCATTACGGCACAATTATATTCTATTTTTGTGGTGTTGGGGAAATGAAAGAAGGTATGTCAGTAATGAAAGAATTGGTCCGATTTCGCGGTAGCCAATTTTCAAACTCCTGTTAGCATAAGACAATCACAATTTTACTGAACTTCCCTTTACTCTGTTTTCTGTAATCTGCCATTTCTTATCTGCAACATTAATGGGCTAATTTCTCCAAGCCGAAGACTATAGAAAATTAAATTAATTTTCACGTGAAGATTATAAATAATTAATCCATAATATTATAACACAATAATATAATAACATAATTTCTACAATCCGTATGCTGTAATAAATTGGATTAGTTTTTGCCTGAAATTTATTACATCATTAAAAATATAATATTATAAAAATTATAAAATAAATCAGATTTTAGAAAAATTGATTAAACATTACAAATCAATTAAATTAACCGTTTTATGACCAATATTTATTTATTTATTTATTTATTCAATCTTATAATCAGACTCTGGAGTCCATACATGTTTGTAAAACTATTTTAAAACAGGAAATTTAAAATTTAAAATTTTATTAAAAACTAAAACCTAATATTACAGAAGCATAATAATAATAATAATATTTTTTTTTAATTTTTTGAAGTTATACTTCTTTAGGCGCGTTATGAAAAAATGATGAGAGTGAAATTTTACGATGCGCGCGCATCACTGTGACACAAAATTATCATGTTGAAGTTGGCCGCTAAACCGCTCATTATTTAAACTACGGTTAAATATGTGCATGTAAAAAAATCTGTTTAATCAGGTTGCATTGAATTTTTTGTCACGAAATAATCAAAATTACATACGAAAGTTAACTAAGCGTTAGTTAACCGGTGATTAACTTGTATTTTTTGTGAAACAGGGCATTAATAAAATATATTCAGTAGTGATTTAAATTGAATATTTTGATTAATATTATTTTCTATTCCTAAATATTAGTGAAAAAAATTGTGCTTATATACTTTTTCAAGTGCTCCAATATAATTGAGGTTAACTATCCGTATTAGAAATAAATTTAATAAAACATTTAATAAAAAAAAATTTGTGATAATAAAAATTAAAATTAAACATCGAATTAAAATATTAATTTTTAATATTTATTATTAAATTGAATAAATAATAAATATTTAAAAAATGAATAAACTTAAATTCAATTTTTGAAGTTATCATTAAATTTATTTATTTACTTTTTAGATATTAAATAATCAATAATAAATATTTAAAATTAATAATCTTATAATATTTAGAATTAAAAAGCCAGGAATAAATTTGTTATTTCGTTGCGCAAAGTTGGTAGTTGTGACATTGTAGCGCATAATCGAATGAAATTATCCCAATAAACCGAATAACGATACTACAAATTTATTTCTGTAAGCAAACCAAATGTTGTGATGGCAGTAGCATATATATATATTTATATATATATATATATATATATATATATATATATATATATATATATATATATATATATATATATATATATATATATATTATTAAATTATTAATTTTCAATTTTTAATATTTATTATTAATTTTTAATATCTAATTCTCTACAATAAATCTTATTCATCAATCTAAGAGTCTTTTAGTTTAGATTTGATGACTATTAATGGTACTATTCAATTCCTATACTAGTTTTCAAGATGGGTAAAACAAATGCGGAAATCAGTAAAAACTATTACAATCGAAAGAAAGCTGCCAAGGAAGCTGAAAAAATCCGGCAAGGCTTGTCAGTAAAAAAAACCAATAAAAAAAACAGGAACTGAACGTACTCGTGCTTATAGGCTGCGAAAAAAAATGCTTTCACAAGTAAATGAATCATCCGTGACTGAGATTTTATCTATCCCGTCAACTTCAAATTCACGAATAAGGACTTTTGAACCATCATTTCAGTTAGCTACCACCAGTGCTAGTACAAATCGACCAGATGTCTCAACGGTGTCCAGTACTGGTATTGCTGATCATGATGGTGATAATTTATACGATTCATTTGTATCTACTTCAACACATGACAATCGCAACTCTATAATTGTACAAGCTGAGGTGCATATGGCTACTTCTCCTGTGGTGTATAATTACAGTACATCAGAATATACTTTATTAGCAGACAAGGAGCAAAACCGACTGCTTCAAGCTCAAGAAACTATTCAACAATTAGCTGAGGCCCCGAATGTACATATTTTATCCACTCTAGAGATTGTACACGATCAGGAGCGTGATTTATTAAATCAAGACACGATTATGGATCAGGAATTACCTCCACCAGACGGACATTCATTCCAATTCTCCGGAAAAGTATATTAATACTCCCATTGATGAACATATAGACGTAGATATTTCTTTGCCGTATAGTAATTTTCGACAATTAGAAAGAACTTATCAGGAATTTAAAAAAAAGTTTCTATACAATCCTTTTGGATATCCATGTTCAGTATGTGACAGGTTGTGGTTTCAAGATGATTTGAAAAGGTCGTCTCTTGAACATAAGGAAATTCTAACAAAAATTATACCTAATATACCAGCGAAAAATACGAAGCTTTGCAACACATGCGTTCAAGCATTAAACAAGAAGAATATTCCCTTAATGTCCACATTCAATGGTTTTAAATATCCAGATGTACCTCAACATCTACCACCTTTAAATCTTGTTTCTGAAAGACTAATTTCACCTCGTATTCCTTTCATGCAAATCAGAAGATTGAGGCATGTTAATGGTCAGTACGGTATTTTCGGTCAAATAATTAATGTTCCTATTTCAATTAATAATATGGTTAAATCTATTCCAAGGAATATTGATGATGACTATTGTATAAATGTACATATCAAACGTAAGAAAATTCATCGATCTAGCTACTTACAAAGTATTGTTAATAAGCGTACTATTAAAAGTTGGCTACGATTTTTAATTCCGTCACCATTGTATACTATGTACGATATTAAAGTTGATGAGTCATTCTTTAATGATAATCAAATTCACGATGAAATTCAGCAAAATGATTTCAGCGAACATATTCCTATAGAAGAAAGTTTTACGGCTCAACAGCATACATTATTGTGGAATGAAGAACAATACTTACGTATTGCACCTGGTGAAGACAATGTACCTGAAAGTTTATTATTTGATGAAAATGCAGAGGAACTTTCCTTTCCCGCAATTTACTTGGGTCAGTTCCGTAATTTTAGGAATGGTGTTAAAGTAACCCCTTTCATGATGGCTTCTAGTGAGCTAAGACGATCTGATCGTCGTGCAGTTACACCGTATCATTTATTATATATGGCGATGAAGATTATGAGGATGCGAGTTCGTGATTCTCTCACAGTTGCGTTCAAACACGTTGGTACAGATATCAAAATTACTCGAGAACAAATAGAAGATGATCAGTACGTTCATAATTGTATTGAAACCAATCTTGCGTTTCTAAGAGCAATTCCAAATTCAATATGGTATTGGATGGATCGCAAAAAAGATCTTTTTGATGATCAGACAGTTTGGAAAACCGACTATATTTCTTACTGTCAGTGCCAATGAAATTGGATGGAACGATTTGCTCCAAAAGCTCTACAAATTTAAACACAACGGTGAAACTATTTCAGAAGAAATGACCGAGCTTCTCCATTATCTTCAAAAAACAACTCTTGTCAATGAGGATGCAGTTACTTGTGCTATATATTTTAACAAATTGGTCAATGTATTGATGAATCTTTTACAATCACCAAAATTCAGTCCGTTTGGGAAATATTATGTTGTTCATTATTTTAAACGTATTGAGTTCCAGCATCGTGGTAGTCCACATGCACATATACTATTGTGGCTAGCTAATGGATGCTAGCTCCAGTGGATGCACTTCATAAAAATAGGTTGGATTCTATCGCATTAATAGATTACTTGATATCTGTTTCATCTCGAGAAGCATCAGGTAACATTAAATTACAAAGAAATAAACATACATTCACATGCTATAAGAAAATAGTGGCAAATCAACCTCAGCATTGCAGATTTGAAGCACCTTTTATGCCTTGCCGATCTACTACAATTTTATTACCTATGCAGAAATAAGAGCCTGATTTCAAGAATTATGCTAAACGTTACAAAGATATCCGGATTAATTTGGAAAATAATGATTATCATCATATTGATTCTTTTTATAAGAGTAACAATATTAATTCAGATGATGATTATCACAATATACTTCGAGCTGGAATTAAGAGGCCACGAGTTTTTGTCAAGCGTCAACCATGTGAAAAATGGCATAATCCGTTTAACCCCTTTATATAACATTGTTAAATCCAATATGGATATCCAATTCATTACCGAAGAATATTCATGTGCTAGTTATGTCGCAGATTATGTCAATAAAACTAACAGAGGCATTAGTCATCTTCAGCGATTGATTATTGAAACTATGAATGAACATCCAGAGTTTGATGTCGTTGAAATTACAAGGAAAATAGGTGTAAATATGCTCAATAGTGTTGAGATAACAAGTCAAGAGGCGGCTTGGTATCTCTTGCGAGAACCGATGTCAAAGTGTTCTACTGTGGTCACCACTATTCCCACTATGTGGCCATGTGATCGTCAACGTATAAGAAAAACAGAAAAAGAATTAGACGCGATAGGCGTAGGAGAAGATTCAACTAATATTTGGAAAGAAAATTGGTTTGACAAATATGAACGTCGACACGAAGATTTGGAAAATATTACTCTTGCCCAGTTTGTTGCTAATTACACCATTAAAGCAGATGGTACTTACTCAACAAGAAAAGTGCTTGCGCAACTACGATCCATAAATCTCAGGGAAGTACATACCCTGAAATTGTTTATGAATATGATAAAAAACATCAACTGTCATTAGAATATGTTGCATTAACGCGGGTGACTAGTCTTCAAGGTTTGTACATTACAACAAAACACAATTATAAAACTTTCTATCATGGCCGAAGAGCATCCACAGCTATAAATAGTCTTCAAGAAGAAATCCGTAGACTCCCGCTTAATCGCTTACAAACTATCACCAATAATCTGTTAGATTTTATTAATCAAAGGAGAGGGTTGACGATATATACTTTTAACTGTCAAAGTCTCCGTGCTCATTCCATTGATCTCATTGATCCAATTATGCAAAAATCGAATGTTTTACTTTTAAATGAAACCTGGTTAGCCAATGAAGAGTCGATTAGTATACCAAAATTCAATTGCATAATACAATATAAGCGATCAAACGTTCGAGCTGGCGGAGTTGCCATTTATCAGTGCATAATATGCACGACACTACCAATATCATTACTCCAAACATTGATATGACTGTAAGACAGGCGGAATTGGCAAGTTCAACAGTGACATCAGTTGGTGAGTTTTGCACAGCTGAATGCAAAATGGAAGATGGCAACAAAATTATTTTGTTGGTAATTTACATTACTCCAAATCAAAAAATGGACGACATCATTCATTTCCTGAAAAGAATATTATGGCCATATACAACAGCTGGAGGAGAATATCTTGGTAGAGGAGAACACAAGTTACTGGTAATTTTAAGTAGAGACTTCAACGTCAATTTTTCCCGTGAAGATGCTCGTCCACTTATTGATTTCAAAATGACTTGAATCTAGCCATGAATAATAATCCTCTGATTTCGACAACACGACATGGCACTACCATAGATGCTGTATTTGCACGATATCTCAACGCTGTTAATACAAAACTTTTCGCCATTTTCTTCTATGAGCCATTTTCCTGTATTTGATGTTCAATTCGTTCTTTTTTTTTTAACATGTTCTTTCCATTTAAGTTTGGCATCTAGCGTCATCCATAGATATTTTGCTGTATTTGCATAAGGGACTTGTTTAGAGTTTATTACGATTGGTATACTGACATAGTTTGTTTTATTAGTAAAATTCACATGAACCGATTTTGTTTCATTGAGCTTAATTCTCCATTTCTTCATCCAGTTACTAACTGTATTAATTGATGTTTGTTATTTTTCTGTAGCTTGCGTTACATTACTCCCAACTGCCAAAATTGCTGTGTCGTCAGCAATTGTAGCTATGGTTGTTTCTTTCATTAGTGGTATGTCTCGTGTGTACAGGAGGTATAAGATGGGGCCCAAAACGCCACCTTGCGGCACTCCTGCTGTAATTTTCTTTAGATCCGAATATTCATCTTCATATTTTACACGGAAATGTCTGTCGGTTATGTAAGATTTTAGGATTTCATAATACTGTTTGGGAAATCGCGATGTAACTTGTACTCTAATCCTTTGTGCCATACACGATCAAATGCTTGCGCTACATCCAAGAAGAGGCTTGAACATATCTTTTTCGTTTTTAGAGTACATTCTATAATATCTGCGATTCTGTGAACTTGCTCTAGGGTCGAATGTTTTTCTCTGAATCCAAACTGATAAGCAGTTATAGGCTTTATTATAGGCTTTAGTCTCTTCAGAAGTAGTTTTTCAAATATCTTCGATATAGTAGGAAGTAGAGATATTGGTCTAAATGACTTTTTATCGTTACTGTTTTTGTTTGGCTTTAAAATCGTGATCACTTCTGCTACCTTCCACTGCCTTGGAACGTATCTTAATCTAAACACAGCATTGATTATGTGCAGAAGTTTGTGTATTGCTTTGTCTGGTAGTTCTTTTATAATCTGCCCAGTTATTAAATCATATCCAGGAGCATTTTTCGGATTTACACTTTTTATTTCTTCTTTTAACTCACGGAGCGTTACAGTTTGTATTTCAAACTCATTTGATCTGTGTACAAAAATAACATTTTCATTCGCAGATTGGTAAGTGCTATTGAATTTTTTGGTCTCTTGATCGATTTTATTGCTTTCCATAGGGAGTATTCAGTGTCTTTTTGACCAGTAAGTGAAGATAAATATGATTCTATTGTTTCATTTCTAACTTTTCTCTTCAATTTATTTGCCAGAACTTACGTTTCTGGCCTAATTTGTACATATTATTATTTGCAGGTTCTAGTGGAGTGCTCTGCCACGCTGCTTGCTGTATATTTTCAATTAGTCTGGCAATTTCTTCCTCAACGTGCATATATCTTCTTATTGACACTTGCAGTTTGATATTTTCATTTAACAATTCACAAAAAAGGTTTCAATTGGTATTCCTATTGTAAAATCTTTTGTGATATTTCTTTTTGAATAATAGTTTCGCTTAATGTCATGATAACAGGAGAGTGATCTGATGTAAGGTCTTCATTATTTTTAATTCGAGTTGTCAGATATTCCTTTTGTAATATAGAAATCTATAAGATCAGGAGTTTTATTTAGATCTGTTGGCCAGTAAGTAGGTGCGCCACCAGATTGGAAGTCGCATTTTATTTTTTTGGCTGCTTTAAACAGTTCTCTTCCTTTTGGTGTTGTAATTATGGAGCCCCAAAAACTGTTTTTTGCATTGAAATTGCCGCCAATAATGAAACATCGTCACAAAGAGTGAAAAAGTTCTTCGTATTCTTCTTTTTTTAAGTTATAGCGTGGTGGACAGTATATAGCTGAGATACTTACATCTTTGTTCTTAGTTTGAATTGTGATTGTTGTCACTTGCATGGACTCAGTTTCAACCTTCATTTCTTCATGGTGTTTTATATTATTTTTAATGAAAATGGCAGATCCCCCTCTTGCCTTTTCTGCTGGATGAATAGCATGGTAGAAACTGTACCCATATTGACAGCATCCTGAATATCTAAACCTTTATTCTGTAACAATTGCTTTCACAGGTATAGTGTAGCCCTCTAGCCATAACTTTAATTGGTCTAGCTTGCTTATCTTCATAAGTATACCACTGAAACTTGTCAGCGTTAAGCTTCATGGTAAATGTACGATATGTTTCTGAGTCTGGTACATTTACCTTCCAGACATCGTTGTTTATTGCTACTAGCTTGTAATCTGGATCCGTGATATTTTTTATTAAGGCATTGATAGTAGGGTAGTATTTGACACCAACTATATTAATAGGTGGTGGCTGAATTATTTTGTCTGGTTTAAGATCTCTATTGCTTTGAGTAGTTGCATTACCCGATACAGATGTCCGGGTTATTTGCTCAATAGTTTCTGGTTGCTTTTGGTTTTCTTTCTGTTGAGTTTTATCATTACTCGTGTTGGGTGTTGCTTGTCCAATATATTCTAGCGATGATTCTGCTTTTCTTTTCTTTTTGGGATTGCTTTTTTCAATGCTCAAGCAGTTTCTCTTGGTGGCTCGTCTTCGTCAGTAACTTTCATATTTATTGTTACTCTTTTTTTAGGTTTTTTTGTCACGAGTCTCCACTGAGAATCACTTTCAAATTTCTTATTCGGATGAATTTCTCGCTCGAGTTCCTTATTGTTTGTATTCAACTTTGACACCATTTCTTCTAGAGTCTTCAGATTTATAATGATAATAATGAAAAATAACTTTTGTATATCAAAGCTAGAAGGCGCGACCGGCACTGTTTACCGGTAAAACACTATTGACTTGCAAAGTAATTAAAACATTTAGTTTTGAATTGTGCGAAATGGTCAATTCTTTTTATACCTAATGGTAGGCTGTTCCACGTCTGAAAAATTTATGTTTTGGTATAATAACACTAATGTTCCGAGCGGCAGTAACTAGGTGACATATGATTGATAATTTTTTAATAAATACATGCATTGTCTAAATTTAAGATAATTATTAAATGTGCATCCTAACAAACTTTTGGAAAATGGTGTTATATGATCAAATCTAGAAATATTAAAAACATATCTAGTGATAGAATTGAATGCCACTTGTAATCTTTGTGTAAGTTCATAGTTAAGAGCAGACATGATAAAATCAGCGTATATAATTTGACTAAATAGTAAAGAAATTGCTAAAAATTTTCGTGTTTTTAGTGGGGTAGAATTTTTAAATTTTGACAGTCTTCATAATATAAATACACATAGTACTACCATAGTATTTTAGCCCATTGACGTGCTAGATGTCGCTACTCATATCGTTTTGAAATAATCAAAATATTTTTAAATGTATAGTCGCCTAAATGTCATATATTTATACTAAATGTTGACGATATTCTTTCGACCCGACATCTGGAACATTAATGGGTAAACTGTTTTTTTCTTATGATGGTAGTACTACGATTATGTATATATGTAGTATGTATACGATAATGTAGTATGTCGATTTCGATTCGGTTTTTCCCCTCCTTGAAAAAATAATCTGTATTTTAGCTAAAAAAACAAACAGATAACTAATGTCATTTAAAATTGGCAGCAAACTGACAGAAGTATTCCTTCGTGTTAGTAAAGTACTTTTCATACCGACGACTTCGACTTTGGACTTCGTAATTGAAATTTTTTTAAAAAGCATTTAAACTATAAAACTTAGATTGATTCGATTAACAATGTCAAGTTTTATTGAAATAAATCAAAATAGTTATAAAATTAATTAGTTTTATGTGATAAATCTAAGAAAATAAAAATACAGTGCAATGAAGTTAGCTGCAAAGCAAGTGCAATACGTTCCACATCTCGACTTTGCCAATTTAAAGTTGTACAAAGCAACTTCAATCATTTTGAAATGTCAATCGATTATTTTGACAAAGTCAAAGTCGACGCCGTCGGTATGAATATATCAATGCTTTGTATTTGTGGAATTTAAATGTTTTGCAAAGTCGAAAGTCGAAGTCGTTGGTATGAAAAGTACTTAAAAGTTAATCTTTCAAAAAATCCAGATTGCTAAAAAGTGCTCGATAGATTGCTTTTTTTACGAATCGAACAACTTGACAGCAGAAAAAGCAATCTTTTTAAATAAAAGTGCTTTTTTTACGAAGCCTGCTGAACAAAAATGTTTGAAAATTATAGAGATATAATTATAGAAATAAATATTTTATGGTGTGTCGTTTAAGTACTTTTCATACCGACGACTTCGACTTTGGACTTCGTAAATTAATTTTTTTTTTAAAATATTTAAGCTATAAAACTTAAGTTGATTCGATTAATAATGTCAAGTTTTACTGTAATAAATCAAAATAGTTATAAAACTAATTAGTTTTATGTGATAAATCTAAGAAAATTAAAATAAAGTGCAATGAAGTTATCTGCAAAGCAAGTGCGATACGTTCCACATCTCGACTTTGCCAATTTGAAGTTGTACAAAGCAACTTCATTCATTTTGAAATGTCAATGGATAAACAAAACATCAAAATGGCAGCCGATGATATGTATAACTATTCTGTGGAATATTATTATGAGGACGAAAATATAAATAACAATCAAATAAATATTAGGGAAAGTGAAGAAAACTTTATTAGTGACAATAATTTTGAGGATTGTCTCATCCTTGAGGAGATGCAATCAAACTTGATTTTATATGATTTGTCAGATACTGATTATACAACTCACGATACAACTCACATTTCACCAAAGACATTAAAACTGTTATACGTTTATGCAATTCACAAATAAAATATCAAAATTTTGACAGCTGTCAAATAAAGTCGACGCTGTCGGTATGAATATATCAATGCTTTGCATTTGTGGAATTTAAATTTTTTGCAAAGTCGAAAGTCGAAGTCGTCGGTATGAAAAGTACTTTAGTGTTTTTTTTTTATTTTCAATGCTATACTGTTGCTATATCATCCATTTTCATGTAACAGCCTGAATAGTGCATTGATTATTTGAATTAGTAATTTTCGTAATCTTCCACCTTGTAACGTTACATTTCGATAACGTTTTAGGTTGTTTGTAATATTTTTTATGTTATTTGCAGCTATTTTATTTTGTTGCAAAAAAAGCAATACCTTCTGCTTGGTCAGTATCATATATCAGGTTCGTGTTCTTCTCAACTAGTTTCTAAAACAAATCTCAGCTGTTGTCATTGTTTGTTGGTGTAGGTCATTATTCTAATTAATCTGTCGTAGCTCTCAGGACCTTAATAATATGTAAACGATTCAACAATAGCCGTTTTTAATTCATATAATTCTCAGAATTTATTTTTGTAACGTAAAAGTCTATGAGATCCAAAATCCTGAGGCTCTGACCACGAAGTTGGCTGGGCTGCATTTAATGTCTTCTTTGACGCATGATTTTATCCCTAGTTAAATTATGGGTATCTCAAAACCCCAATTCTTGGTATTATCCCGAGCTCTATTGGAGAAATTAACGTCTTAAGAATTCGCTTTACCATCCCGTTTGCTTGTGGATGGTAGGCAAAAGTTCGAATTCGTTACCAATCTAGTATTTTGTTTAGCTCGGAAAAAAGTTTCGACTCAAATTGGTCTGTTGTAATTTCAAGGCGTATGTCGAACCTTGAAGTATATTGCTCGACAAACGTCTTAGCAACTGTGGCAATGGACATTTCTGGAATGGAATAAGCTCCAGGCCAACGTGTGAACCTATCAACGATTCCACGGTTGATTTGATTGCCTTTAAGTGGTGGTAGCTTACCAACTAAATCCATATAGATGTGCTGAAATCTGGTTACTGCAGAAGATTAATTATCAGCTCTAAAACGTTTTAGAGCTAAATAAATAGCCAGCACTTATCTGTCAAAGGCGGACTACTTGACCTCGCTTAGTGGTTTACTATGATAAATTCGTCATTACGTTCATAGCCCAAAAAAATTGTTTGGTAGTTTTTGGTATTTTTGCTTAAGTTGCCAAGTGCCCCTGAATTGGTTGTAGAAATTCGGCTTACTTTCAAATAAAGCGATGATAATAATTTACCATCCCGATGAATTTATGAATGGTTTTTATAGAGGTAGGCTGTGGCCTGTGCAAGATGATCTAAATGTTCCTCCTCAGATTTACTTGCTACTAAAACATCGTAGACATAGACGAAAATGAAGTCAAGATTTTTTAACACTTCGTTCATGAAACGTTGAAAGGTTTCAACTACATTCTAAAGACCAAAAAGTTAAGTTTCGTAATAACTGTGCACTTATGTAGGTGAACGGTGAAGTTATGAATATGTGCGTACAACGATCCGGTACCGTGAACGTATTGGTCATAAAACGGTTAATTCAATTGATTTGTATTGTTTAATCAAGTTTTTTTTAAATCTAATTTGTATTAATTTTAAAGTTTTGTGTCAAATAAAATGTATATAAATTAGATTTTCGGTGATTACATGACGTATTTAGTGTTTTACATCATACTCATACTCGTTTATACATACTAATGTATAATATAAACGACAGAATGTTGCTGCGAATGTTGATTCAAGGGTATCAGAATCTACTATCGAACAAATTTGTATTAGTAAATGCGTTCCCGGTAAAACTGAAATTCAACTTCAGACATTCGAAATGCTTTCATTGATCAGCACGTTGTAATCGAATCTTTGGCTGTTATGACATTGAGGCGTTAGGTGTTAGGATGTGAAAGCTGATTGTATAGAGTGACATCGATATTCGAACCGTTGATAATTTTATTTTTTGAGGCCTTTCCTTAAAACTTCATCAGCGATAATTTGGTATCGATTTTATGTGTCTTTCTCTTGCTTTTCTCCAGAATATTGCAAAATTTTCTTGGTACCTGTACTTGATAATTTTCTTAACGCCCATATTATAATATAATCAAAAATCCATTTTGAAACATGTATAACAACAAATTTATTTTAATTGAAAAGATAATTGTAATGCATGACACCCGAACTTAAAAAAAAAAATAATAATTTTTTGTATTTTCCGACCAAAAATTAACTTTGGTTTATATAGTTTTCACAACAACAACAACAGTAAAGCTTTAAACATGCAATCATCTTATTGCCTACAACCACCTTAATATAGTACGTATGTAATTTTTACCTACATAATTTTATGTTCTAAAAATATTAACATAATATGAGTTATAAAACTTATATGATGTTGATGTATGTAGCTACGAATATAAATACTATTCATAATATGTCACAGGTTTGTGTATGTGCGGTTGACTTGCGTGAATAATAATCACAACGTGTGAATGTGGGTTTATGAATTTTCCTAATTAACCAAAACAAATATCGAGCGGCGGGAAAAGCGATGAAACTTAAAAACTTGTTAAAGTACTTTTTGGTTTATTTAATTAAATATTTTTTTTTTTTTGTTATTTATAATTAGTTGTGATTAAATATAGGATTTGTGTGTATGCGTATATGTTTGCACGCGTTTTATATTTCTAGATTATACAGTGATATCTGTAAGGGTACGGCCAAAGAATCTTCAATAACATTTGATTCAGTAGTTTTAGCAAAAAAAACAGGTCCAGTGTAGTTAATGTTGCTTTTAAATTTCGTTCTAGTCCCATATAAGGGTTATAACTCCCCGGTATACGGATTGAGACAACGAAATATGGACATGCATTAGCCGCATTAGACGCTCGTGATCATGACACTTTTGCAGATCTATCTTCACACTTTTGAAGATCGTTTTATCTTAAAAACCGTCACAGTTTCTCAACAAATTTCGTTTGAACGCAGGACTGACGTTCGATGACAATACTCTACGGCAACTTGGGATGAAACGTTTACCAAGTTCAAATAAATTTGACCACTTTTAAGAACGATATTCCTTTGGGTACGTTAGCAGCACGAGCAGGCAACATACGAGAAACCATGTCACAGAGCAGTATTAATTTGGTGACTGGTACTTCGTTTAGTGCTTGTGGTGGTGTGGAATCTACTGCTGCTAATTT
Organism: Tipula confusa; assembly: GCA_963556175.1. Classification (NCBI taxonomy): domain Eukaryota; kingdom Metazoa; phylum Arthropoda; class Insecta; order Diptera; family Tipulidae; genus Tipula; species Tipula confusa. The sequence goes on from OY744475.1 coordinate 109,854,086, forward strand.
CGAAATCGATGAACGTATCAAGAAACTTACCTCAATGGTTTCGGAATTGTACACTTCTTTAAAAATATTCACGATCACGTTCTAATTCATGCCAAAATCGCGACAGAATATAAGTAACCCTAAATACGATAAATGCTATTACCACTTTAAATTTGGTAAAGAAGCAAGAAAATGTGTTCAAATTCTCCTTCAATTATAAATCATTACTTATTTGCAGCAAACGGTACCCAAGTTCAGGCTTTTGGTACTGAAATATTAAAATTAGATTTCGGACTTCCTCGTGAATTTCGTTGGAAATTTATAATTGCGGACGTGTTGATGCCGATGATTTTTCAAATCCACCAGAATTACATAAAATGACAGAGGATTAAAAATCCGTTAACCTCCTTACATTCGAATGGTGTTATTTCGTACAATTCAGATCCGGCCATATCATTTTTAGACAAGTCACAATTACACCCAAAAAATTAAAATTTACTTTAAAATGAGTTCCAAACAAATTAAGCATTCGGTCACTCACCATTTAGAAACCAATAGACCAGCAGTTTCGTGTAAAACACGTCGACTAGCACTTGAAAAGTTAAGCATAGCAGGAGATGAGTTCGAGCGCATGATGGTGCAGGATATATGTCGCCCGGTCCAGTCCCATACACTTAATGATTTAAAAAAATGGAACCTAAAAACCTTGTGGAGATTACCGAGCACTAAATCGGATCACTATTCCAGGCAAGTACCCGACACCACATCTTCAAGATTTTTCATATCAACTTGAAGGTTGTATTATATTTTCAACATTAGACCTTGTTCAGGCTTATCATCAAATTCCGATTGACCCATCCGATATTTCAAAAACTGCCATTTCAACTCCCTTTGGTTTATTCGAGCTTACTAAAATGACATTCGGTCTCAGGAATGCAGCGCAAACTTTTCAGAGATTGATGCATTCCGCTTTATCAGATTTAAATTTTTGCTTTGAATATTTGGACGATATGTTAATCGCTTCAACTACAGTTGATCAAAACAAACGATTTTTGGTTATGATTAACTTTTACAGATGATTCATCACTAACGCAGCAGCTGATCAAATTTTACTGAACGATTTCTTGAAAGGTTACAAGAAAAACAGTAAAACTCCTATTAACTGGTCATCAACATCAATATAAGCTTTCGATAATTGCAAAGAAACAACATTATTTGCACACCACTCATCTACAGCTAGACTAATTATAATGATTGAGGCGTCGGATTTAGCAATTGGGGCAGACGTTCAGCAGTATGTTTCGGATACATGACAGAAATCTGTTAGCCGCTTTCTCTGGCACTAAACATTTCAGATATTTTTTAGAAGGTCGAGACTTCACTTTGTTTACCGACCATAAATTTTCCCATTTAATAAGAATCCGGATAAAGCATCTCCTCGTCAATTTAGACACCTAGATTTCATCGGTCAATTTACAACCGCTATTCAATACAACTCAGGCATTAACAATCTCATTGCAGACACTTTCTCACGCATTAAATCAAACTTCAATGCCTGAAAGTATTGAGTATGCGACTATAGCAGATGCACAAATCAACGATAAAGAGCTTCGAGAATTATTATCCAGTGAAACAAGTTTGGATTTCTAACAATTACCACTCTTGTTTAACACAACTAAAACTATTTGTTGTTATCTATCGACAGCTATACCTAAACCTTTAATTCCATTTAGTTTTTGGAAAAGATTTTTGATTCTTTTTATAATTTATCACATCCTAGTATTAAGGCATCTATCAAATTATTAACTGATAATGTTTTTTGGACTTCCATCAAGAAAGATTCAAAAATCATGGTTCAAAATTGTCTGGCTTGTCAGAAATCAAAAGTTTCAAAATACACGACATCTCCTCTCGACTCTTATAAATTAGCGTCACAACGCTTTTCAGAAGTTCATCTAGATATCATCGGTCCACTACCGGTTTTTGAAAATAATCGATACTGCTCCACTTTAAAGGAAGAACATCAAATTATAGTTGTTCCAGTTGGACATGATCAATTTTGTCGCATGCTTTTCTAAAATCCTAAGATCGTCCGGGGTAAACCCATGTCGGTTTACAGAGATGGAATTATTAAGAAAATAGTTAGAAAAAGATACGGCCTTGACATTATGTAATTTTCGATATCAGACCTCTGTCCACTAAAAACTGGCATAATGAAACTGAATGTCAGTAGCTGAACTGGATTATTTCTAAAAGCAAAATCATTTCTTTCTCTCGGCGAAGAAAAGACAAACATATCTCTAAAAAATCCTGCAAACATGCCAAAGATTCATTATCATTTAGGTTTGTTTTTAATATTCAATTCAATCTCAACAATATTCTCTATTCTCTATTCTGTATTTTCTATTCTCTATTTGGTATTCTCTATTCTCTATTCTCTATTCACTATTCCCTACTCTCTATTCTCTATTCTGTATTTTCTATTCTCTATTCTCTATTCTCTATTCTCTATTCTCTATTCTCTATTCTCTATTCTCTATTCTCTATTCTCTATTCTCTATTCTCTATTCTCTATTCTCTATTCTCTATTCTCTATTCTCTATTCTCTATTCTCTATTCTCTATTCTCTATTCTCTATTCTCTATTCTCTATTCTCTATTCTCTATTCTCTATTCTCTATTCTCTATTCTCTATTCTCTATTCTCTATTCTCTATTCTCTATTCTCTATTCTCTATTCTCTATTCTCTATTCTCTATTCTCTATTCTCTATTCTCTATTCTCTATTCTCTATTCTCTATTCTCTATTCTCTATTCTCTATTCTCTATTCTCTATTCTCTATTCTCTATTCTCTATTCTCTATTCTCTATTCTCTATTCTCTATTCTCTATTCTCTATTCTCTATTCTCTATTCTCTATTCTCTATTCTCTATTCTCTATTCTCTATTCTCTATTCTCTATTCTCTATTCTCTATTCTCTATTCTCTATTCTCTATTCTCTATTCTCTATTCTCTATTCTCTATTCTCTATTCTCTATTCTCTATTCTCTATTCTCTATTCTATATTCTCTATTCTCTATTCTCTATTCTCTATTCTCTATTCTCTATTCTCTATTCTCTATTCTCTATTCTCTATTCTCTATTCTCTATTCTCTATTCTCTATTCTCTATTCTCTATTCTCTATTCTCTATTCTCTATTCTCTATTCTCTATTCTCTATTCTCTATTCTCTATTCTCTATTCTCTATTCTCTATTCTCTATTCTCTATTCTCTATTCTCTATTCTCTATTCTCTATTCTCTATTCTCTATTCTCTATTCTCTATTCTCTATTCTCTATTCTCTATTCTCTATTCTCTATTCTCTATTCTCTATTCTCTATTCTCTATTCTCTATTCTCTATTCTCTATTCTCTATTCTCTATTCTCTATTCTCTATTCTCTATTCTCTATTCTCTATTCTCTATTCTCTATTCTCTATTCACTATTCTCTATTCTCTATTCTCTATTCTCTATTCTCTATTCTCTATTCTCTATTCTCTATTCTCTATTCTCTATTCTCTATTCTCTATTCTCTATTCTCTATTCTCTATTCTCTATTCTTTCCTCCATGGATCATATAAGTATGATTTGGTTCGTTCAATTACTTTTTTGGGGATTTTATAATTCAGTCAATGTGTTTGAAATAACTTTCAAATCAATATCAAATTTCTTGACGTCACACTGGCTTTTCTAAAGATTTCCGTGGAGAGGGGCACACTAATGAATCTATAACTAATTTTTTTAGAAGCCGACGGAAGTTGGCTCATAATTTATTTAACAAAATGTTCTGGGCATTTAATTTATTGAACCCAAGACTGTTAAAAACAATCAATACTTACGTAAATTGCACGTAAGCAATTAAAACCCAGAACTTTGACGTTTAATATTTATTTGCGATTTTATTTTGGTACCAAAACCATCAAATTGTAGATGTTTCCACCAAAATAAGGTAAAAGTCAAAAGATAAAATAATCAATGCCGTGCTGTTATACGTCTAGGACTATAAGCGGGGAAATCGCGTCCTCTCAAAGAGCTCCATAAATATCCTACTCTTCAATTGACTCTCAAATTTGCGTCTTAGGCTTCAAATGTCAGTGGTCACCAGTCTATAAAAACTGTGCTTTTTCGTATATTGGATCAATTATTGCTGGCTGAACTTGCAAGATTTTCGTACAAGTTAGAAATCATCGGCCATGATGCGACATGTAGTACTGAGTGCAATTTGCAATACAGAATATTCACGGATGTCGTAATAAGATTCTAAATGTTTCGCCAACATGCGATTGAAATTTATCTACTTCTCAATGGCATTGTGATACCTTTAATCAACTCACATATTTTCCTAGTTTGATTTTTTCACACTTGAAGCCATCGCGCTATTACAGTTGTTAAATTAAATAACTCATGAGCCGACTTTCATCGGCTACTTAAAAAATTTACTTTAGACTCATTTAAGTGCCCTTCTCCACGGAAATCTTTAGTAAAAGGCGAAAGATTTATTCGACAGTTGAAGAAAAGCTAGAGTGACTTCAACAAATTTGGTATTGAAAGTTATTTAAAAATGAACACATTGACTAAGCGAATTATAAACTAATTTCAAAAAACTTCAGGGAAAAACCTAAAATCAGAGTCACCCTATAACGACGAATAGTGTTTTCAAAATTAATAATAAAATGGGGTGTCAGGGTAAGTTTCTTAAAAACCGCGAAGAGTTGAAATAAAACTGATAAATTTTTACCAGTAATTAAGGTACTGATGTCATAAAATTCTTTTAGAGGTGATTCCACTAAATACTCGCACCTTCTCAGATATAGCCGTTAGACTATTGGATCATACAAATTTTTAAAAAAATGTTTTATCAAAAATTGTTAGTGATAGCTGTTGTGTCCTAAACTTTATTAAACTATGCATCTTTGTTTGCTTTGAAAATGAATGTGCTTGGCAGCGTATAAGTATACGCTATCCCGAAAATCTGTTAAACCTAAAACTATAATAACGTACTGCTTCCGAAAAGTTGGATTTTCTTTAAATTAGGAAGTGAAATAATTACGTTTAGTCACCGCAGTCGCCGTTCAAGACAATTGAAATAATTCTCTTTTAAAATCAGAGATATTGGAATCGACAGAATTTCTGATAACCAATCATTGGTTCCAAAAACTCTCTGAATTATATCTATACTATATACTATTGTAATTATGAGCCGACTTTCATCGGCTACTTAAAAAATTTACTTTAGACTCATTTGTGTGTCCCTCTCCACGGAAATCTTTAGTAAAAGGCGAAAGATTTATTCGACAATTGAAGCGAAACCAGAGTAATGAAGAAACAGTTGGACAAAGCATCTAATTAAACATTATAAGCAACGACCTAGCGAATTATAAAGAAAAGTAAATTACGGGCATAAGTATGTATTTTGTGTACCTAGAAAATTAGAACCACAATTGGGGGAGGGTGTTAATAAACTGTTTCTATCTCCAGCATAAAGATACAGTAAAAAATCATTAGTAGTGCACAACACCTCAAAATGGTACACATTCTGGATTGGAGAACATTTCGATGTAATAAACATTCTTGTTCAGTCTAGATTTTACGGACCCAAAATTTTAAAAAGCCGAAATTGGCTAAAGTGATATTCTAAATCTAAACTCATCGGTTTACGCGGGATTTACTGAGAGCAACATCTAAAGGGCATCCAAAAGTTCACGCAAGATTTGAATTTTACTTTACTTTGCGGTATAGTCTTTTCAACAAAAAAACAACGTGACAGCTGTGTTACCTATCAAATTTACTTCATGCTTGAATTTTGGGACATCTGTAATTTACCATTCACAAAAAATGTTTAAACTTTTTGAGCTAAAGCAGCTAGTGTTGTTTCTCATCACATCAGGTTATATCGCAATGAAAAAGGATTTTTAAAATCTTATCAAACTGAGATGACAGAATCTTAAAATACATCGCGCAGCACTAAAATTGCTCAAATTTAATCAACTGTAGCTTAAATGTGAAAACAAATTGTTATGTATAGTAATTAGCAATTTATGAAATTTGACCTACTTAAATATTTAAAAGGAGTGAGAGAAACATACTAATCCAAAATATTTAAAAGATTTAGTATATACATCGTATGATTAGTATGCGGAAAAGATACCGAAACGTCAAAAATAAGCAATTTTAGCAAAAAAAGAATCGTTACGTATGAAATATTATTTAGTAAGAATTATCTCATTTGATGAGTTTGAGGACTTGAAAATTCTTACAATTTGCATTCTTTGCAATTGTAAATTCAAGTAACATTTGCGGTCCCAAATTTTTAAAATTAAATTGGAATTTTCGATGCTCACTTTGTTATGTTTTCTAATAATTTCAAACATTACGACTGTGCCCGAAACCCATAATAAATATTTGTGAATAAAATTTTTGACATTTATTTGAAATATTTTCTATTTTTTTACAAAATTTTACAAAACATTAATCAGACTTCATGTAACTCGTCTTGAACCGAAATTATAGCATGTGTCATTGTGCGAGCATTTTCTAAAAAATTTGTATCCGCGAAAGGGTTAATTGTTTATTGAAATTGTCATAGCAACGAAAAAGTTCAAATTTTTCTTAAATAGTAGTATATTACAAAACCAAGTGGTGAATTTTATATGTTTTATATGTTTTATATATCCGAGTGTGCTACGCGATGAGTTTGGCTTTTATTATAGAAATATTTGGTATTTGTCAAAAACTATCAACTGAACAACTGAACGTGGTAATTTGGGTGTCTTCGATTTTATCAAGTTAATGTCAAAAATTTGCATTCACAAATATTTATCATGGGTTTCGGATACAGTCCAACGTACAGCAACGTGCAATTCAGCAATTGCTCAAAAAGGCTGTTATATTTTCATGTTTCGTGTCAAAACTATCTGCTAATTGCTTTCAAATGAAACTTATTTATTAACAATTTGAGTAAAATTGGTAATCGATCAAAAGTTCGAAATGTTTGTTTGCTTAAACATGCAAACAAATATATTCAAGCTTTGATGTTAAAAGAAGTGACTTTACATCGAATTGTTAGTAATACCAGTGATATTGTAAAAGTATACCATTTAAGGGGCGGGCAAAATTCGGCATTACTAGTTTACATCCAGTTAATGTTATAATTATAATTAACGAAAGCAAATGACGAATGCTTTGTAAGGGATGAGGTTCCCAATCCCGATTAAAAGCACTATACACTTTTGGATCTAATACTATCATACAAGGTAATATTAATCAACTAACCGGAATTACTCAAAAATTTTATTTGACACTCATTTGAATGTCGTCCAAGGAAATCTTGAGAGAAAGGTGACAGATTTATTCGATAGTTGAAAAGAGGCAAGAATAACTGAACACATTTACTATGCGAATTATTAAAAGGTGTAAAAGATTTCCAGTTAAATTTTAAGGTTACTAATAAAACACATAATGGGATGAGTTAATAAATCGGCTAGGGTTAAAATCGAGGTATAGTTTTTTTATACGTGATATTATTGTTGTAGTTACATCTTTTAAGTGACATTATCACTTTTATTTTAACCGAAATGTGACATTTTTTGATAACCAGCCAGACCATATTTTGTTTGAGTGAAATTCAGGTAAAGTTATTTCTGGTCGATTTACTTTGGTTTCATGCGATTCGGGTTTTTACTACGTCGTATGCATTTCACTAATCCAGTTAGTAAAAATAAAAAGTTTACTAAATTTGAACAGTTAAAGATATGAAATGCGGCCGTTTGCAAACTTTAAAAATATTGAGTATCTTTTCTATAATTAAACTTCTAATTCATACGACCTATAGTTATAATATCATGTATTCCAGAATTAAAATATTTCAAACCCTAATTTACCTGAATTTTTAGCTGAATATCTTTCAATCTTTTTATAATTCGCTTAGTCAATATGATGAAGGTTTAAATAACTTGCAATATTAAATTTGTTAAAGTTACTCTGGCTTCTCTTCATTTGCCGAATAAATCTTTCGCCTTTTACTAAAGATTTCCGTGGAGAGGGGCATTCTAATGAGTTTAAAATACAATTTTTGAAGTAGCCGATGAAAGTTGGCTCATATTTTATTAACAGCAAAGTTCTAGTTAGTTAAATTTACCTTACCTAAATAATACTTATATAGTACTAAATACTAGCTGACTCAGCGAATCTCGTTCCGCCCCAAATAACTTCGTTCCGAGCAAATACTTTGTCCTTCACGAAAATTGATTTTGATGATTCAGAGGAAATTCTCGGAATTAGAACATCCTCTCCTTTGAATTTGCTCTTGATGATCGTTGCTTGAATCACGTTGTTTATTAGTTTCATCACAGCCAATTGCGTTCTTTTACACAATCGCAGATGGTTCACATTGCGCAGCATTATTATCACAAATCTGACCTTGAGCATCAAGGGTCAGATAGTGAGTTGCATCGTCTTGATTGGTCACACAAGTCTACTTCCTTGGTCTTCGCTGCCAAAATCACTCGTTCGCTGAGGTGATGTGATTCATATAATTTCTGTGGATGTCCGGAAACGCTTTCGTGATAAGCTCGTCCTTCGAAGCACGTCGGGAACATGCAAAAATTCGAGGGCAACAAAATCAATCCGGTCGAAACATCAACAAGAATTAGACCATTGCCAAGCACCAACTGTTGTTTGGAAAAATCGGCAGTTGATGAGTTATTCTGTAAAGTGACTCTCATGTTTATGGTTAACTGCAACTTTTCACGTAGCGCCATATAAGCTCGACGATTCCAGACATGCATTGAGTTCATTTAAAGCTGTCAATCTCGGAATGTCAGGTAGCGTTTGATGGAAATCGCCGACCAACAGAATCATAGCTCCACCAAAACGTCTTGAGTCTCTTCGTAAATCATTCATCGTTCAATTGAACGCTTCAAATGATCGATTGTGCACTCGTTATTTTTCACTCGACTCAGATGATTATTTTACATCATTGCAATACCTTGGCCATCGCCGAGTTTTTGGCAATTGAACACACTGGCTTATCATTCGTGTGACTTTCATCGGCAATTTTAATGCAAAAAGGGCCGTCCGGCTGCCGTCCAACAACGTGGCTTCAATTTTCGATGATGCAACAGCTAACGTTATTTGAGATCTCGAGCGAATTGTGGCCAAAAACAATGAAATCATAAAGGTTTTGCCTGTTCCACCGGAAGCATCGAGGAAGAATACTCTGCCGTTATATCTTCGTCAACTGCCTTCATAAATGCGTCGTACACGTTCTTTTGCTATGCATCCAAAAGCGGGACCTCCGTTTATACTATTTGGTTTATTGAATCTCGATCGAAGATAGCTCGAAATAGCTGCCGTACATAAGCACGCACATGTCTTCGATCATGATCAAAGCTTCGTTGCATATCTCGTCGTTCATTTCAAGCTCATAATTCGATGTTGCAATGTGAACTCGATACAAAAAGTCTACAGCCATCTCATTCTTGTATTTGTTCCACAATTCTAATGCGTTTGATGGAAGATACTTCGCTATGATAATCGTGGACAAACTACGAATTTGATTTGCCGCTGAATACACATCGACGTATCCAACAACACGTTGACCCTTATTTCGTCGCTGAAACTGCTTCGTCGACTGGTTCCAAGTATAATAGCGTGGGATTTCTCCAAAGAAAATACGCTAAACCGCCTCATTTCAACTGACATAACGGCCCAATTGGAATCTTGCTACTTCGTTATTTGCATCCGGAGCAGCAATGCCAAACACTGCCGAACACCGCTACCTTTGTTCACCTATTGGCAGACATGTTTAATGGACTTAAAAGAGTTACAGTACTCAACATTGCAGTGTGTTGCGGATGTTTTCGTTAGAAGCTTGCAATACGGAACGATCCAGCGATTATCAACCAAAACAGAGAATTGTGATCTCCACACGGACCGTGAATCATGTTTGTTGCGACTACTGTGAACAACTCCGGGTCGGCTTCTGGACCTGGTATTTTGGCGATGATAATTGAATCGATTTGATCTGGTGTGATTTTCTCTTAACCACGGCAGGATGTGTGCATGTGGTATTCCACGCTTCTGCCACTCTCCTGAGTACATTTCCGATTGCAGTACATTTCCGATTGAACGTGATGAACAAATCTGGCCGTCTGTAATGCTGCACATACTTCGTTGCATATGCCATGGGCTGCCAATATATGTCGCTGGGAGAAGGGTCAATTGACCGACGTTGCTTGCGTCTCCTTCCGAAACGATGCCATCGCACAGATGAATGTACCATTTCGATCTTGGCATACATATCGACGCAATTCTGTTGAAATAATCGGCGATACCTCAAAAGATGATTGTCCCCACCTTGTCGCATCATAAACCAATAAGTAGACAAATGCATGGAACTGACCTAATTATTCGTTTCTTCACCTGCAAAATGAATATCTTATTTGTAGCAATGCAAGTACGATTGCGTTGACAAACAACAACATCGGTTCCAAATGACGTGTTATGTTAAAGCATTGATTGTACTGTTGCATGTAAACGAGAAAATGTCTGGATAGAGTTGTATTTCCATTGAGATAAGTACGCAATGGCTCCGGTGGCGAAGTTAAAACCGGCAATTTAACTTTGCCATCGGCACACCATATTCCTGGCGTTTTTGCTTGGAACTTCAATGATTGGCTATGCCTATGTCAGCACACGGCAGAAAATGCGCCAATATCAACGCAGTGAAGATCTTTGTAGGTGATTGTAGAGTCATAATTGAAAGCAGTGCGATTCAAATCGACGTTCATATGATATGAGCACGTTTTTATTAATTTCTATTCAATTCTTCAAGTTGCTCTTGCGTTTCATTCACCACCGTGTGCTTTCATTGCTTTCATTATTGAATTAATTCTGAAACTTCCATTATAATTCGCTAAGACAATATGTTCAAGATTTAAATATATTTCAATATCAAATTTGTTACCGTTACTCTGGCTTCTCTTCAACTGTCGAATAAATCTTTCGCCTTTTACTAAAGATTTCCGTGGAGAAGGGCACACAAATGAGTCTAAAGTAAATTTTTGAAGCAGCCGACGAAAGTTGGCTCATAATTAATTAATACGAATTACGATTAACGTTAAATAAGGTACTTATAACTTATAAAAATGTTTACCAATTGGAATTCCCCTTCCAATATTGCTGTTTCAAACGTCTCGAATCAAATTACGAAATAAAACTAAAATTTTCAGTTTCAAATTTTAAAAATGAAACTTGATTTGACTTTTCTATTACTCTGGAGCTTTCGTTGGATTTCCCTTGTGTTTTGACAACATTTTTGATGTTTTTTCAATAAATTTGACAAGATTTGTTTTCGACTCATCTTTGCTCATCTTTCGACTCATCTGTGGTATCACAGATTTAGGCAAAAGTTCTAAACGATAAAGGACTTAACGTTTTTTTCTGTTGCTGGGCTCGGCTTTTATATATTTCTAACCATTTACGATTTCATGTTTCCTAAAGCTTCTCTAATCTTGATATTCCAACAATATTCTCCACAACGGTGTACCACTTTCGGTTCAAATTTGCAGCATTTGTTTTGCGATGTTTCTGCAATCCCGTTTGATTTTGGGTATCTTTGGCTTGAAGTTATTGTTTGAAACATATTCTCCTCATAAAACTTGCTAAGTCTCCAAAACGAGAAAAGCATATTGTCCGAAATAACAACCTTAGGTATCTCATGAACACGCAAAATTGATTCCAAACCCCTAATTGTGTTATTCGCTGACGTACTATTCTGTTTAAATTCTAGCCACTTAGAAAAATAGTCGAACAACACTAAATATTATTCATTTTCCTACTGTGCGATATCCACAGTGATTTTTCATAAGATCTTTCCGGAATTTCATGTGAAATTAACGTTTCCTTCCTATTGACGCCCGAAATTTTGCACAAATCCTACACCTCATTATTACATTTTCGATATTTGAATGCATGCCGACTACCAGACCTTTACTACAATACAGTAAAGTTTTTGCCCTAGTAATCGTTTTTGTTATCCCAATATGTCCTTCATGTAACAAGGTCAACATTTCATTCCTCCAAACACTTGGCACTATTATTCTCTCAGTCAACACTCCATTTTTAACATAAATTCCATTCTTTAACTTCCAGTATCCCTATAATTTTTCCTCAACTTTCGTTTTTGATTTAGGCCAGTCATTTACACATTTGTTACTTAACGCTGCCTTGACCCGATCGTGACTCGTTTCTTTGACCGAACTATCCAATTTGTCAGGTTAATGGAATGAACCACCTCAGTCGCAGATGTCTTTTCTTCAAACTCGACCTGATTTTTATTAAAATTTCATGACAACAAATCTGCTGAATTCTTGCACATAATATATTGTTAATATATTGTTATATCCAACCACCTGAACTCCACATCCTTTTTCAACAACGCACTCAATGGTGACGTTAATTCAGACAAATTTGGAATGTATGCTCTCTACTGTCGGATCTTCTTGTTTAATATAAAATTCTCTAAGTACTTGATCGCAAACTCCAAAACCTATTCGGTCCCATAACATTGCTTTCTCTTATAATTCACAAGGAGATACTAGTTTTTTCTAATCTTGAAAAAAATGTCAAATGGTTCCCCACTCATTTGCTTTCTATGATAAAATGTATCCCTTAAATTTGGTCTCGGCTTACAATATTTATCCAATGCTGTTATTATGGAGTCATACTTTTCCAGTTCTTTTTATTTTAAATCCAACGCGGTTTCGATTAAATCCAACGCCTCATCACCAGTTAAATTTTTTAATATTGCTGCTTTGACATCACCGTTTATTTCACCCATTTTCAACGCCTTTAAATACATTTCAAAACTTTTCTTAAATTTACCCAATTTACAGATAGATTGCCATCCAAAGACATTTTCGACGGCTTATTTGGATTTTCTCTCTATCACCTTTTTTTTCTTAATGACATCGACCGTATCCTACCGGCTGTGCCATGTTTATTCGTTGCTTTTATTCTCCTTATTTAATAACACTTTATCTTTTATATTCATCCATCTAAACGTCCATTCTCGAATCTATTCAACAGGGATCTGCCCTTCAGACCTATATGTGGAATCTGTTTTACGCATTCAGCATATCAGTGATCTTAATAGGGCGCGAAATTGTAGTGGTAAACAATGATCGTATACAGACAGCCGCTGATGACGTACATATAGACAAAAAACAAAAGGGACCATACAGTTTTTGTCGATAAGAGGTGCCTATTTTTGGTAGACTATGATCTACAAAAAATTTTTTTTTTAAGTTTTGGCGTATTTTACCACTAGAAGATGCCTCTTTTTATTTGAATATATTTTCAGTGGTGTATAATTTGTTAGGCCCGATTCTATGAACGCGAGTAAAACATTAATCCTCAGATTTGTCGTCGTTTGCATTCTATGAACGACGATAAAACCGACGATCAATCGGACGATTTTTTTCCTATCCTCTGATTTACTCGCAGTTTTTGGTGTATAAATCAGAGGATAAAACATTTTTGACGTTTAAGGAATTTGATTATAATAATTAACATATTAATCTATTTTAAGTAACATATTGCATTATTAAATATAAAATGGTTAAAATTAAATTAAATAAACTGCATTTGTACATATTATCCCATTTCATTTTAATTTGTTTATCTAAAAAAAATTGATTGATATTTCATAAATATGAAAAAAAAAACAATTGCAACTAAAAACCATAGAAACCAAAAAAAATTAAGTATACGTCACAAGAAAGTGTTACCACGTATACAAAAACTGCAGTAAAACTACAATAAAACCAATTGTAAATTATAATCTACTGTCGTACAAGCTTGAGATAGATGCGATAAATGCTAAATCTGGACGCATTATATATTTATATATATTTCAGATTAAACTGAAGCAACACTTTTAAATGTTGGTACCCCGAATAAATAATTCACATTTTGCTCTATTTATGTAAGGCAAGTCCATCTGCTTGACTGCAAACATTTTCTTAACATTAGTAATAAAATTTACTTCGCAGGTAAGTTAAACTTCAATCTTCATAACTAGCTAATACTCCCTAAAGGAAACTCGATCCTTGATTTTTGTACTATAATTATAAAAATATCTTTTTGATCACTAGTCTCCGAGTCTCCTTAACGTTTCAACAAATCTTTACCTCTTCTGAAAATGCTGATATGTTTACTAGCTTAGTATAATAAACTTACCATTAAGGAAACGTCTCACTCAACACAAAATCATCATAATAATATTCCCTTAATTTCAAACACTCGAAGCGTCGCAGCCGAATGGAAAGACTTTTTTATAGATACTCTGAATCTGTCTTAAAAACTGATACTAATTTCTAGTCTAAAGTAATTATTTGTTGTATAATTCCTAATTCAAAACCAAAATTCTAGAAACTCTCCATTCAGAATGAACTTGCCCAATTAGCATATGGCGTCAGGAAGTCTTATGCTTTGGCCGTACCAAAAAGGTGCTCTTAAGCCCAACAAAAAGCTTGGAGCCCTAATACGATGTTTTAAGCAAAGTTTTTAATGTTGAGGATGGTAGGCAGTGGTATGAAGTTATGTGAACCTAAAATTTTTGTTTAGTTTTAAGAAGAGTTTTAAATCAAGTTGAGCTGTTATTTCAAGAGGGACGCCAAGCCTTGATACACATTGATCGACTAACGTGTTAGTAATGGTGGCAGTAAATAGTAGGTCGATAACGATTAACTTCAAATGGTAGAGAGGAACAACTAAATTCGGTATGTTGGAATCTATTTAGTTTGAAGAATATTAATTTTACCATACACAGATCGTTACCCAATTTTTCACGCTTTGATTCAACTTTGCTCAAAAATAGCGCCCGTAAAATAGTTTTCATGCTCGAATTCCTATACATATGTGATAGTCCGCGAAAAGTGAGTTGAAAACCACCCTTCGGTGTCAGCAGATTGAACAAGCTCAAGTTTATACCTGGTACTTGTAGGACGAGAATTATTTATCAAAGTTTTTAGTTCACCGTCTGTACGTTTTAACTCTGAAATTGTGTGCTGGTTGAAGAAACTTTTACCTTCTTCAGCTACTATTTTAAGCGTCAGTATATGATCTTACTACTAGAAAAATGGCCGAAGAATTATCAGATAAGTGCTTAAAATATTTTATATTATATTTACATCGGTCCTATTCTATATATTTACATCGATTATGTGATCTGGGTACATTCCCTAAAAATGAAAAAATACCCAAATTAACATGAGCCCAGGAAGAAACGAAACAACGGTCACCTCGTAGTACCTATATTCCAATAAGTTAACTTCGATTCACTTATAACTAGCAGCCTTTGCCAAAATTTAAAGACCACTGCCGCGATTAAAATGTACCACCAAATTCCCGATTCAATTTTATTAGGTTTCTCTAATAATTCAAAACTGGCTGACATTTCTGAGGTTTTAACAAGGCATGGAAAAGTTTTCGCCAAATCAATTTTTTTTTGTTTACAATTTGAGTAAAATACTCACAAGTCTTGAAGTTTTGGTATTTGGGAATTACAGATGTTAAAATTAAAATTTGAATGACAACACCAAGTCTAAATGTCAAATGACACTAAACGGAATTCAGTTAAAATCTGATGCTGCGGCGACGGAAATTTAAGTATTGTTCTTTTAAATAAATTATGAGCCAACATACGTCAGCTACTTCAAAAAATTACTTTAGACTCATTTGAATGCCACTCTCCACGGAAATCTTTAGTAAAAGGCGAAAGATTTATTCGACAGCTGAAGAAAAGCCAGAGTGAAGTTATCCAATTTGAGATTGAAAGTTATTTAAACATGAACACTTTGACTAAGCGAATTATAAAAAATGTTTAACAAATTTTCAAGAAAATTTAAAGGTTACTAATAACCGAATTCTAATTTTTATTCTTCCAAATATGGACGTTACAACTTACAATACAGGTCTGTGCCGAAAAGTAGGACTTCGCTTAAGTACCATTACTTTTTTTCGGTTATTTGGAACTGTGAGTGCTGTAATCAAAAACCATTTCGCTTAAGTGTATAAGCTTTTCTAAATAAAACAATTCAGACGAATCGCTTAAGATCAAATAAGCGACGTTTTTATATTATAAACTGCAACTGTCATTTTTGTAAAATCAAACAGTGACTAATGCCCCTATTATGGTTCTCACCTCACCTCACCACACCACAAAAATGTGAGGTGAAGTGATCACATCAATATTTTGGTATTATCGTTCTCGCGGTAAGGTGAGGTGAACAAAGTGTCAAATCTGTTTACCTACAATATCTTGGTGATTGGTTTAAGAATAAAATAAATTGAAGGCAAAAGCGGGTAAATTTTTTTATTTATATTTATTTATGTCTATATATATATATATATATATATATATATATATATATATATATATATATATATATATATATATATATGTAAATATATATATATATATATATATATATATATATATATATATATATATATATTATTTAATTTTTATCACCGAAAAACTATTTGTAAACAAACAAATTCTCAACAAGAAATGTCAAACATTTTAAAATTTACTTGTTCCAACATAAAAAAAAAAATTACGCACAGCGCCGCAACCAAAAATTAGGTGAGAATTATAATACCAAATTTTGAGTTAGGTGAATCTTTTAGGTGAGGTGAGGTGAGGTGAACTGTACGGTGAGGTGAGAACCATAATAGGGGTATAATATATAAAAATGGTTTAAGAAATGTATTTGTGGGTATCAGTTGAGAATGGCCGAACCGATTTCGCTCAAAATTTTTTTGTGGTGTTCGCAATTGCGACGCGATGATAATTGGAAAATCCAGTGGAAAAGTCGGAAAATTCGTAAAATCAAAAAATTAGATATTTTTGTACGAGATTTCGCGTGTATCCGATCCAGATGGTCTTTTAAAAGAGTAAAATTGGAAAATCGGAGTGTAAAATTCGGAAACTTTCGGAAAAACCCGAAAATTGTGAAATATAAATTGATAAAAACACAAAGTTAACAAGGTAAATAAGAGATGGCGCTAAGGTGTTTACTCGCTAATGCCACAATTCAGTAGATGGCGTTGTACTTTAACTTAGGCATTGTGCAATTTGACAGGTGTCTTTTTCGCACTGTCATTTTCGCTTGTTCGATCGTATTATTTTTGTTGCTGCTATTAATTTGGAAGTTTAAAATATTTTCAGGTAAAAATACAAATATCTCTTCAACCCTTATATTTTTCTGAAGTTAGTCCCATATAACCATAGTCTTTCAAATGCATCACAATGGAGTGGTAACTTTAAAATCTGTTGGTTTCAAATATTTTGAATAAATATCAGTATTTAAGGACGCTTGCAACACAGGTGACTGATTAAATATTTCTGAATTACGGAGAAGTCTAGTATTTTTTTGGGCTTTGTGGCCGTTGTAGCCACTACACCGTGACCTTACAGATATTTTGTACTTAAACCCTTATTAATTAACCATCCAGTCAATATGTAGGCTCTTGATAAACCCGACAATATCTCTGGACGATACATGAATCATTTGGTCTCATGATCCCACCCTAAATGTTACAGTCGTTGGTGAAAAATCGCTGAGCATTGGCACAGAAAATGTTCCGCTGATTCCACTTTCATATTTCAGAAGCGAGAAGCTTAGACCCATATTCTTAAGATGATATCTTAGAGGCCTGCGAGGAAGCCAGTTAGTAGCCTCAACTCAGGGTTCCCAAGTGCAAAGAGCTCTTTAACTGGGTTTGATGAAGGTGAAATAAATTTCTTCACCTTTCGAAGTCCTGGAATTCTGAGCTAAAACGAAGACATTTATATGCTCTCCCAGCATTTCGTCGCTGTTCTATGATGTGCCTTAGTGACACCGCAGAAATGTTTTGGCCCAATAAATTGAAAAACAGAACCCGCCCTGACAAGGCCATCTGCAGCCTCGTTTTCCTCGAGTTCAGTATGTCCTGGCACCAACACAAGTTTAACATTATCTGTGGTCACCAATTTTTCAACTGTGTTAAGACAATCTCACATCAGTTTTGATTCAATGGTGTGGGACCTACAAGTCTCAAGGACTTTTCACTCCCGAATATTCCTACTCCTGCTCCGTCTTCTGTTTTTGAACCATCTGTGTACTATACCATGGACCCTTTTTCAAAGGATGGCCTCTTTGACCTCCAATTGCTCCTATCTGCCAACAATACAGTAGGCCTTATCGAAATCCAGTTTGGCTGGCATACTGTCGAAGGCGTTCTAATGGAATAGTTTGCCTGAAACTCCCAAAGGATTTTCAAGTGATCCATATTGACTGGTTTAAAATTTTCTGCTGCCTGCATCCTCAAGCCCGCAATTGCTGTTTCTTTTTTGACATGCAAGTGCAATGGAGCCAGTCCTAGGAGCATCTCCATTGCAGCAGTCGGGCATTTTCGGATTGCTTCTGTGATACCAAGGCTTTAGTTTTAGGCCACAACACTATTGAAGTTATTTCATAGAGGTTCTGACAGGCCCAGAAATCCTTAGTGGCTCTACTCTGAACCTTGAGTATGCATTATTTCTTGTTTAGGTTTTGATCCAGAATGACTCCTAGATATTTGACCTCACTGGAAAAATTCACACTAACACCTTTTAACTAAAGCTGTAAGTGCAAGCTTTAACCTCTTGGTAAAAGGGATTGACACTAAATCTTTCCTGAATACACCATTGCCATATTAGCCACTAGTGCATTCTGCATAAATTCGGAAATGATATTTTCATCGTCTAACTTTTATAGTCAAGTCATCTCTGGACGTAACCCTGGTCATCAAGTACATGGCTACTCAGAAGAATCAGCAGTCCATCAACAACTAGTGACTATAGTAATGGAGAATATACCCCTCCCTGGGGACTTTCCTTTACAGCCTTGATGGTTCTTAATTCACTACCTAATTCAGCTGAAATAATTACATATTTCTGCATAGAACCAATCCACTTAACTGTAGGAAGCTCAATTCTCGTTTCGCATGCTGCTCTCTCTATATAGACTCATAGAAGGTATTGGAAAAGGCACCCTCAATATCAACAAAGGCTTAAAGTTCGATTTCTTTAACATCAAAAGAGTTTTTAATTTTAGTGATCAGACTGCTTAGAGCTGTCACCGTAGATTTGCCAGCCTGATAAGCAAACTGACTTCGATGAAGTGGATTCTTTTTTAGAGCCTCAATTTTTATATGGTAATCCAAAGCTTTCTCCATCGTTTTTACTAGAAACGAAGTGAGGCTAATTGGACCATATGCTTTGAGCTGGGTATCTGAAGACCTCCTTTTGGTAGAAAGCCCACATTTACTTTCCCTTTAGAATTTTGGAATGTAGTTAAAAGTGTAGCTAACCCAAATGATATGGACCAAGCTAGCAAGAATCTCTTCAATACTGGAGAGCTCGAAAAATACCGTCACATCCAGTAGATTTGACGGGTTTAAAAGAGTTAACAGTCCATCCAACCATACTGTGAATGTGCTGCTTAGAAGACTCAACGTCCTGGTATGAGCGGTATAGACTAGCATACCAGAACCTGTGAAGGCGCTTTCAAACGATTCCGCACCTATTGAGTCCGGAAAGTGGCTTTCTCAAAGCAAGCTTATGGTTTCCCTCCAATTCTCAGTAAAACTTGTATCGACCTTTTGAAGAACACCTATGACATTTGAGTGGTCCTTTGCAAAGAACCGAGTTGCAGAGGGCAATTCATTTATTCCCTTGCAAAAACTTCATCAAGTTGCCCTCTTTAACCTCCTTAACTCGAGAGTGTATTCTGTCTCGTATTTGGTCTAGTATTCTTTGCAAGTCGTAAAAAGTGAGCTTGCTGGCTGATATCTCCATTATAGTACTGGATCCTCGCTGACTTACAACGACTTGAAAATTAGGATCGCCATGTAAAAACGGCAGTTACAATGAAAACCAGACTCGTTTGACAATCTTACCATTAACATTTATTAGGTGAAACGGCTAAATGTTTCTAGGTTACAGTGAAGAAGTTCCCGGTAATCTTTGTGCAGTTTCTTCTAGGACATAAGATAAAATATTAGATAATCTGACAGGAACACCTCGTCAAAGCGTTGACTTAATGATTGGCCGACTTATACAAAAATTATATGTCCATATGCCGCTCACCTCTACATGAACTTACGACCACACAGTCACACATTCTCCAAAAAGCTACTGCATTCTATAGTTGAGCAAATACTTACTTATAGCAACATGTATATATTCTAGTGATGTTAGCCAAAAGATACGATTGCAGTGTTTGAACAAATCACAAAGCACAGAAAAATAGAGCAACAACAAAAATTGGAAGTACTGGATTAGTCTATGTTCACCTATAAAATTATCATAAATATCTTGAATCTTGATTGAAGTTGCTCGTTACTTTATCTTATTGATGTATTGTTTAGGAGCCAACTTTCGTCGGCTACTTAAAAAAAATTTAATTTTAGACTCATTTGTGTGCCCCTCTCCACGGAAATCTTTAGTAAAAGGCGAAAGATTTATTCGACAGTTGAAAAGAAGCCAGAGTAACGGTAACAAATTTGATATTGAAATATATTTAATTCTTGAACATATTGTCTTAGCGAATTATAAAAATTTTTAAAATATTTTGAAATTGTTCAACCCTACTATTACTTTTTTACTAGTCCCCTAAAACTAGTCTATAGAACTAAAACTGAATCACAGAATGGGGTGATAATTTTTTGTTTACAGTATCTAAGCAAGCCTTCAATTACGGAGATAACAGATTACTTTTTGGCACTCGAATAAACGAAATTACAAGGAAAGAATTAGGCAAACATCACTTTTAGTTTTAAGGAAACAATAACAGTTTCACGGCTATCTGCTCTAGAGTTATAGCACCTGTCAAGTGTAGAACGAAGATCCGTTCTCTTCGACCATTAGAAACAAAATACAACAACAAATTAAAGTAAATCTATAATTATGTTCTCAATTTATTTTTATAAGAATTTTCCTTCAGTCAAGAAATGCGCAATCAAAGACGATGGCAATTAATCAAAAACTGGGCGAATTGCGTTGATTTTTTGTTGTATTATTTAAATTTTATTTAATTTTTTTATTATTTTATTTTTTTTATTTCAAAAAAAAAATTAATTCAATCGAAATATGTACCAGAAGAAGGAAAAAAAATGTTATGTTGTTGGCGGCATTACAGCAAACACAATAATAATTTTAGACGAACGAAAATCAAATTCAGTTTTAACCGCAAAATAAATGAAAATCTACTCACGGTTCATTATATACTCGTATCGAGCTAAATTATAGAATTTTAAATGAAATCAGCTGAAAAAATATCAAATTCTCACGAAATTTCGTAAAAAAAAAAAATTTGGTTTAATAAAAACCAAATCGCCCCCCAAATTTCTCAGTCCACAAAACCCTGTAAAAAAATAAATAGTATAAGAATTTTTACTTGTGTGTTGGTGTTGTTGTTGTTGGCTGTTGAAGGGAACACACGCGAGATTTTTATTTTTTGGTGTATTTAGTTTGTATCCACATTAGGTTCCCAATGCTGATACCGTATTGTTTCTTTAGTACAAAATTTCGCGCGATGTATTATGAGTGATATGAAAAATAATTTTTCATTTTTCATTTTTTTGTGCGCTGTTGTTGTAACTTTATTAATTATTTGTTTTTATGTCGGGGGGTACTTAAGTAATTTGGACATACGACATCTTATATATTCACATACATATAAATTTATGGAGAGAATTTAGTTTATAGTTTTGGGGGCGAGAAGGTGTGGTTATATAGTCCTTCATAATGCCAAACATTTGTCAATAAAAAATGCTAATGAGAATGACATTTTTTTTTATTCATTACATGTCGTACACAAATAGAATTGTTGGCAGTAGACGGTCTCAAATTAGTCGATTACTTATCGAAATTTCAGCACAAATGCAGATGTTTGGCAGAATCCCGAACAAAAAAAAATGAATTGCCATCAAGGCAAAATAAAATTTTAACCTTACCAGTTTCCAAATGATTTAGAAAATGTATACACGAAATTCGCACGATTCCCGCGACCAATCGGAAAACCAATGGCCAACGGGTCATTACAGAAAAAAAATTATAGAGAACATTCACTCCTTTATTAGTGTGGCTAAAAAGTTGAGTCCAACAAAAAGGATATGTACGAAGAGGATTTAATTTACGAAAGTGGGCCTCAAATGGCGACACCATGCAAAATCAATTAAACGATGCTAGTCAACTCTATTAACAGTTCCTGGAACAAAATAAAGTCCTGGAACAAAATAAAATCACACGAATTGTATTATTAGTTGGCATCACACCCGAGGAAATAGAATGCATTTGTGGCCATCATAATTGAGCAATATCCACGTAAAAGTTGACGTCACGTAACATCAAAGCAAAATGCAGGAGACTGCTACCTTCAAGGGGATTACCTATATGTGAAATCATGAAGACATCGTGCATTCGGTGGCATGGGTCAGACTGGTTACAAAAAGAACAAGAACGATGGCTGGAACACATTTTATGAAATGGAAGTGAAACGTAAAACCAAGTGCTTAGACGTTCTATTAAGTACTAGTAATGTCTTTATCGACAACCTGCTGCAACGCTAAAACTCTTACGAGAGATTAAAGAGGATACTAGCGTACGGATACTATTATGAAATAATCTCAGAAAGCAAGGGAAGCGATGGACTAATGTCCCATTACAAGATCAAGAAGATCTGTTGCAAGCCGAAAAAAATAGTGGCAAAGTATAATTCCAAAGCCAACATTTCTCATCTGATGCTTACGATAGAGTAGTTGGAGATCTCTTAATAATCCATTCTTAGATGATGATGGAATTATTAGAGTTAGGGGTCGAATTTGCAATTCGTTGGCGTCATTTAACGTCAAACATCCTGTGGTGTTGCTCAGTGGGGTTATAGTGTTTGACGTACATATTGAATGGTTGCATGCTGAGTGTGAATTTTTAAGAGGTCTAGTTCACAAAAAACATTGGATCTTAAGAATCAGAGATAGAGCCAGATCAGTAATTTACAATTGCATAAGGTGCATCAGATTTAAACCTATAAGCTGGAATATCAACTGATGGGTTTACCTCCATCAGTTCGAGTCAGTTATACACCTCCCTTAATAAATGTTGGAGTTGACTACTATGGCCCAAGTAAAGTACACCAAATCCGGCGTCGAGGCCAAGTTTGAGTGGTATCAATAAAAATGGCTCACAATATTCAAAACAAGCAAAATTAGCCAACAAGCAAAACTAAATTTGTATTTTTAGCCACCGCATTAGTGGATATTTTAGTTAACCAAGGTAGGAAAATCATGACGAGAGTTCTATTAAGGATCCCAAATAAAATCTAATCTAATAAACATTTGGGCATCAAAACTACCTCCTTACATTTGAGTATTAGTGGTATCGGCGGCACTCCAGTAACATCTTCACGTTGCGCCATGATAAATATTCAGTCACGCATATGCGAGTTTATACAGTAATCGAAGCTCATATTTTAAAAAATATTTCGACATACCATAACCGTCAATATACTTGGAAAATTCATGCTGGTCAATCCCAGCCAATATCAAGTTGCCAGAATATCAGTTTTTCGTATCTGGACCAATTGATCTTCTTCTTGGAGTGGAAATGGTGAATTACAATGAGTTGGGCAAATTCAGTGAGGCCAAAATCTACCGATCTTACAAAATACCATCTTAGGTTGGGTCGTAATAGAAGCTACGACAGTAACCGCTCATGGATGTTATAGTGAAGTAGAACCCATGTTTCGCAACACTACGCTTAGATGAATTATTGGAGAGGATGTAGGAACATGACCACGGTGAAACCACCCATTTCACATCAAAATTTTAATGACGGGTCCAGTGGTACAACACGAATTTTTTGCAGTACTCATTCGATTTAGGTCACATAAATATGCGTTGAGTGCTGACATTTGCAAGATGTACCGCCAAATACTCACTCACCCTAGTGATCAACAATATCAGTATTTCTACTGGCGTTACAACCATGCAGAAGAGGTGGACATTTATAAAGTCAAACCCGTCACATATGGAACTGCAACAGCACAGTATTTGGCTACTCGTTGCTTGCTACAACTGGCACTCGAGAACCAAGCTAACGATCCGTTAGCAAGTGCAGTTCTTCAACATGAAGAACTATGTCTAAGTTGATGACCTGTTGTCCGGATCAAATTATGCTGACGAGGCAGCTAGATTAAAAATAGTCTGTCAAACATTTTGCTTTCTGCGGGAATGACTTTACGAAAATGGTGCTCCAATCATGACAGTCTATTGCAAGACATCCCAATCGAAAATAGGTAAACGTTGACGAAAATTAATGATGACCATTGTGTAAAAGTATTAGGCTTATACTGGCAGCCTACTGCCTACTGAATAGTTATCTCTCAGCTCGCCAGTATTTTTGATCCAAATGGTCTAATCGCGACAGTCATAGTATTAGGGAAAATTCTTCTACAAAAGTTATGGACATTAAAGGGTCATTGGGATGAAAGTCTCCTTAACAACCATCATTCTACACTGCTGTGTTCAAAATCTCGAGTAGCTCCACTTAAACAGCACACCTTACCAAGATTAGAACTTTGTGCTGCATAATTGTTAGTAAATCTCATGAAAAAAACAATTCATTCAACAAGATCAAGCTCTATAATGAACATTACATTAAAAATCATGTACATAATATAATACATACATATTGTTATTTAGTAGCGATAGAAAAATTCCAATCTTGAACAGTTAAAAAAAGTAATTATTTACGATTTGGAAATTCCTTATTTTTTCACTGTTCGATAGCACAGTTCGATAGCACATATCGAATTTCATCAAAATCGGGTAAGAACTTGCCGAATTCCTTCCTAATTGGCCATATTCCAGAACTTTTCCAAAAAATCATTTTAAAGTCCCATTTTCTTCCTACATATCGAATTTCATCAAAGTCGGTTAAGAACTCACCGAGTTCCTTCCTAACTGGCTATATTCCAGAACTTTTCTAAAAAATCATTTTAAGTTTAAATCACATGTCGAAATATCCTGTTTTAAAATATCCAGTTTTGTACCATATCTCGTTTTGTACCTTATCTCGGTTTAAAATATCCAGTTTTGAAACATCCAGTTTTGTACCTTATCTCGTTTTGTCAAATCCTATTTTGAAATATCCAGTTTTAAAATGTCCAGTTCTGAGCGGTCTTCGCCATCACCAACGTGTGTCCACTTCCAGCCAATTTGAACCATTTACATGGTACAAAGGGGGGGAAAATGTTAACCACCAATGCATGATGTTTAATTCTCTATTTAATCTTCAATTCAATACTTCAAGTCACCAATGCAGCTCTGTTATTATACAAAGTTTATGTTACATACCTGTTGGCAGATGCCCAACACTCTACACAAAAATAAAAATAAAATAAAATGTTTTTGCTATGAGTCAGTCTTCATTCAGTCTTCTCCAGTTTGTACGCGACACAACACTCGAAAAAATAGAATAATAAAATTTATATAAAACATAATAAATTATCGAAGGGAGGAAAAAGCTCCTTCCCGTATAAACAGTATTGAAACAACCAATCCATAAATTATGTAGGCTCCCGTTGCAGGATACTGAATCGATTGATTCAAATTTAGCACATAAATGCTAAATCATAGACTATAGTGTCAATAGATTAACTTAAGAAGAACCATAACCTTAAATTATAGGCGGTGTCACTTACCTATGATCATACCTATTAATTCCACTGAATTCCACTTCAATTTTCCCCGTGTGGATATCTGTCAAAATTTATAACAGTGTACCGAAATCAAAAATCATGTTTTCTGAAATTTCATACTAAGGAAAAATTCCCTACTCTCCTAGGGTATATTTCCGATTGACTATATGCATGTGACATTTTTCCCTGTATTGATAATTTTCATAAATTAATATTTGTTTTCTATTTATAGTATTGTCTTATTAGATGTAATTAATTATATTTTTAATTATATTAATCTATATAAATTAAATTATTTAATTACCCAAATGTATTTCTTACTAAAATCATTAAAATATTAGTCATACCTGTATTGAGTATTTGTTATTGTATAGATCATGTTTCCCGAAAGAGGCAGCACGATCAAAGTATATAGTACCAATCATTGTCAGGAGATTTTTTTATATTGTTCTTAAAAACATTTCGTTTCAAACGGAAAACATAAAATATTACACATCAACAATAATTACAAAATAGCTCAAAATACGAAACAAAAAACACTTAACCTTCTTATAAAAAATGTAATATTTTAAAGCAACAGATTGTTTAAATAAAATTACAGTCGGCCATGATTTTTTCTGATTTTTAATTTGTCGTTATTCGAGATCCAACAGGAATGATGCTCGTTGTTTAGTGTATTTATGTACAATTTGAATTATTCGCAAATGATAATCACAAATATATTGTTTATATTAATACTTTGACTGACATCTAGCGGCATAATCAATGCACTAGGGCATATGTGTAAAACATACCACTTTCCATAATATGGAATAAAATTGCCAGTTCGACATGAACTGTTTCTTGTTGACATGCAAAACATAAACAAAAATGGACTAAACTCAGTTCACCACTCTATGGAGTACAATGAAGTTAGATAAATTAAGTGAGTGGTGAGTAAAAAATTCCGAGCGTTTTGAGAATAGGTTTTTTAGACATGTGGATTTTATATGTGGAAATACCAATGACATTAATAAACAACTTCATACACATCCTGAACGTGCGTATTATTACATGGTGATCGAAAGATGTGGGATCGAAAAAAAAATATTTTGTTAAAATTAAAATAATAAAAGTGAATCGACAAAATTAAAGTTTGTAATATTACAAAGTTAAGCACAAAATAGTAGCAAAATTGGTTATTTAGTTTATTAAATCAAAAAAATACAACAAGATGACTGATGAAAGTGGTGCTACTTTATTAGACCGCCAAAATACTTAGAAGTGAATAGTCCGATGCCTTTATCGTGGAATAATAGGATGCAACAGTATGGTTCACAGAAGTCACATTGCTAAATAAAATATCAGAAGGGATCCAGGTTGCAACATTTTTATCATCGATTGGAACAGAGTGCGTGAATATAAATATTCTTCGCCACCGATCATCCATTAAAAACATTAGAAGAAATATCATCGCAGCTTAAAAACTCGAAGTTTTTCACAATTCTAGACTGTAGTCGACGATTTTGGTAAATAAAAGTTAGTCCAAGAACAGTCAAGAATCTTACGATGGCCACACCGTGGGGGAGATACTCTCACAAAACATTACCATTTGGAAATTTTTCAAGATCTGATTAGTCGAACGTTAGATGGTCTCGAGAATTGAGAATGCGCAATGGACGACATCTTAATTTTTACGGCCACAAAAGAAGACAATCTGAGGATAAACAATAAAGTATTGAAAAAAATAAATGACGTCGTGTTAAAGTTAAATAAAGCCAAGAGTGTGTTCAATGCGGAAAAATTGAAATTCCTGGGATATATTATAAGTGCAGAAGGTGTATCAGCTGATCCTGGAAAAGTCAAAGCAATAAGAAATTTAAAAATTCCGAAGAACTAAACGGAACTGCAACGGTTGTTAGGCATGGCTACGTTTTTATCTAAATTTATCAACACTTTGTCGAGTATAACAGAACTACTGAGACAACAAGTGGTAAAGGAAACGAAATGGGGAAAAAATGTTTCGACTACACCAGTACTCCAATTTTATGATGCAAAAGCAGATGTAAAGTTACAAGTTAATGCCAGTCTATATAGTTTTGGAGCACTACTTCTACAAAATGATCAGCCAGTCTGGTATGCTTCTAAAGCGCTCACAAAAGCTCAACTTAACTACCCGCAGATTGAAAAAGAGGCTGCTGCTAAAAGATATGCGTACAACATATTCCAAGACTACGTTTATGGAAAAAATGGGAATTGAAAGTGATCACAAGCCACTAGAAATGATTTTCAAGAGGCCAATTCAATTAGCACCGCCTAGATTATAACGTTTGGGCACCTACGATTACGTATTAAAAGAGGAAATTACTACATATAGCGGATACATTAAGCAGGGATTGTCATAGTACAGTAGATCCAGATGAGGAAGAACTAGGATTTAGTCTTGTTCTAAATATGACTAAATAGGCACGTCAAGGTTTTATATCATCAACTGAAAGTGATACAGAACTACAAGAAGTATTAAGTGTAGTTATGAATGGTTGGCCTAATGATGAGAAAGAGTTATCATAGTTAGCAAGAAGTTATTGGTAATTTAGGGACGAAATTGCTTATGGGAATCTTATTTAAAGGGTTCAAAATCATCGTACCCGATTAATATTTTGCAGAACCCTAATTTTTTGATTATTATCAAAAAATTAGGGTTCTGCAAAATATTAAACGTGACTTTGGAATTCACAAAAAGGCTAGATTTAGCTAGAGAATTTCTATTTTAAAATGGTACTTCATTGCATGTTACAAATCATTTGAAATCATGGTTCTCAGTAAATGGTATTCCAGACATATTGGAATCGAATGATGGGCCCACAATATGATTCAAAATTATTTTAGGAATTTATTACCGCGTGGAAAATTAAAAAAAATCCAATCCACGTTACCCACGTTCCAACAGGTTATCAGAGCGGTATGTGCAAACAACAAAACACACAACAATGTTTCTAATGAAAGTGAGAATAAGATTTACTGCACTGACGATACGAGTAAACATTCTTCACCATCATCCCAATGACTACAGACGACCCGATCTGCGAGGCAGGTGAAACCCATCAAACGTATGAATTTATGAGCATATTTGATGTGAATATTTTTTTTTGTATTTGTTATTGAAAGATTACTCCAATTGATTTGTAATGTTCAGTCAATTTTTTTAAAATCTAATTTAATTTAATTTTAAAGTTTTATGTGGAATAAAGTGTACAAAAATTAGATTTTCGGCGATTACATGACGTGTTTGTCAAAAAACGGTTAATCCAAGTGAATTGTAATATTTAATAAATTTTTAAAATCTAATTTAATTTAATTTTAAAGTTTTATGTGGAATAAAGTGTACATAAATTAGATTTTATCATTATACCCGTATTATCATTTTACCCACAGTCAAATACAGATGACTCACAAATCGCGAATTTATGTTTATTTAGTGCGAGTGGCTGCAGTATCCAATTTCTACCCTAAACATTATTAATTTTCATAATTTTTCATTTAAAAATATTAAAAATGTGCTGATTAGGACACAATCTCCCTTATATATAAACACAAACAACTACCCTGTATATTATAAAGTTTAATAGGCATATGAAATTTTAGGTTCAACTATAATATTCACTTAATCTTAATTATTTTGTGGTACTGTGCAATCTGGCTAATGGTGTTGATGACTCAATATTTTGTTAATTTTCTGGTCTATATGTATACAAAATATCCGCGCAATCAATGACATTTTTTAACCAACAAACGAATCTCGGGTAATAAATTTCCATCGAAAAAATAATTCAAACACCTTTTCCAACAATAAATAAAAGAAAACGAAAGAGTAAATTATAATACCCCATCAATATTTTCATTCAATATTTATTCATAACCCAATTCATAACCCCCCAAGCATTCAATCGAAGAATAAAAATAAAAAAAATGTTTGTGTACCAAGATAAATGTTTTCTACGTCGGTTTCCAATTGATTGTTTTGTTAACAAAGTATTTAATTTGTATTATCGCCCTTTTCGTGGGGTTCCAAGAACAGGAACTCTCATTCTTGTTTAGGAGAAAACGAAAATCTTGTCTTTCGAAATAAAATCCTTAATTTCCATTTGATAATGAAAACGGAATATTCATTGACATTTTTTTGTGGTATGTATATCGTGTGATGGGTGAAAATAGGAAAAACGAAAGTTTTAATGTTTTCCTTTACTTGCGATAAAGATAAATAAAAGAAATGAAATAAACATAATAATATTAAAAAAAAAACAAAATTCAATATCAATATTATAGAAGGGATGAAAAGCTTGTGGAAAATTAAAAATCTTTTTTATTTTGTTTGGTCGAGGATAATGTCGTTAACACACCGCACATATATAAATTTCAAAATTTAACCCCTCGCACATTTTAAATTTTTTTTTACTGATCACAATTTCAATTTGCAGGTAAATTTGGTTAATTATCGTATACATTTTATGTGACGAGATTTACGAGGGTATGATTATCGTATGGTGATTTATTGAAAATGATTTTAATTAACTTATGGGGCTATCGAATTAACGTTCCATGACGTTACGTGACTTAAGTCTTCGGTTTCGAGTCATTTAATAATCTATTTGAATAGAAGGTATTAAACCTCATACAGAAGCAATCATACAGAAGCTACAGGTGTTCGTAAACAAATACCTTCGACGAATACTTAAGTGCGTCTGGCCTAACACGATTAGTAACATCAATCTGCACAGAACAACATGATCGTCAGACATTGAGATCGAAATAAAGCAACGAAAATGGAGATGGATTGGCCACACACTGAGAAAGGCTTTTGCTGATGTCAAACAGCTTTTAAGGTTACTGATGCTTGTATTGTTGAGTCAACACGGAAACTATGTTACCGACCCCTGTCACGACCCGCACACGCGGAGGTTACAATAAAAACAAAATCAGTCGCCATCAGACTCTCCTTGAGTTCAGACCTTAACTAAAGGAAATCAAAAAAAAAAATAAAAGAAAATTAAAATAAATTGTTCTTCTTGAATTAATTTAATTAATTTAATTAATTTAATAAACAAATAAATATATAATAAATTTAATTTAATTTTATTGTACGAATAAAATCCATTTGTCGGAAAATGTTTGCCAAAAATATAATAGGAGCTCTAGTATGGGGCTACCCAATTATATTGGTGTTTCGGTGAACAATAATCTAAATTAAAATTTAATTTAAAATCTAAATTACTATATAAATTAAAATCTAAAAACTGTAATCAGTTTGTGGACTACAATATAGCCTAAAAAGTGAATTTTTGTGGAGCTCTCATAAGACTCATTCGTGTTTGTAAAACTGTCTTTTAATTTTGCGAATGTACGTGTGTGAAAATTCTAAATTAAACAAAAACGGAATCAATATCATCATTATCAGTGATCACACCTTTACCTTCGTTGAGTGATAACGAAAAAGATTAATTTATTATGGAAACTATAGCTATCGATGTTTCTCCATCCACAATGGCAATTACGACGCCGTCAACAACAACAACATCAGCATCATCATCAACAACAGCAGCAGCAGCTTCATTAGCAGCAGCTACATCTACGGCAGCAACAACAACAAAAACATCTTTATGATCAAAATTCAAGAGTGGCAAGTGGAAATAAAGCGTACAATCCAACTTATACACCAAAAGTCAAAATTCAAATAGTGCGCTATTGAACCGATATAATGAAGGGAATTAAACCCAGTGCCAAAATCTTGTCTGACATCAAAAGATTCACGGCAAAAGCAAAAAATCGGAAAGATACAAACATTAAAATTTTGAAAATTAACACGACGGACACGCAAAAATATAATCATTTCGGCATCGATTGATACCAACTACAAAAAACCAATGACGACACAAAATTCAAAATTATCGACGAAACGCTTAATTTAAATATCATTGGACAAAATATTGAAGATCACTCCCAACCAAATTCTAATCTCGGCAATGATCAAGAACACGCAATCGAAATCCAAAATATAATAAAACCAATCTTCGAACAACATCACATCAATAAAGTGACACATAAAACAAAAACAAACTTTTCTTGCTTATGCTCCTCATCAACCTGAAGACAACCAAAATTATTTCATCACCATCGATCAACTAACAGACATTTTGAAGTTGACGAATAACAAAAAATCCTTTGGACCCGATATCATTCCGAATAAAATTTTCAAACACTTACCTGATGCCATCCTCTCCGAAATTTGTACACACTTTTTAACAACCTCCTAAATAACTACTGTTTCCCTGATGCCTGAAAAATCACTCGAGTCTTTCCCATACTTAAAAAAGGTAAATCGCCTTCGGATCCGGAAAGTTACCGTCCAATCAGTGTCCTCCCTAAATTCGACAAACTCTTCGAAATTAGCATTTATGAGACAATAAACGACCATGTGTGCGCAAACAACCTGATGCCCGAAAATCAATTTGGCTTCCGTCAAGGACATAACACGGTGCATGCTATTACTAAAGTTTTGGCTGACGTCACCCACCATCTAAATTTTAACAACCCGACTGGAGCAGTGCTCATCGACATCAAAAAGGCATTTGATTCAATCTGGCTGGACGGACTAATCGCAAAATTACACCGTATGAATTTTTTGGATGACCTTATCAAATTATTTACGAACTGCTATACAATCGTTCATTAAGGATCCATTACAGCATCAATTCTCTTTAATTTTGCCCGACAATCTAAATTCAAAATCAATACAATCATGTGCGTACCCGGACGACGAGATTGTATATAGTTCGGCGTAATATGTTGGCGAAATTCAAAAAAATTTGCAAACCTGACTAAATTTCATTCAAAATTATTTTAATCGGTGGCACATAGAAATAAATCCAGACAAATGCGAATCTATACTTTTTCGACGACCGCTCAAAAACGCTACGAGAGAATTAAAGAGAATTGGCGAAAATTAAAAATCAAAATTAACGATCGACCAATTAAATTGTGCGAGACAATAAAATACTTGGGCGTAACTATTGATAGATTGTGCTATATGGCGACAGCACACAACGACACAATTAGAGAAGGCGAGACGCGCATTTATGGGTGAGCGGAAATTATTCTATAATAAGCATTTAGATAATCGAGTCAAAATTATAGCTTTCAAAACACTTTTACGACCAATAATGACGTACGGATGTCAAATTTGGTACAACCAGGTACCACGCTACATGGAAAGAAATAGAGTGTTTGAACGGAAATGCCTTCGACACTGCAACGGACTTTACCGAAAGGCAGAGACTAATTTTAAGCACTACATACATACATTGCAATTAACGAGAAATTACATAAGACGGGCTTGCCTAAATACAAACAACTCTCTGATTTATGAACCATATCACGTAGACACACAACTTTCAAAATTATACACTACATCAGAGACGGTTCTCGGACCGAATACTTTAATATACTACGATCGTTTGGGTTTCATCCAGAACCGTTTGGCGATACCTTTGGTTTATCAAGTGGCGAGGAGGCCAAACGAGAAATGATTTGACGTGGACAAATTTTCGAACCCAAACGGTCATATACGTTTCAACACGACACTCCAAATTAAGGACGAAGAGTATGGCAGACGACGAGATGTGTATTGGTGGTTGGACGACGATGATGGCGGCGATGAGCATATTAGCAGCAGCAACAGCAGCAGCAATAGTATTTTGTTAATCTTTATCAATATATTTTATATATATAAATTGTAAATTCGAACCAAAACTTAATGTCAAAATTAATGTAATAACAATTTGGATGGTCCATTCGCGTTTGATCCCATATTTAATTGTTAAATATATTTTATTTATTTGGCAGGTCTTTTATCCACCTTGCCAATTTAAAATTTTTTTATATTATTTAGATAAGGACACTGTAAAAATGTTTCGAAACATATAGGATTTAGTTAGTGGTGCCTCAGTTAGCGTCCTGGGAAAAGATTTCATCAAATTTGAAGATGCCAAAAACTTGAAATTTTACAAACCTACCATCTCTTATATCCAGATGGCTGCCGGAACATCCAACGAAATAGAGGGTTGCATGCGATTGTCGGTCACATTTGGTAATAAAACAGAAAAAAAATTTTATAATACCTACCCTTCGATCACTTTTGTATTTGGGCATTGATTTTTGGAGGAAGTAATTCGGTTTATTACCAAACCTTGGCGTTGATAAAATTTTAAATACAAACTCGTTAAAAAACGACAACAGGATTAGGTAAAAGGACATCCCATGAGCATGATATTGAGCTTGTAAAGGACTGTAAGCAAGTAAAATAGAGATACTACCCAGTTCTACCCGCAGTACAGAAAGAACTATATACAGAAATAGACAGCCCGACTGTGTCTCGATGCACGTAACCTCAACTCATTAACAAAATGCTTACCCACTGCCGATCATAGAAGGATTTTTAGGAAGACTTTTAGAGACAAACTAAACCGGCAAAAACCGTTACCGGAATTTGCTAGAGACAAAACAGCTTTTACAGTACCAGGACAGCCACTTTTTCAGTTCAGGGTGATACCGTTTGGTCAATGTGTCGCTTAATGCATAAAGTGATACCACATGAACTCCACGATAGGATATTTGTGTATATCGACGATTTGTTGATTATTAGCTGCACCTTGGGAGATCACCTTGAACTGCTAGAGACAGTCGCGACAATATTACGGACGGCTGGGTTAACATTATTTAATCGATAAGGTAAGTTCATTATGAAAGAAATCCGATATCTGGGATATTTAATGGATGAAAAAGGATTAAGATCTAATCCGGGAAAGATCGAAGCTATTGTTAACCTAGCAGCACCTACGTTTTATTGAAAAGACGACCATGAACACGAGAGATCAATTTGTATTATGTCTCAAAAACTTAACAAGGCGTAGAAAAACTAGTCCACTACCGAATTGGAATGTTTAGCAGCGATAGTATCTATTAAGAAGTTTTGTGCATATATCGAAGGGCATGAATTTACCTTAATCACAGACCATGCAAGTCTAAAATAAGGGTTTTCAAACTTTCCATAGTACACCAACGGGGCAAAGCTAACGTTGTGCCTGATATACTCTCAAGAATATATTGTGACGAAATCTAGAGTTTGTTAACGGTGTATCTAAGCTTTTACAAGTAACAGCAAGTTCAAATGTTATCGGCGCAAAATAATTTAAGGAACCTGAATATAGAAGTCTGCATCTAAAAATTAAAGAAAACTCTGATGATTATCCAGCAGCCAAGATTGACAAAGAGTAAATTTACATAAGAATCAAGCCATAAAAACAAGGCGAACTGACCGACCTTTCCATGTGGAAATTATGGATCCCAAGTAGATTAAGACAAATAATAATACGGGAACACGATAAACCATCAGCATCACATGGTGGGATTTCTAAAACTCTCGAAAGGATTAGACGATATTTTTTTGGCCAGGAATGGTAAAAGTGATTATATGCTAAATTTGATCCAAAATTTATTAAAGCAATATTGTCACGGAGAGGAGGTACAGTCAACTATGAATTAAAAAATGAAAATGATAAAATTAAGGGAATATTTCATGGTAAGGATATGCGAGTTTAGATTCAGCATAAACTCAAAATATTGGAATCAACACATTATCCGACATTGCTTGAATTCAGCTCGTTTGTAATGAGCGTGCAGCGAATACAATCTACCTGTGTAGTATTATAACGCTTGTATCATAGGGGAAATTTTTTTTGTTATATTGTTCTTCAAATCATTTCGTTTCAAACGGAAAACATTAAATATTACAAATCAACAATAATTACAAAATAGCTCAAAATAAGAAAGAAAAAGAATGCTAAACCTACCAAAAAAAATTTAATATTTTAAAGCAACAGATTGTTGAATGAAAATGATAGTCGGCCATGATTTAAATTTGTTGTTGTACGAGATAATTCCAACAGGAATTATGTTAGTTGTTTTGTTCTTTAGTTAGTTGTTATGTTAGGTATTTATATACAATTAGAATTATTCGCGTACGAAATCACAAATATATTGTTTATATTTTAAACACTTTGATTGACATCTAGCGGCATAATCAATGCACTAGGGCATACGTGTTAAACATAGCACTTTCCATAAGATGGCAGCATTTTCGTTTGTAGTATAATCTTGACAGTCCGACAAGATCTATTCTTGTTTTGATATGAAATTAAATAACGAATAAATTAAAAAATTTAAATATAACAACCTGTTAATAACAGACAAAATGAATGAACAATTTTATTTTTTTCCTTATATTGTTTGTAATTTTTATTCAATTATAACTCCGCTAGGAGTTAGGTTTAGTCTTTGCTAAAATAATTACTTAAAACTGTTTTTTTTTAATTTTTAACTGTCAAACGGTTTAACACAAACCCACCTAGCGATAAAATGGTGCGTAACTATTTCTAACTGCTAATGAAAAATAAATAGAGCAGTTACGAGTAGTTTAAATTTAGCAAAGACATACACCTAAGTGCTTGCATAAGTAATCGATTGGAAAGCAACTAATAATTTAAATGTACATGATTTTTTCCTGTAAATTAAATTCTTGTGGACAATTTTTTTAATATAAAAGTTTTAAAAGATATACATTTAGCTAGTAGCTAGTTTTAGCTAATATCAAAACCAACACAAATGTATATACAAGCCATGAAGTTGCGATACTTATGCCAAAAAGTGACTACTATACCTAAGTATTAGTGTTGTGACGTAGTATAATTTGTATATACTTTTATTATATGCTTTGATGTAAATAAAAAATGAAAACGAATGATGGAACAACAGTATGTTGCACTCTTTATGACAAAGCAAAAAACAAATTTATTATTTAACGAGAGAGAGAAGTATTGTTATTATTATTTACTTCATTATATACTATACTATATACTATGAATTTAGAGCAGAATGGACAGTGCAAAATATAATTTTTGTTTCGTTTTTTTTTTGTAGAAATGTTATGTACTTTTAATTTAGAGGAGTATCGACAGTGCGAAATATAATTTTTTGTTTCGATTTTTACTGTAGTCAAATTCACTAACACATACACCAAATAGTAGTCATAATATGTTTTACTTAGCCAGGCTTCATGGCTTGTATAATATACAATAGTGTTGGTTTTGCTAATATACAAAATGAAATTGTAGCTATTTTATTTTTATTGTGGTCTAAAGAAACTAGTTTGTGATTAATATGTATAGTTTGACATAAAAATATTTATATGTATGGATTAATTTGATATAAATTTGAAGTCGATTTGATTATAAACTATATTTTATAAAATAAATAATTTAACATTTCCCTTTGGAAAATATATCCGTTTTATCACATTTGAAGTGATTTATTAATTGGGGGAATTCTGTTTTTACTGTTTTACGTTTTAATTTTTAACAGAAATACGATTTATTTTTATTTTTCGTGACAACACTGATGACAGCCTCCAATCTCCATCGAGACTTATGCTGAGTGTCTCAGAAGACTTTTCAAAATTCGAAGCTTTCGCTATTGTCCCATAGGTGATAGTTAAAAAGTCAATTTACGAGGTTACTTTTCGACGACTTTTCAATTATTTAGCGTAGCCATGACAAACAAATTTTTAAATACAATTTTTTAATCGTTGACGTTACTTGATAAATACATATTCAATTGTTAGAAAGTATACTCGAAAATATTAGAAATACAATTATTTTCAAATAAATTACAAATAAAAATGGAAAACAGACCATATTCTGCATGCTGTAAGCTTAGCAGCATAATTTACATAATTCGTATTTTTTAAATTTAACGTTTAAACTAACTTTTTTTCAATAGGGACTCAAGAAGAAACTGAAAGATTTATAAGGGCCCGAATAAAGTTGGAGCACGTGTTTAACGGAAAGCTGTTCGACGTCCAATCCAATTATTTAAATACTACGTTATTCATTTTATAAAAGGAAAGTTAAAGACAAGTCAATCCATTTAATCCACAACAGAAAACTGGAGAAAACTAAAAAAATTGTTCAATCTTATGAACATTTATAAAGTAGAGAATATGGAAAGTATAGTGTATTCTATTGACTCATATAGTTGTTTATTTTACTTTTAGACATTAATTGAGCCACTTACAGGCACAGCCACTAAAAATACAGGGCAATCCTTGTAGCAACATCCTACGAAAAGCTAAAACTGTTGCATCGTCTGAATCATTATAAATATAATTATCGAAACATTCGTCTAAGACTTCTTCAAATGGCTCTAACTCAAAATTGTCATTAATGCAGATATTGCGCATTACACAACAAGCAGTAATAACTTTCACGCAATTTGAAATTTTCAATTCCAGTGACTTTAGAAAAATCGCTCGCCAGCGTGCGTGATAAGTATCTTCGTTTTGTGATAACGATCCCTTGCCTTTTGTTTTTGTATATTTTCTTTTTCGCGATTATTCTTTAACCGCTCTCGATATCGTTTTTGCTTTTCTGCCGGTGTAAGTGGGGCATTTTCTTATAAGACCTTAAACTAAAATGAAATTGTGTATTTTCAAAATATTCTATATGATATAGTGAATAGGTAACAAAATATTTCTTATTAAATAATTACAAAAATTCTTTTTATAAACAAAGCGCAGTCTATTTCCATAAAGAATATCAACAGCATTAGTAAATTGTCAGTCGCATTACCAAATTTAAGTAACGTAGATGACCGGTAGCACAGTTGACGATTTTTTCGAAAATGAATGCTAACATCATAACATGTGCAGATTCTAGAATAAACTGATAAAATTATGAAACAAGTTACGACACGTCGAACGTATTTTGTTTTTTTAAAATAACAGTTTTTTGTTTTTATTTTCTCGGTTACTTTTGGCCGATTCTATGAACAACGATAAATAAAAAAAAATCCGAGAGTAATGATTAATCAGCAACCGACGATTATTTTTTTCGTCAATTATGAAAGAAAAACGAAGTTTTATTCGCGGTCATAGAATCGGGCCAGAGTTGAAGTAACACAGTTGAAAATTAATAGGGACACTATTTCATAATTATAAAAAACGCAGAAAAAATAGAAAATATTAACTATGATTAAGGATAAGCATTAAGAAAGGTTAAATCTTGAATAATAAAATTACAAAAATAAATTAAATTTTAATTAATGGTCAAAAGTTATAATCGTACAATTAATATCGTACAATTAATATTGGGACATTGAGTTTTGGAATATCATTGGCTTACTTTAGTTTTTCTATTTTAGTACGTTTTAAAGCGTAAAACTTTTCTTTAAATTAAAAAAAAGTTGTATTTGGAAAATACCTCAAATAACTAGCTCCTGGACACCATTGTACAATTTCACAGATAATGATAGCTATACTTACTATATTATCCAGTGTGTATAGTATGTAAAAAAGAACTCATTGGAATTTTAATGCTAACTAATTCACTTGTGTCTCTATTTACACCGCATACTGTACTAGGGTGACCAGATACACTCTTTTAAAGAGTACAATACTCTTTTAACTTAATTTTTACTCTTCACTCTTTTTTCAGCAAAATGGCCAAATTACACTCTTTTTAAATGGTATAAAAAATTAAGCTAGGTTTGTTCGAGCTAAGCTTGATGTTTGCGATATTTTAAATTTTGAGATTTATTGAATCGGAGAAGAAAACTTCAATTTTACAAAAATTGAATTTAAAATATTTTTAAGTACCGAGGACAATATTTTTACTTTTTTGCGGTTTCTCGGCGTCGATAGTAAAAACTGTCAAAATTTATCGTACAATTAAATGTACCGTGCAGATAAACAGCTGTTGAAATCAGTGGAGACTTGTTAGTAGTACCATCTACATTACAATCCGCGCAACTACTATTTTTAAATTTGTTAACGAGAAGCTGGGTACCGATCACTAAAACTAAGTTCATAGCATCGGAACTAATTTCTGAACTCTCGTACTCATTTTGCTTAAAATTAAATTATTTTCAACTCGAGTATGAAAATAATGGGCGGAGTCTTTATCATATGCTGTGTTTTGATTGGTTTAATCTCGGGAGTTCGGAAATTATTTCCGATGTTGTGTGCTTCAATCGAGAGATGAAATTTACATTTTTCTTTTAGCTTAGATAAATTTTATGACAATTTTGTATGAAAAGTATATCTTACCTGGAGCTGCGTATTATCGAGGGAGCGAACTACTTTAAAAATAGAAATTGACCATAGAAAATTCCTTTTCTAAAAGGAAATTCAAGATCACGGTATTAAATTTTTTAAAAGGTTATTTCATTGGTTGTGTAACAGTCTCAGTTTATGCCTGTTTTGGTTTTATCTTCATCAAGGTTTTCATTTTAAAATGAAAGGCCTTTGGTTTCTAGAAAAAGGTGCTATACCCCAGAAATGATTATAGAAACAAAAACAAAAATTGAAACGTTTGATCCTTTTTCCTGCGCTCTGCATACTAACTTAAGTTAAGTGACTTCTAACTGACTAATTTGAAACTTAAGTGAATGTTTGTATGTATAAGAAAATAATGCGGCAGGTATAGTTTGAGACCGTGTCTGATAAAAATATACCGTGTCTTCTTTCTATATTATCGGCAGTTATTTCATTTAATTTGGTCTGTATTGGACGAGATCATTCAACAAAATTAGCAATCACCAGTTTGACAAAGTGTTCGGGAAGGATCCCATCAGATTATTCTAACTGTTGTAAAGTTTTTGCACCTGAACAAAAGTTGTTGGTAAGTTGGCTTCCGTTTAGTTTACATACGATTATCGACTGCTTTAAAATCTTAAACGTATGCTTTGAAACGTATAGCGTTAGGATATAATTTTATATGCGTGAGATAAAATGGTCAAACGTATCGGATTTTCCATACTAGAGTGTATTTTGATGTGTATTTTGGTAATCTAGTTTATTAAAGAGCAACAATCTGTGATCTCTGTTGAAAGCATCCTTAAATACTGATATTAAAATATTTGTATTTTTACCTGGAAATTTTAACCTCATAATTTTATAATTCGCTAAGACAATATGTTCAAGAATTAAATATATTTCAATTTCAAATTTGTTATCATCACTCTGGCTTCTCTTCAGCTGTCGAATAAATCTTTCGCCTTTTACTAAAGATTTCCGTGGAGGGGGGCACTCAAATGAGTCTAAAATTTATTTTTTGAAGTAGCCGACGAAAGTTGGCTCATAATATAATTAATACAAGGAGCAAAATATAACGTTGGACCCTGTGCTTGGAAAGCATGTCTCGTAACTTGTAAAGTATTTTACACGAGCATGAAATCCTTAAAATACCATGGAGCATCACAGTTGTTTTTGCTTGTCGTAAGAGGCGACGGAACGAATCCGAAGTTTGGACCGCTGTATCTTAAATCAATAAAAAAGAACTGCAACCAGCAATAAAGACGTTATGGATACGCGGTTTATACATATGCTAATCGATTGCTTGGAAATCTAAAATAGCCCTTTTTACCAGTGGCTGTGACATAAGAAGAAATTCGCCATTAGATTTTTAATCTAAACCGCCTCCGTAAACGTCAACGGAGGCTGATTGGCGGAAACTATAGTTCTTTTAAGTTGACTTGTTTTATGTTTACGCATGCGGCTTATCAATATTTGGTATTCATGCGCATACGGATGATCATGTGTTAACAGTTCTGCTAAGGTTAACTGCTCTCGGGTCATCCAAAATGTGAGTCTTGGATTGGGTCAGCTATCAAATTCGTAAGCATTGATTATTAATTAGTCACTGCTAAGCTACGTTATGCAAGTTAGTAACCACAGTGAAAACCATCTTACGTTTCAACTGTGAAGGTCGGTTCTAGGTATGGTAAACACTAAACCCAAAAATGATTGGTTTGATGAGGAATGTCGTCTTGCTGTAGAACAACAGAATTTAGAGCAGCGCGAATGCGTTTTACAATCGCACGCAACAAGAAACGTTTCGCGCTAGGAGAACCGCTAAGTGAATTTCTAATCGTGAATGGTGAATTCTAAAGTCTTATTAGTTTACGTAACTTCAGTAAAGGAATCATCGGTACACCATACTTTCAGACTAGCTCTATTGCCATTCAGGACCAGGATAGAAACATTCGTGTAAACAATGAAGCGCAACTTGACATTTGGAAGAAACATTTCTCTGATTTACTCAATGAGCAATATGTGTCAAATACTGTAGATGAAAGTTATCGAATACAGCCTGCAGAGATATGTGCATTCAGGCTTGATACTCTATAAACTCATGTTAGAATTTATCGGGCGTAAAAGTGAAACATCTCAGAACAACATATTGTACCATCAGTCCTACCAGGCTCTGCCATATGAAGATGATATCTGTGTAATTGTATTGTCACTCATGATAATTGAGTAGTATAAGACATAAAAAAGCAAACAAAAAGAAGACCAGCCATTCAGATGCTTCAGTTCTTTTCGGTAAAAGACCGAGTGATATCTTTTATAATCTCATTTTGCTGGACCAAAATGTCAGGTGTAATAGATGTAAAGCCGGAAAGGAAATAGACCATTAGGCTACTCAGTGATAATTGAAAACCGTTAACTAAATTGGGATTTGCTTAGACATATTTCTTTTTACTGGTCTTTTTGATGAAAGAAGAGTAGTTCCGGCGAGAGTTTTCGTTGGATAAAATGCAAGGAAACTCATGAGAGAAGAAACTACAGGAGCCCTACAGAAAACCAGAAGTCCGCGGCATGTGTAAACTGCGGCGAACAACACAAAGCAAATTACAGTCAGAGTCAGGTGAGAAAAACATTTGTATCTAATATTTTTGCACCTAAACCAAGACCTACCCAATTTCCATACAGGCTTGGCTCACGAAAGATAGTAGCTTCGTATGCAAATGTAATTGCTAGCCACCTTCATGGCTCTATCACGCTCAATCTAGATGCAATAAATGGTAAATATGAAGGCACTGCCATCTTAATTAAGAATGGTATTCCTCACGTCCTGTGACCAAAACATGTGTTTTGAAACTGATGCAACATTTTTAAATGTTGGGCCGTACCCCAAACAAATACCTCATGTTTTGCTGTATTTTTGTGAAACAATTCAAAAGGATCAATTTCGAACCTCTCCTTAGGTCCAGTAATAAAATTATCTTAGCAGATGACTTCAATTCGTGCCACACCACGTGGGACGGCCAGAATGGTCAAACACTTCCTAATTTATTCAATAATTAGAGGAAACTCGGTTCTTGATGTGATACTATATAAAAGTATCTCTCTGATTACTCCTCCGATAGTCTTACAAAAATTTATTCTTCGACTGGATGAAAATTCATACCCACTAAAACCTCCCAATCACTTCTCAAATATCTATCGCCACTTAAAAATAGCTCCAGAACTCCAAAAACTCATATAAATCTACGCAATCGAATCCGTTGGCTCTTTTTAAAATACACAGGATATATCTGTTGTGATTTCCTGTTGGTTCAGTGTATACTTAGAAATTTCGAACTCAAAAGCAGAATGCCTAAAATTCCCGACAATCATCCGGAAATTTTCGAGGAAATTCGGAAGCTTAACGGTAAAAAAAGGTTATTACTTCAATAGCTAAATATCTTAGTCCAATTATAAATCCTAAAATAATTACAAAAACAAATCGGGTATTTTCTCTAATTCCCCTTTTCATTATCCAACCATAATTGAGATGGTCGAAAAATTAAAAGATGCCAACATTCTTCAGCTTCTTAACAAGCTTCCAAATAAAGCTATATCACAGCTAATAGATATCCTTAACGGCATCCAAAAACAAACCTCTTACAAAAATGTGGAAAATTGGCCAAATCATCCCTAGTACTAAACCATGAAAGCACTCCAATAGTATAGAGCTTGCTCTCCTAATTTCACTCCTAAACAGAATAAATAAGATCATGGAAATAGTAATTCTTAATAGGTTCCAGCCCCTATCATAACCCTACAATACTGAAGAACAATTTTTATTTCGTGCAAAAAACATGCTATTCTTTGGCCCAAATATGGCCCAATATTACTTTTTTTATTTTAATAAGATTGATAATTGTCTCTTCATTTTAATAAGGGATTGTTCTTTTAAATGGCCTCCTTATAAAAGGGTTAATTTCTTTTCGAAGCCTCACATATGAATAGCCCTGGAAAAGATACTGGGCTGTCCAAGGAAGACATGCCAAGTCAATGGCACCCACCTCGAGATTCAAGCCTAGGGACGCTCAAGGTGTGACTGGGAAACCTGGCAACAACACACCTAATCTCGCGAAGCAGTCGGCTGGTAAGCAGTCGGCGGATAAGCAGTCGGCGGATAAGCAGTCGGCGGATAAGCAGCCAGGAGTGGAGATCTCCTTATAATCAAGTATGGCTGGTATTTTTATTTTTATTTTTTATTTATTTATTTGGTACTTTT
Source organism: Tipula confusa (assembly GCA_963556175.1). Taxonomy (NCBI): domain Eukaryota; kingdom Metazoa; phylum Arthropoda; class Insecta; order Diptera; family Tipulidae; genus Tipula; species Tipula confusa. The sequence goes on from OY744475.1 coordinate 109,898,325, forward strand.
AGGGTATTTCAAGGAAACCTGCATAATGCAAAAGGAACCTCGGATAACTTTTGCAACAGGGTTGCTCAACAACATTTAACCCTTGGCCTCATCAAGGAACCTTGGGTTAGTGGAGGAAAAATCAGGAACCTCCACCATAAGTCATGTAAGTTGATTTACGATTGCAGGGAAAAAGTTCCCCGAACAGCAATATTTGTTTTATCTAATATTAACGGTAGACTTCCAGATCTCATCACTAAGGATTTGATTGCAGAAATCCTAGAAGCACCGACTACCAGAGGAGTGCAAGTGACAGTGTGTGCCTCGACTTACTTCCCTGGTGAGTCGATAAGTGTTCCGCCTGTAGCGGAAGAGGTGTTGGACCTCACACTGTCGAGTCACTTTATCTCCAACTTTATCGCCGCAAACTGGCATGTATCAAATTAAGCTTCTTTGTCGGACCACATGCACATCAGGTTCGATATACCTGGAGTGACCATACTGACTCCATAAAGTTCTAGCTAAGGATCAGTCCTACGAGGTTGGGCTTCTTCTAAAATCCGATGTTAACTATACATCGGGTCGCAAAGGTTTACTCAAAACCTTACTTCAGGTGTAATTTCCGGGCTGCACTGTTTGCGACACTAATACAATTACTAACCCCATATTTGGTACACATATGGGTGCAAATCTGGGTTGGGTTAATAGTTTATCCGGTAAGCTTTTTACTCCGGAAAAATTCAAATGGGCCATTAAATCCTTTCAGCCATTCAAGGCTCCAGGCGGGGCTGGAATCTTGCCTTCCCTTCTCCAAAGGGGCTTGGATTTGATTACCGTTGCTCTGATAGCCTTATTTAGAACTAGCTTCAATTTGAGTCATATACCACAGGCTTGAAACCAAGTGAATGTGGGTTTTATTCCAAAGCTTGGCAATTGGCCAAGTTAACTCCCGAAGTCCTTTTAACCTACCAGTCTTACATCGTTTATTCTAAAAACTATGGAACGATTAGTAGATCTTCATATCAGAGACTGGTTAATTGCAACCAGACCTCTGAATCCTAATCAATTCGCCTACAGAAAAGGCAAATCCACAAAGGGGGCGCTGCATTTACTCGTTACCAAGGTCGAAGCGGCCTACCGCTCGATATAAATTGCCTTGTGCACTTTTTTGGATATTGATGGAGCTTTTGATAACACTGGATATGACTCAATTACTAGGGCAATCAAGCGTAAAAGTATTGATGATCACACTAACCATGGAACTAATTCCCATGTTTGTTAGTAGGAAGGTTACTTCCAAACTAGGTAATGAGTCAGTCACGATTACGGCAGTTCAGGGGTGCCTGTCACCTTTGATGTGACCACTCGTGATCAGTTATGCCGCCATTGGTTATGCGGACGATTTGGTTATAATAATCTCTGGCGGGCATGTATGTACGATGTATGCCAGCATGCAACAGGCCTTGCTTGTTATTTCGAATTGGTGCACTAAAGAGGGCCTTTCGGATAAACCCTAGCAAAAGTCCTGGTGAGGCCTCAGCTCAAAAATGATTTACTAGATGTACATCATGATAGTGAAACCAATTGTAACCTATGGGACCATAGTTTTGTGGCCTAAGGTACAGCCAAAAGTTACTATGAACAAGCTAAACTCATTGCAGAGGCTACCATGTCTCGGAATCACAGGCTCTATAAGCACCTGTCCTACGGCGACAATGGAAGCCCTAATCGGGCTCACTCCACTTCATATCTACGTCAAAAGTTCAGTTGCTACTTGTACAGCTAGATTACAGCTAGTGTATGGATATAGTCATGATGATCATATGGGTCATTTCGACATTTTGAATGAACTTTCAGACTTGGATATGTTCTTTGGAGTCCCGATCGTGATGTACAAAGAACTCTGTTTTGACAGGGTAACAGTTCTTGATAGAATAGACTGGGATACTGGTGGCCCTCCTACGGAACCTAGCAGCCTAGTCTGGTTCACGGATGGATCAAAAATGGATAGTGGAGTTGGCATTGGTGTCTTTGGAACCAACCATAAAATATCGAAATCACTAGGAACTTTTCCTAGTGTTTTTCTAGCCAAAATTCACGCCATTAAAACCTGCGTTTTCACTATTATAACTAAAGGTCTTAAAGGCGCCTCCATCCACATTTCCTCCGACAGCCAAGCAGCATTGAAAGCAAAGGTTTCTATCATATACTATCATATATCTTCAATACCATCTTGCAAAGGTAGTATCGAAAGATTACTCAAAACAAGAAATAAAAAGATTCAATATCAAACTTCCCAAGATCGAAATACCCCGTTTTAATGAGGATTATAAACAATGGACAAGCTTTCAAAGCCTCTACAATAAAACTATCCATTGTAATGATGAATTAACTGATGAAGCAAAGATGCATTATCTATTATCAGTCATTGTAGGAGATCCAGCTAAGCTCTTAAGCCACCTCAACATCTCGCAGGAAAATTATCACACTGCTTGGAATATTTTATGCTCCAGATATGATGATAAACGATTTCTCACGAATACGTACATAAACAGTATTTTAGATTTACCGAACTTATCATCAGAATCCGCTGATGGCTTACGATTATTGCATGATAATGTATTTGAATGTCTTCATGCAATTAAAAACCAAGGAATCAATACAGATTCTTGGGATGCTATATTGATGAACACACTAACAAAGAAGCTAGACAGGCAAACTCACCGTTTTTACGAGATATCTCTGAAGAACCCGAAAGAAATTCAAACAGTGAAAGATTTTCTAGCCTTTCTGCAAGTAAGGTTCCAATCTCTGGGAGGACTATCTCGAGATAAAACATATAAAAAAAGGAGACATACCAACAAAAAACCTCATCCAGTAAAGTTTCAAATATAGCGATTACTAAAAAACCCGTTAAATGTAGTTTCTGCTGCGGAAAGCACAATCTACCTGAATGTAAAAAGTTCCAAAATCTTTCGAAGATGCTTGCTTTCGGAACACAAACTCCCATGTTATAAAAGTTGTGAATTATGCAGGGGTTCACATCACAGTCTGCTGCATAGTGACAACAGTACGCGAACTAGGGCACCAGAAAGTATAAAGCCCGCTAATACAAACGTACAAGCAGCACAATCATGGAATCGAAAGTGTATCTTACTAGGAAGCGCTTTAGTGAAAGCATCGTCAGGTAGTCATAATAAATTGCTTCGTGTACTGATAGATCCTGGGTGTCAAGCCGCCTTAATTACAGAAGAAGCATGTCAGAGACTTAAGTTAAAAAAGAGCGCAGCATATGCAGAAATAACAGACATGGAAAAACCAATACTGGAGTAGTGAACTCAACCGTTGAATTTAATATCAAGCCAAGGTTTCCCTCCAAATATAACTTAACCGCAAAGGCATTAGTATTCAAAAACTTAATGCGAGGTATTCCAGAGCATCCTCTAGACCCCTGGAAATGGAAACATGCGAGAAATATGCTATGGGCTGATTCATCGTTTTATACTCCTGGTCCAATCGACCTATTATTGGGTGCAGATTATTATGGAGAAATTTTGATGAATAATATAATAAAAGCCTTATCTGACGAACCAGTTGCTCAAGAAACTAAACTGGGATGGATATTTCTAGACCGTGCCTCAGTCGATTGTCACAATTTAACAGTAGTGATACAATCAATGGCAACAAGAACAGACTTAGATACTAAATTAAAAAGCTTGTGGGAAATAGAAGAGGTTCCTCATAAACGAACATTCACCAAAGAAGAACTAGAATGTGACAAAATGTTCCCAACCAGCCACAGACGTCTCAAAAATGGCCGTTACGTAGTCAAAATTCCCTTTGACATTGACTTGTAATCTGCCAAACCATTAGGGTGCTCAAAAAAGATCCTAATGGCGCGTCTGTTACAAGTAGAAAAACGACTTGCTAAAAATCGAAACCTGTATATTCAATATAAGAAGTTTATGGATGAATATATCGCAGTAGAATACATGAAGGTTGCTGATGTAACTAATGATTCCGGTTAATATTATCTGCCACATCATGCAGTTTTAAAGGAATCGAGTACAACTACAAAATTAAGGGTAGTTTTTGACGGGTCGAAAACTACAACTGCAATATCGTTAAATAACGTGATGTTAACTGACCCTACTCTTCAACAGGATCTATTATCTATACTGTTAAGGTGGCGAAAACATAAATACGTACGTTCATACAGCTGACATTGAAAAAATGTTCAGACAAATTATAGTTGATAATCATGATCAGAACTACCAACGCATTTTGTGGAGAGAGACTCCAGAAAAGGATCGTGGAGTATAAGTTAACAACTGTCTCATATGGTACAGCAGCTGCTACTTATTTAGCGGTAAAATCATTACAACAGCTTGCCATCGATGAACAAAAAGACTATCCAAGGGTGTCTAACCTGGTGTTAAATGATTTTTACGTGGATGATCTGATTTCTGGGCAAAACACACTAGAAGAAGCCTTATTCATCCAAAAACAAACCATTGACTTACTAAACAGCGGTGGATTTACCTTAATAAAATAGAAAACAAACAATGCGATTCTTTTGGAAGCCATACCAGAACATCTAAGAAACCAAGACCGTTTGGAATTCAAACTTGACGATACCATTAAAACTCTTGGACTACACTGGAATCCAACAACAGATACATTCGGTTCGGGTTTAATGTCATCAAGGCTAGATCTGATATCGGTAAATCTACCAAAAGCAGCCTACTTTCAGATAGCGCAAAGCTTTTTGATCCATTAGGCTGGTTAGCACCAATCACAATTGTAGCCAAGCTTATGATGCAAGAACTTTAGTTGGCAGGTCTGTCTTGGGACGACGAACTTCCGTCACACCTATCAACAAAATGTCAGGAATTTAAAAACGTATTGCCACTTCTAGAAGAAATATCTATCCCACGTTGGATCCAATTTGGGAACAACAATAAAACAGAGTTACATGGATTCTGCGACGCCTCAGAAAAGGCCTATGCTGCAGCCATATACTCCAAATCTATAAATTCAGAAGGTATCACTAATGTAAGACTTCTCATATTAAAAACGAAAGTTGCTCTTATTAAAAATTTACTTTCGCTACCTCAACTTGAGTTTTGTGGAGCGGACCGATCATTTGGACCGGTCCAAATGAACTAAAGAATAATCATGTATGGTGGACGGGTCCAACTTGGCTACATTTTTCATCCGAACATTGACCGCAACCAACCACTACTCCAAGTGAAGTCAATTTGGAAACTAAACTAATTGTGACACTTGCAATAGTTAATCCATTCGTGCATATATTAGAAAGATTTTCTAACGTGACCAAAATAATTCGCGTTGTTGGTCTCTGTCGCCGATTTATAAATATATGCTTAAGAAAACTGGTTACCGGATCTTAAATTTAATTATCTGCCAAAGAACTAAATGAATCCTGTAACGAGCTTATTAAAATAATTCAACTTGCAGAGTTTCAGAATGAAATCAGACAAATCAACAAAGATATCTCAGTATCAACAAAAAGCAACCTCCTTTCGCTTAACCCATTTATTGATGAGTGGGAGGAAGAATAACTAATTGTAACCTGAAATGTGACACCTGACATCCAAAAATATTGCCACAAAAACATAGATTTACAAAGTTTGCACGGGGGAATTCAATTGACTCTGTCAAATCTTAGAAACAAATATTGGATAATAAACGGTAAAAGTAACATACGCTCAGAAATAGCAAAATGTATTACGTGTCATCGTTTCAACGCTTCAACGAAACATCAGCTAATGGCAAGCTTACCCAAAGAAGGAGTCGCGCCATCACGTCCGTTTACTAATACAGGAGTAGACTACGCTGAGCCCATATCAGTAAGAGTTTCGAAAGGACGTGGAATTAAATCATACAAGGGATATATAGTGCTATATGTATGCTTTGCTACTAAAGCAGTGCACATAGAAATAGTCAGCGATTTAACTACTGCAGGCTTTATTGCGGCCTTTAAGAGATTTATCTCTCGAAGAGGCTTATGTCAACCGATTTACAGAGATAATGGAACCATTTTATGGGAGCCAAAACACAGCTGACTAAAGAAAAACACGAGGCCTTGCAACAACCTCTGCACCCCTGCACTTCAACGTATATTATCCGACATTGGAGTCGAATGGCATTTTATACCACCATCTTTCACGACCTTTCACAACAACCTGATCTGATCCCTGGACACTTTTTAATTAGGGATTCACTAATTACATTCCAGAATCAAAATCGCTGAATGAAAACATTTCTGCCAACCATCGGTGGAGGCTAATCCAAAAAATGGTCCAAGATTTCTGGAAACATTGGTCAAATGACTATTTAACTGGATTACAACGAAGAAATAAATGGTCCTGCAAACAACCAGAATTAAAGGTAGACGGTGAGGTGTCCCACAAGGATCAGTATAATTAGTCTGGTATTGTTTTGTATTTTTCTAAACGGCTTACTTCAGACTGACCATTGCAACCATTGTTTGCTGATGACTCTTAATTTACACGTCTGAATGACCGACTATATAAATATTTTACCTGAATAATTTCAAGATTGGGGACTAAAATGTAATACTGTAAAAACTCAGACCATTTATTTTACATGCGGAAAGCTTTGCAAATTACCTCAAACAAATATTTAAATATAAACGATTAAAATATAAATTTGAAGGACTTAAGTATTCTCCTATTCAGTTAAGGACTTAAGTATTCTCCTGGATCCTAAAGTAACCTTCAACGCATATACATTTTATTGTAAATAAAGTTTCCAGATTATTTTTTGTATTTAAATGTAAAATCCAATCCAATGCAATAGTTTAAGTAAGCAAAAAATGTAATTTAAGCATGGCTTAAGTTGGCTGGCTTAAATATCATGGATTAAATAAAGAGATACTTCGGCTTAATAATATATAATATTTTACATATTTTTGACAAATTTTCAAAACCCCAAACATATAAACGAAATATCTGGCTGCTTGATTGCCTGAGAAATTCTTAGAACCATATAGTAAAAAAAAACTTTTTGTAATCGTCGTGAAAAAGGCTATATAAATTTGAAGTACGACTTAAGTTTAAGAATTAAAACCAAAACTTTGATACTCGAATTCTCATAATTAACGAACTTTTTAGTACTTTCTAAATTTGAAAAAATTACCAGACCAGATCCTAGAATCAAATAGAAGTCATCCTAGAATCAAATGTACGATAGTGCTTTTAAAATTAGACCAAAACAAAAAATGTTGATGAAATAGCATAGACCTGGCCGACGGTAACTAAATCTCGAACAAAATTTATCATTCTAAGATTATGCGGTGTCAATGACAAACCTTTATTCTAACATCATAAAATAAAACGTTAATATAATAATGTTGACCAGTTATCTGAAAAATTCTACCCAAACTGACCAAAATAATCAAAATTTAAAGAAAAACCCTAAACGACGACCGATTTAAATTTTCTAAATTAAAATAAAAAACAAACCAAAACTTTTACGTTTTCGCCAAGTTTTCAATAATATTGTTTATAGGTCAACAACACAAAATTTATTATAAGTGAGTGGATGGCTGAATAAAGATTATAGTAAGTAAAATTAAAATTAAATGTCAAAGGAAATTCAAATAGCCGTTTATTTCTTAAAAAAAAAAAAAAAAACTTCACTCAAAAATATTTCTTTAATATAAAAATCACTCACCAGACATATCAGGTATCGCACGATTTGTAATCATCAACGAACAAAATAAAACCGTTTGAATAAAATAGATTTTCATTGTGAAAATCTTTTGAAAGCACAAATTTTTTTCTACAGCACTTTTAACTTATCTACTAAATTCTTTATATTCTTAACGAAATTTAAATTTATTCACCAACCCCTTTCACTTGTAACAAAATTAAAATCATAAACAAACACTTATTATAAATTACACTCAAAGCAACACGATTACGAAAATGTTGCACACCAATTTTCTTTTTAAATACCGCACAACACAAAACATTATTCATCTCTCATTTCCACATGAACCAATTGAATTTTAAATCAAAAAAAAAAAAAAATTAAAAAAACCGAATTTCCACAAAAACACACAGTTAACAGTTAAAATATTACAAGAAACAATTTTCTTTTTTTTTTTGTTTCTTTGGTTTTTCTTTATATTGTTTTCCAAATTTTTTATTTTTTTTTTATTTTTTGTATTGTACGCAAATCAAAGTTTCATCACAAACTGATTTACAAATTAATAAAACAGTCGAGTTTTATATTTGAAAATCACATGAAAATGTAAAAAAAAAAAAAAAAAATTATGAAAAACGGAACAAAACAAAAAAAACATCGTGGAAAAACATACACACAGTAAAACCAACAACAAAAACGCTAAATACTGGCAGAATGAAGAAAAACCAACAACACACAGTAAAAAAAACACAACACACACAGTACAGAACACCAAAACAGCACATACAGAGAGAAAATTTTTTTTGATTCGAATATGAAAATAAGGAAAATTCTTTTTGTGTCTTTGAATCGCGTGGTTGGTGGTTTAGTATATTCGGTTATGGGTTAACAAAGCTTATTTTATTTTTAGATACCTAGCCGTATGTTTGATGTATCTGTGTATGGGTGTGTGTGTGTGTGTGTATGTGCATTAGTTTGGTTTGTTTTAACTTTTCTTTAAATTAAAAGTGATTTGTTTTTTAGATACCGATTTAGATTAATTACTCGAAAATTGATAAACGAAAAAAAAAAAATAATTTTACGACAAACGATTCTGCGGTCAAATTTTCTTGATTGTACACAGTCAAACGAGCTGCAAGGCTATAGAAATTAACGTTTTTTTTTTTCGTATATTGTTGTTGGTTTAGTTTTTGGTAACGCGTGACTCGTATATACTGTACAGATATATACACGTATGAAATCGCGAGTATGATTAACGCATTCCGGAAATTAAAAAAAAAATGTCCTTTTATACAATTTTTATAGTTACGCGGAATGTTTGAATTAACTTTGTCGTGTCGACGCGATGTTGAATTATTTTAAGTTTGCTCACATTATCGCATTGATAAAACATCAGGCAAACTTTTTAATACGTTTTATTGGCACGGCTTAGTTTAGGATGAAATAAGTACCTCTTTATCTGCAATTCGGGAAATTTCATCTTGCACATTCCGGTCTCAAAACACAGACTCAGAAATATTTAGGTTTACACTGTTGAGTATACTGTTGCAATAATTTCAAGGTCCTTTATTAACTTTCTTATTCTTCTTATGTTATTCTCTGTGTTTATAGCTTTAAGTGGTATTGCTTGAAAACCACATTTTGTGACTTTGTTCTTTCCTTATTTTCAAACAAATAACTATTTATTGTTTTCGATGCTTAAACCACTGCTGATCATGAAACAGATCTATTTTTGATGTGGCTGAGTGACATTATTGCTATTTTGCTGGTACCATATGGGAGTCTGTGAGGTTCATGCTCTGCAAAACCGCCTTCGCATTTTTTTTAGAACCTGAAAAATTAAAATCAATAACGATAGGTTAATTTGCTTTCTCTTTTATCAGTTTTGAGACTGAACTACATCCAACTAATTTGAAATTTCCATTTACCATCTTACTTTACACTGTTACCAATTAAATCCCTGAAATCAAGTGTGCCGCAACTCTTTTGAAACCTACGTATTTTAGGAATTGAATCCTAATCCTGTCGATCAAAGTGGTTCAGCCAAAGAATAACCAAAAATTTCAGAAATTAGCAATTGGAATTTGAAAACCATCAATTAATGGTTTAAAATATGTTCTACGTTCCAGGGCTGGCAGCAAATTTGCTTTCGGTATCATTACTCACAGTGGAAACTGTGGTGACGCCAGCGGCGGCGCCTAGATATATATATATATATATATATATATATATATATATATATATATATATATATATAATGTTTATATATATAAATATATATATATATATATATATATATATATATATATATATATATAAATATATATATATATATATATATATATATATATATATATATATATATATATATATATATACAGGGTGGCTGAGACCAAGTGTTACCAAATGAAAACGCTGTAATTTTTTTAATTTTGATTATTTTTTATTGAAATTTCGTGGAATATGTTGAAAACATATTACATTTTATGAAAAACATGTTACTGCTCGATATGACCTCCTTTGGCTCTGATTATTTGATTCAGTCTTCCATAGAAAGCATTGCATGCTGACCGAACGTGGGCTTGCGGAATTTTATTCCATTTCGTATTTGTTAGTGGACACCTTACTCTCCAAAATGGACCATATGGAGAAACCCATGGGATTCAAGTCTGGTGAATATGGTGGCCATTCTTTCGACGAAATCAGCCGCGGAACGCAATTTTGTAAAAATTGTTGTGTCGCTCGAGCTTTGTGTGACGGTGCCGAGTCCTGTTGGAATGTCCAACGATTCGTACCAAAGTGTTTACGTGCCCAAGGTAGCAAAGCATCGTTTAGGATATTTTGGCGGTACACCTCTTGGTTTACCTTGACTCCATGTTCGATGAAAACCAGAGGAGTGCTTCCATCTGCAGTAACTGCAGCCCAAACCATAACATAAGCTGGTGATTGCTTGCGCATGGCAACTCTTGTGTCCAAATTATCGTTGGACTTGTGCTCTAACCAAACACGATCATTTTGTTTATTCACAAACTGTTGAATGGTGAAAATTTTCTCATCAGAAAAGACAATTTTTGGAATCTCATCACGTTCGGCCAAGGCCTTCAATGCTTGTGTTCTTTCAAGCCTAACTTTTTTTTATGCCTCCGTAAGATCTTGAACTTTTTGTATCTTGTAGGGCTTCAAGTGTAGTTCATTTTTCAATATGGTTTGAATACTGTATCGTGAAACATGTAGACGTGCGGCTAATTGATGTGCACTTTGACGAGAATTTCGTTGGATTCGTTTCTTCACCTTTCGTATTATTTCTTTTGATGTTGCGGTCTTTTTAGGACCGCCTCTGTTGCGTTTGGCGATGCTACCAGTTTCGTTGTATCGAGTTATGGTTCGATACACAAACATTTTATTCACATTCAAATGCTGGAGCTGACGAACTATTGCTGTTTGTGAATTTCCACCCAAATACAGTGCAATTACACTGTTACGTTTGAATTCAATTACGATTTTTTTATTAATATATTAATTTAGAACAATTATTTGTTGGCCACATGTAAACAACTAACCAAACTTCAATCTGTCAAAAAATTTACGCGCGAAAATGGTAACTACACAAATGACAGCAGAGTGAAGTCAGTAACATTTGGTCTCAGCCACCCTGTATATATATATATATATATATATATATATATATATATATATATATATATATATATATATATATTTATAAATATATATATATATAAATATTTATATATATATATATATATATATATATATATATATATATATATATATATATATATATATATACATATATATATATATAGATAGAGTGCAATGGCTGATTATTATTTGAGTATCGTATTGAATAAGACGTGAATATTGTAACCTCATTGTGTGTTTCTTCTAATTACACGAACATAACGATTTATTAGAATCACAACAGTGGCGACGAGAATGGGATAATACGTACCCACGTGAAGTTTAAAAGCTATTTATGTAATAGAATCAAAAAGTAACAACACGCGGCGACATAACCTTAAATTGTTTCAATATGGATAAACTAGTGGAAAAATTGTTGCAACAAATGCAGCTAGATAACTAGCAGCATCATGCTGAGTCCCAGCGAAAAGAGAAACTCATGCAGAAATTGTTAGAGCGTATCACGGACCATCGGCTTGCTGACCCACAAATGTCTGATAACCAAGGATATTCAGTCGTTAAAGATTTGTCGGGCCGCATGGAAAAATTTGCCTATGATGCAGAAGAAAATGCAACATTCGAAGTATGGTTTGCCCGCTACAATATTCACCGAAGACGCATCATCATTGACCGAGAAGGCGAAAGTAGAATTGCTGCGGTTTAAGTGTCTTAAACTGACAAAGAGTGAGTGCGCAGACTACAAAACGTACGTTGCTCGCGTCAAGTTGATGTGTGAAAAGTTTGACATCGCAAATTGCTCTGCGGAAAATTTCAAGGTTCTGCTTTTTGTGCAGGGCCTCGACAAACCACAGGATTCGCTCACATTGGAGAAGCTGCTATTAAAGGTAGATGCACAGTACATGGAAACGGGAATGGCAGAGGGAGTGCACGCAACACAGAAGTTAAGCTTACACGAGCTAGTCAATATAGCTGATCGTCTCACCAGCCGCATAAGTGACAAAAGCATGGTCGTTCGCCCGGACATAGTTAGATCGGAAGTACTGGAAATCCAGAGGATGACACAATGGAATCATAACAAGCACCAGAACTCAGTGCGACCGTTTCGGTCAGAGGGGACAGGTCGTAGCGGTGATTATCTCCAAAGTTCCCATGTTTTTTTTGTGGTGATATTCATTTTTATCGAGATTGTCCATTTAAGGATAAAGAATGCGAAATATGTAAGGCGTGCGGACATAAGAATGGATATTGCCAGTCAGCAGTTCGGGTTAAAGCAAAGCGAGCACGTGGATGCAACGGCAAGCGAGAGAGAAGTTCTGCGATCCAGTCAGGATCACAGTTTACGCGAAAATCCGTTATGTTGTCAATTAATAACCGCAGAATTAAGTTGCAGCTCGACACGGGATCAGACTGGACAATTATCTCCAAAAGCAACTGAGAAGATTTGAGAATGCCACCCTTGGCCCAGTGACGAACAAGCAATCAGCGCATCTGATGCGCATCTGATCACGAGGACGTCGGAGAAGTCTACGTTGCAAACACAGATCTCAATGCTTTTGGCAGTGATTGGATGGAGTTGCTCGGGCTTTTTGATGTGCCATTATCAGTTTGCAATAGCATTCATGCTGAAGGGAGAGTGGCGTCATTAACGAACGAGGTTAAATCAAATTTTCCCTCTGTGTTTGTAGATACGCTGAGGCTGTGTAACAAATTGAAGGTGTCACTTAAGCTGAGGCCCGAAGCGCAACCTATTTTCTGTCGTCAGCGTCCTGTTCCATACACAGCTGCAAAAATAATACAAAACGATTTGCAGAGGCTACAATTTCTAGGAGTAATTCAGCTAATTGGATACTTTGAGTCAGCAGCGCCTATTGTGGCTGTCAGAAGAAAAACGGAGGAACACGCGTGATGGCTGACTACTCGACGGAACTCAATCTGCCCTGGAACCAAACTAATACCAACTTCCGATACCCGCTGACATTTTTGCAAAGGTTGTAGGGTGTACCGTTTTTATAATCTTTGACCTCTCGGACGATTTCCTCCAGTTGGAGCTGGATGACGATGCCAAGAAGCTCATGGTAATCAATACGCATGTTGGACTATTTCAGGTCAATCGCTTACTGCCTGGGGTGATAACAACACCCGGAATTTTTCAACAGCTGATGGACACAATGCTGGGGGTATTCACACGGTTGCGCATACCTCGACGATATCATTGTGGCTGGGAAGAACGAGCAGGACCATCGACAAAAGCGGTTTTCTGTCCTACGCCGCATCCAGGACTTCGGATTCATGCTCAAGCTCGCGAAATGTTTTTTCGGCCAGAAATCGCTCAGTTATTTAAGGCGTATTATCGATGCTAATGGGTTGCACTCAGACAAAGCTAAAATTGAAGTAATTCAACAGGTGCCGGTGCCAACGGATGTCTCAATGCTACGTGCTTTCCTTGGTGCCATCAATTGGTACGGCAAATTCTCGAAAAATTGAAAGAGGAAGGAAACGTTGACAGGATGTTAAGGATGTTCCTTTTGTGCTATCACTATACGCCTTCATACGCACTAGATACGTAGTCGCCGTACAAACTGATGACAGGACGCGATATGAAAACAAAGATGATCTGATCAAACCACCTGAAGAACGATATGTTATACGTAACTCAAAAATGGAAAAACAGTTAAACGATCATCACCGAGCCAAGTGGAAAGATTTTGATATCGGAGATGCTGTCTACTTCAAATCCATGAGGCAGAACAATAGTTTCACCATGAAGGTGCTGTCAACTATGTGGTGCAACTCGATTGGCCGAACGGTCGTCTTCGCCGCGCTCACACAAATCAGCTGAAACTGCGTCACTCCGAATCAGCAATGAGTAAAAACGTTTTGATATGGACATATTTGATCTTGCTCCAATGCAGGAAATCGTTGAACCAGTGATCATATCCCAACAGTAGCAAGTAGGTGATGATGGGCCAGTAGAAACCGCAGCGGTGATTGAGGCCATTCAGGAAGATAAACACGAAGCGCCTCTTCGCCGTTCTGCACGAGCTACGGCTGGGAATATACCCTGCCGTTTTAATGATTATGAAATCACTGATTATTAAGTGGGGGAAGAGTGTGGTGATGCCAGCGGCGGCGCCTATATATATATATATATATATATATATATTTATAGCAGATATATATATATATATATATATATATATATATATATATATATATATATATATATATATAAATATATATATATATATATATATATATATATATATATATATATATAAATATATATATATATATATATATATATATATATATATATATATATATATATATATATATATATATATATATATATATATATATATATATATATATACGATAGTGATGGATTTACCTTCACATAGATGTGAAATGTCAATTTAATTATTACGTAATTTCAACAAGTTATCCGAGACAAAAACCAAAATGGATAAGTACAAATTTACATCCAGCACACGTAGAGTTTTCAAATGAGATTAGTCTACATTATAAACTATCTGAAATGTAGACTCTATGTGTGCTAGATGCGCCCAATGTAAAGTATGCAGAAAATAATATTTACTGCGAGTATCTAATTAACTTTGGCGATTGAATATTTAATTTCAACTTTAGTGATCATTCTTGCGAGCGATATCATCTGTAATATTTTTAATGTAACCTTATTAAATGTAATATTTTACTGTGTAAGAGAACCTCGGTGGTCATTTTGTGGTGCTATATCACACTTTTATATTACATTTAAGTCTACAATTTCAAACCTGCAAAATAAATTTTGTGGAGAACGAGATGAATAAAAAGTGTTATGTAATATGTTGACGTTTCTACATAACCTCAAAATTAAGCTATCTTAATAGTTAAGATAACTCTTCCATTAAGTAAATATAACAGTTTAGTGTTTTTACTTATTTCTAATCTATAATTTGAGTACGCATCAGTTTATTATTCAAAATTCGTGTTTGTTGTAAATAGTCATATATCTATGAAAACGTCAAAAGTTGATAACACAATCGGCTTTTTCATTTTTGTACTAGTGTAAGACAGCCATTATATTATTATTATATTATATAATATATTCATTGATTGAGAAATGTGATGAAGACACAAAAAACGTTGGGCTTTAAAAGCACATCTCAACACGCTCCCAAAAATAAAAGATTTCATCGAATTCTTAAATAAAAGAGGGGATGCTCTGGCAAAGGCGGAACCAATGACAGCCAAGAGAAGTTCCAAACACGCAATGATAAATGCGAATATAAATATGAAAAGGTGAAGAATTTGTCCAGTTTACAACGGCAATCGTGGCTTACAAAACTAAACTGTAAAAGATTCCTTAAAAACAAAATCAAATATTAGAAACATGCAAATCGAAACATTAAATATTGTAATGCATACAATACTACCTACTACAGCTATCAGTGGAAGATGTATTAGGAAGAACTTGCTTTTGCAAGCCACTATCGAACAGTGGGTCACAAGCATCATTTATCGAGACCGCATTCTTCTGTACATTAAATCTTCTAAGAAAAAGAGCACGAATTGCAGTTTCAAGATTAACAACTTCAACAATGGTTACAGAAGGATTAGTTACCATTGATTAAAGCAGATTTGCTAATATTGAAGAATTTACCACTAGTATTCCAAAACTGTGATCAAATTTATTGAAATTAGAAATTTTGATGGTATTGAACTAGCAGATCCCACATTTTGTGATTTTGTGAGAAAAATCGTTATATTAATTGGAGCTTATTAATTTTTCAACATTTTACGAGATGGTAGGGGCTGAAAAAATAAATTAGTTGTGCAGAACACGGCATAGGGTTATGTAATCTCGGGAGGAAATCACAACGCATCAGTCTTATTAGTCTGAATTTAATAAGTATACCAGATATTGAATCATTTTTGCAAGCAAGAAAAAATATTCAGCAAACCATTGAGAAGTCCACATGCGGAACAAGTTGAGAAACATTTTCAACAGCCTGTCTAGCGAGATGAGAAATGTATGGACGAAGATGACACGAACTATAAGCGATTGTTTTAGAGAAAAAACTCATCAAGTTCACTGAAGCGATTCAAATTACTAACGGTTATCGTGGAATATTTTAATAAAAATCCAAATTCAACAATTATTGCTGACGAAATTAGAATGGGATGATCTTCTTCCCGCAAACATAAAAAATGAGTGGGTCAAAATTCGACCCAAAAACACCCAATTTCCTGCTTTTGCAGAAGCGAAAGAAAAGAAAGAGGAAGGAAAAGTACATGTTTTTCTAGTAACAGCAAAAACAAAGGTAAACCCACTTAAAAAAATTCTCTTGCATGATTAGGTTATGTGGTGCAGTTTTGGTTACAAAACTGTTAGAAAAGATGTCAGAATCTTTTATAAATATGCCATATACGAAATTTCCTTAGATAGATTCAGAGATTGTACTTGCCTGGCTCAGTGATCACTCAAAAAGATGGAAGCAATTTGTAGGTAACAGGACATCTGAAATTTGAAATCTCTGTCATAGAGACAACTGGTTATCTAATGAGTGAAACTCATTATCATTAAGTCTCGGAAACCATTGGGTTCAAGCTGCAGAATTTAATGAGTACGTCCATGAACTCCAAGTAAAAAAGACATCTTCAAGAAGCAGCTCATAGAGGGCACTCCAACTTTTTTGGATGAAAAAGATGTTTTGCGAGTTGGAGAGCGGTTAGAGAATGCAAAAATTCTGTATGCTGCAATTCTTCTTTTTGAGCAAAATAATTGTGTTATAAGAGTAAACACATATTAAATATGTTCATCCTGGAGCGTCTCTAACATTTGTTGTTGTAGACAAAATTATTTGATCGTAGAAATCGCAATTTGGTTAACCAGGTAATACGAGAATGCGTCACATGTGCCAGGTATAATGGGTAAACTCTGCAACAAATAATGGGTTCATTACCGGCGTTTAGAATTGAAGCAGCCATACCATTCACTAATACTGGTGTCGACTTTACATGGTCAATTTCATTAGCAACTAGAAGAGGACGAAGTGCAAAAATTGTAAAGGACTACATCAGTGTTTTCGTTAGTTTAACAAAGGCGCTACTTTTAGAAGTGGTATCCGATTACACGGCAGACGCATTTATTGCAGCATTGCTGCGATTTATAGCAAAGCGAGGTTTACTAGCTCAGATATACAGCGACAATGGTACTAATTTTACGGGTGCTGACCAAGAACTAAGAGAACTGGCAGTTTTGGCACATAAATCGAACAACCAAATTCTAAGGCTTAGAAGGTCAACAGAATTCAACGAAGAATTAGGCAGTTATTTGGCCTAAATAACTCTATTGAATGACATTATATTTCCCCACTGGCACCACATTTTGGAGGCGTTTAAAAATTATCAACGGTTAAAATAGTGAAAAAACACATAGTTACAAAGCGATACACAAAGCATAAACCTTACCTTCGAAGAAATGGCAACACCGTTTTGAAATATAAAGACATTAGCTAGTTCCAGACCTATTACCATTACATCATCAAAAGACATCAAAGTCGAAGTTCTAACCCCTGGCCATTTCCTGATTGGTTCAACAATTACAACCTAACCTGAGCCGTATGCAGAATCCCCGAAAACATTGGCTTATCAAAATTATAGTCAGTAATTTAGCAACGAACCTTGACATCGTTTATGAGTCACATAAATAATACTGATTCAGCGTCCCATATGACAATGCATTGGATCATGTTAAACGATATTTAAGAACCAGCGAACAGTAAAATCGTAACTGTTAAACGTTAGTATAACGAGAAAAGATTCACCTGTCGTCAAATATGTTTCAATATACGTTTTTTATTGGCGATGGCAGCAAAGTACAATTTAGAAATTGATCAAATGGAGGCGGTCACACCTCTTCTCCAATGTGATTTGGCAGAGGAAATATATATATTACCCAACCGCAGTGTTTCGCAAAGAACGAAAAAGAAAATATGTCTCCTTAGAAAATTATTATACGGTCTTCAATCAAGCCGGTATGGAATATTAAACTGTATGATGTTTTAACAAATTTAGGATTACATAAATCGAATTTAAATTAGATTGCATTAGATAATCGATATTCGGACAATATACTATATATAACTACCTTTTCGACCTTATTCGATTAGAATACAGCAAAGTGTTATATTCCATTAATGAAAATTGGCCACATTCTGCCCTATATTTAAGGAAGAAAATCTCTCAAATGTTATTGTTGGTTACAATCGAATTCAAGCTCAAATCTTGCATCAAAGGCACAATCTTATTCAGCGCTTCAGCAGGCTTCGATTGCATTTCTGCGACTGGATAAAAATAGTCTAGAACACTATTATCTTCAGGCACCTTAATTCGTTAGTATTCCGTAAACACAACATGTCGACTCTTCACGATTGTTTTCTTGACAGGATGATTCAGGCGATAAGCTTTAGAGTCGTCATAATATTCAAGCATCATGCATTCTTCTGATTTGGAATCAAACTTCTTGCGTTTCTTCTTCGGAATATGTACCTTACACTTACTTCCAAAAACATTCAAATGGCTAAGATTCTGTTTTCGTCCATTCCACATTTCCTCTGGAATCTAATCTTTCATTGCTCGAGATAGTGTCCGATTTGTTGAATATGCTGCTGTTAAGATTGCTTCCGCCCAAAAACTTTTCGGCAAACCAGCCTATATTAACATGCAACGAGCTTTCCCAACAAGGGTTTTATTCATTCTTTCTGCAGTGAATTTTGTTCCGGTGAATAGGGCGCAATCTTTTGATTTCGTATTTAGCATGTTCTTACAAAACTAAGCAAATCATTGTTCATATACTTACTGCCATTGTCTCTTCGCAAAATTTTAATTTTCCGATTTGTCTGATTTCTAACAAGGCTCTTAAAATTCCTCAAATGCTTTTTCACCTCAGACTTCGCTTTGATTATGTAAACAAACACTTTCCGGGAAAAATCATCTACGAATACCATAACACATATTTTGCACCGCCAAGCAACTTAGTTTTAATGGGTCCACATCGTCCAAGTGAATGATACTCAAGACGCTGTTCGATTTAGTGACACTCTTTGGAAATGATTGCCCTGTTTGCTTTCCTTTCAAACAAAATTCACAAGCGTTAATTTTACTCGTACAAAAGTTCACTTTATTTACCATATGTTTAGCATTTCATAGTTGAAATGCCCCAAATGTTGTTGCCACAGAACCAACTAATCATTTTACGTGTTTACTGCCATGGACATGACAGGACATGTCAGTTTTTGACATGTAATCTTGCTCATAGACAATAGATTAACACAAATATTTGGTACACACAATACGTCTCTGACATTTACATTTAAATTTTTCTGTCTGACGACAACATCCAATTCAAGGTTTCCCATTACGCCAACTTCCAACTTTCCATTGTCTGCCGTGACAACTTGTATAATTGGTGGTTTAGAGATATTTTTTAAGTTGTTAGACTTTTTACCATATGACAGATACACCGGAGTCAAAATACTAATCACTCTCATTAATGTGATTCGCCAAAACGATGTAAACATTGCTTGCCCGGTTTTCATTGACTTTTCCTGTTTACAATCCCGTTTTATATGGTTGTATTAGCTGCAATTGTAGCACTTCGGTCTTTTTTAATCACTATGCTTCTTCTTTTCGAATTTTTATAATTTTGGTCCGCCTGATGCTGCAAAGCCTTTTGACTAAACATCGCAGATGATTAGTGGTGGTTTCTTTCCTTGTCCTGAAGTAATTTGGTTTTCATAGAACCATCTGTTATTTTTACGCCACTGTTTTCTATTCCCATTATCATGGTGTTATACTGTGCAGACAAGCTAGTCAACAACAAAACACCAACCAACCGGCACTCACTTCACTTTCAACTATTCTTCCACTGATCCGCACTTTGCAAGCGTCATAGTTATCAAAACGCGCAATAGACTAACATGTCTGATTAAACCAGTATCCTCAAATGCCTTTTTCAAGTTGTTCAACGCCTCCTTTGAAGTCTTTGTCGCCTGCACGTAATTTATCGGATCCATTAGTAAAACTATTTTGGATTGCGTTTTGGTAACCTATTTTACATCTTTTTCTTCACCCGTCATGCAATCCTATAAATCCTCGTGCTACAAGTAACACCGTACAGCAAACAATTCCAAGAATCGTAATTTTCGAGTTCCTTCAACTTTTCTATAGGCGGCACAGAACTCGACACCATAATATTTTTTTTTGCTTAAAAAAAATTTTCGTCTCTAGTAGTAATAATTTATTACTATTTCTGGGCCCATAACCTACAGAAATTAGGCTTTATGTGCTGAGAAAATAAAACGCAGTTGGTTCAAGTTTATACAGACTCAATAAAGAGCATTTCTTTCAATACAAAATGGTAGGGTTATACAGAATGACGTACATACATATTGAGTGCGTTCGTTTACACAGTGGATGTGTTATGCACTGTACACTGTACACTATCACATTAACATTAGTTGGTTTTCAATCGACCAACCGCTAGTCACCCGCTAGTAGTAAGGTTTTAGTCTTTGCTAAGAAGATAATTTAAAACTAATCATTTTGAAATTTTTAACTGTCAAGCGGTTCAACACAGACCCATCTAGCGATAAAATTATGCGTAACTGTTTCTAACTATTCATGTAAAATAGGTAAAGCAGTTATGAGTAGTTCAGATTTAGCAAAGACATACACCCCAGTACTTGCAAGCACCTGGGTTGTAGTTTGGCAAGCTATTAATTAAATTTATAACAAGGTTACGGTTTGCTTTTGAGATATGTATATAGATTTATCTCTAATATTGAGACCGATCTATCAGGATTTTTAGAAAAAAGCCTATATTGTAGAAGTAATAAACGGAGACATCTATAGAGAACCTCTAATACCGTCAATTCAACCATGTCATAGTATAAGCAGATGATACTTGTATAGTTGGACTATATGGCAATGGTGTTAAAAGCCACATGTTCGATTTTCAGCTTCTAATGGTCTCAAAATCAATGAGCTTTGACCAAAATATAAACAAGGGTTTTAAAGATCAAAAATTCAAGACACGTTAAACCAATGTCCACCACTAACGTCTAAATACCGTGCAAAAAGCTGTATTGTACAAGGTATGGACTTTGACGGATCGAGATGCTAGATAACATTTGAAAAAAGTATTATGCTCATAATATTTAGCCTTAACCCAACATTGAAGACAATTACCAGTCTTTTCAAATACGATATCAGAAAATTCTTGAAAAATACTAATGGCGTAAACAAAGCAAAAGAAAATCATAAATCGCCGACTTGTTCACGTTCTGCAAAGTCTAAACGGATTGTGCAACGGTCACTGAGATGCCAGCCGCAATTTAGTAGGCACAGACGTCGCTGTTAGAGACGACGGCTCCCTGGAGTACAACGTCGCTTTCGAAAAATTCTATATCTAAAGATTCGATACACGGCAAATATGCCAATTATGAAACATGAGCGAATTGTCAAATAAAAAAAAACAAACTAAATTTCTCTTATCAATTAGTGTAAAAATACACGACCATTACCATTACTTCGAATTATACGCTATTCGCCATCTATACAGCTGTTGGGTTTTGACGTCACATTTTCGTAAAATTCGATTCATATCGAATTATTCGAAAGAATCAACAATTCATGATACCAAAATACGCCACGAATCGAATTTTTCGAAAGCGAATAAGTTTCATAATAGACCACCTGCTTGTTCTAACAAAAAGCCAACTCGGTTTCGAGACCAGTAATGGCCGGTAAATAATGAATATTAGCAAAAGAGTAGTGAGGAAAATATCAGATTTGGTGGAATTGAACTGTTAAAATCGATTTACGCTAATTTGTTTCAATTAGGAATGAAACCAGAAAAAAGGTTTGGTGGAAAAATTTCATAAATAAAAAATAATAACCAACATACTGTGAGATAAATACTTCAAATCTAAATCTAAGCTAAAAATATAAATGCCAATTTATCAACTTGATATTAACATAAACGAACGCCAAGCGGTCACCATAAATACTTAAATTTAATTTTGTGGAAAATTTGCATTCATCATACAATATTTACGTTGTCGCTTTGTCGTACCTGTATGAGGAATTTAATATGCCAAAAATAGAGGAAAAATAATCTACCTAAGTATATTTTTTTAAGGTATGTGATGGAATTGGTGGAAAAAATTAACAACTTTAAAAAGAAAACAGTAAAAATCCCATAAAACACAATGTGTTAATTTTAATTGGCCTTTTGTGTGGAATAATAAAAAAATTTGCGAAAAGGATAGGATATATCATGAGGCTTTAATGCGGTCATATCTACTACTAATGGGGAACCTAATTAATGGTATTATGTCATCAGAAGTACGACTTAATGCTATTTGAGATTTTTCGGCTTCAACAAAATTGAAAAGCATAACAATCAGCGTCTTAAGCTAGCTGAAATACTCGCACCAATTCAAAATTAGTTGAGATGATCGCTTTCCTAAGAAAGTTGAAAACAGCCGCTTATTTCTCATGATATGTAACTTTTTGTACATATCTGAAACGACGCAAAACTTTACATCAAAACTAATTAATGAAGTTAATGCAGTTTTGCGACAACACAAAAACAACTGTTTAGAGTCATACTGTGTTTAAATGAAACTCTCGGTCATCGAAAAGAAATACATATTGCAATGGATGTTTTCTGCCTTTGCCTCTTGAACGAACCAATCTTCTATTTGTTCAGGTTACAATACCACGTTCTCGTAGCTCACACTTTGCCTTTTTCTTAAATTATATCTAGCAACTCTTTTTTGCAGCAATATATCAATTGGTATTACGCCAACTAACACAAGAATTGCATCTGTTGATACAGTGATGTAAGGTTTTGTAACACCAATAAGGGTTCCCCTATGTGCGCTTATTAATATTCTTCGGTGGTGACAATTCCTTCTGCCAGCCCACTCAGCACAAACATATGCGAGTAATGCAACCACTAGGTCTTCATATGTAGTCTTGAGCGTCATTTATTTAAGACCCTAATTTTCTTTAGCTACTCGTCTCAGCACAAAGAATACTTTTTTACTACTTTCTGCAATCCTTCCAAATCTACTCAAAGCCACTTTACAATTTTGACCATCTTAATTCTCGCTCCATTCACTGACTCCAAAGATGGTCTTTTGATTTCGAGCGATCATTTAAGTTGGATCATTACTGTTTTGGCAGACTAAAGCTCCATTTTACAGTTACAACACCAATCAGTCATATTATTTATAGCATTCTGAGCTACTTCCGAAACGCTTCGTCTAGGGTTTCTAGCAAAAAGAATTACCTTATCGTCCGCAAATGCTACTTCTTGGACATTGACATTCATAATATACTATTGAAGACGATGTTCCAGAAGTATGGACCTAGAACGGAGCCTTGTGGGCACCCTTTGGTTACACACTTTAATTCCATAATTTGTAACAATAGTTGTGAATCTTTCAGAGAAATTGTTATTTATGATTGCGTAAAGATTTGCTGGAAAGCTACTCTTTAATACATGGGCAACCACAGATTTTCGAAAGCTCCAGATCGTCAAAGAATATTCCAAGAACGTATTTTTACTCTGATTTGCAGTTATTAATTTCCCAAATAATTTAGCCAAGACTGGTAGTAGCATGATGGCCCTATAGGATATTAGGTCGGTGGAATCTTGTTCCCGGATAATTTATTTGCCGTTTTTTGAAGCTTTCGGAAAAACTCCTCTTTTAGAAGACGACAGTGGTTCAGAAAGAGCGTGATATTGGGCGCTATTTTAGGTTATACTCTTTGTATCACTTTGATCTCGATATTATCGAGGTGGTCTGCTTTGTCCGTTTTTAATGACATTATGTTGTCCGTGGTTTCGTCATTGCTAAATTCTTCCAAGTCACAAATTTTTGATGCTACAAAACTATACGTTCTAAGTTCTTAATGCGCTTCTGTGTTGCTTGTCACAGTGTCATCTGGAAGCAGTGCACACAAACATGTTGTGGTATATTTCCAACACGTAAAATTGTCAGGCCATCTCCAGTTGTTAGGGTGCTTAAAACTTTAAGTAGTTTTAAGCCTTCCTACACTGGATTTATATACAAAGCCCCATGGTTCTGCTTTAGCGTGATCTGTAATGAAACTCTCCAGACTAAGCTTACTAGTCTTATTCACAACGCTCATGTATTCATTACGGCATGTTATATAGCTGCATTTCTTTAGCAGTCTTACTGTGGGGTACTTCTTTTTTTGATACAACTTTCGTATTTTTGCTATTGTTCCTCTTTTTGTGGTTCGCCTATTGTGGTAATTTTTCATTATGCGCACGTTTCCGTTGTATGATTTTGTCCCAGAAACCGATTATTGAGCTCGCGATTTTATTTTATATTACATCTACATTTGCATTGGATGCGCATGTTATATTTTCTGACTATCCTTGGCAAGTTGTTTCCAACAAATTACCGAACTTTCACCAATTCGGACGTTTGAGTGTAAATCAGGAAACCTTGCCTGAAGATTCATTGCTATCATGTGTGCTTAGTGATTTTAAAGTTAGGGCTATATCTTAGTTATCACTAGAAGTGATTGGTTTACCCAATTGGTAACTTTACTCAAACACATCACTCTCAAATGTGACATCAAATATTTGATTCATAATTGTGGCAATAGGTACTTGGCTAACCTTCTTTGTTTATAATAAAGAGGCCACTTCTTTTTTTTTTTTATTTATTGAAGCTAGTCTTTTCAGACTAACCATCAATTTACATCTGAATTCTTAAAAACTAAACTATAATGAGATCACTGTTGATCCAGCGATGTTCCAATGCCTGTTCGTTTATAGGTAGCTGCTCACAAACTGACGAGCTCGAAGGGTTTGGTTCTCTTTAGTCTTCTAACCAAGTGTTCATTATACAGTAGCCGAGAGCCTTCCGCATTAACATGTTGCAATAACCTCGATTTATGCTTCGTTGCAAATCTTTTTATTTCGATTTGGTGGAGTTCTCGTATGGCACCATGACATCGTTTATGCTGAATGGCGGCGGATTAACCAACAGTTTGTTGACATGCGCAGATTTTAATTCATTAAGTTTGATTTTCCATCGCTTGATCCACTGGTGAATTTCTTCACTTGCATATTGAAGTTTATTCACCACCTCTTCGACAGTTTGCGCTGCTGCTAGTATAGCAGTATCGTCAGCAAACGTTGCTATGCTTACATGATCGGACTGTGGTATACCACTTGTATAAAGTAGATATAGGACTGGGCCCAGAACACTGCCTTGTGGGACTCTTGCCCTTACCTCTCAGTTCAGAATTCTCATCATATTGTCTTACTCTGAAAAGTCTTTCAGTTAAGTACGACTCCAGAAATCAATATATGGTCCCGGAAGCATAACTTTTAATTTATTAATCCCTCATGCCATACCTTATCGAAAGCTGCTGCCACGTCCAGAAATAAGGTAGAACAAACTTGTTTATCTTCTAACGCCTTTTCTATAATGTCTGTAATTCTGTGAACCTGATCAATTGTTGAATGTTTACATCTGAATCCAAATTGGTGATTAGGTTTCTATTTTCTATTATTGGTTTCGGTAGCTTAATAACTTCTGCAAGTTTCCAGGCAGAAGGAACCTGCCGTATTCTAATAATAGCATTAAACAAATGGGTTAGTTGAACAATAGCTTTCTTTGGTAGTTGCTTTAGTATTTCTCCTGTTAAAAGATCATATCCAGGAGCCTTTCCGGTCTTCAGATTGAATTTTATTTCCCTATTAACTTCTTTCTGGGTTATTAGAGGAATTCTGACCTATAGTCGTTGCTTCCATTTTCGATTATAATATCCGATTCGATCTCATTCGGTTGGAAAATACTGGTGATCAGCAAACACTTCAGCTTTTGATTTGTTATCTCTGGCCCACGAGCCATCACTTCGCTTAATAGGAGGGATCTGCATGATTGGGGTTTTCATTCTTTTGGTTGCCTTCCGTAATGAGTAGTCTGTATTTTCATCAGCCGTCAACTTTCCAAGAAACGAAGAAAACGATTTTTAATTTAACTTCTGAATTTCTCGCTTAAGCTGCTGTGATTTGTTATTTTGGATTGTTTTATCAATGGACTCCTCGTTTGTTGCCATTTTTTCCTAGCTTTCCTTTTTTCTAAGACCAGGTTTCTAATTTCTCTTGGGTGGCTTTTACCAGTAGTTTTGGATGCTGTTTCTTTAGTGTTATTCCACGCGGCTAATTGAATGATATTTGTGAAGTTTTCAACCTCTTTTCTAGCTCCGATACCGTTTTCAATCGTTTTGTAGGTTAATAATGCTTTCTAATTAAGATCTGAAGCTAACCCAGTCATTTGTTTGATTGACAAGAGTTGGTCTTGTTTCCTTCCTAATTATCTTGCCGCTTATGGTAAGTATCACTGCAGAATGATCAGTTTCGATCTGATGAGGAATTTAGTTAAAAATTAATTGTCATCTCATCAGGCCATGGCGACCGGGGGCTATGTGTAATAGCTACTTTACACTCTATATATATTTATGTATAGTGTACATGTAGCGTTAGCGAATTATATGAATGTGCACGAAATATCTGAATAGTTGATTTTTGTGTTTGTGTAGCAAAGTCGCTACACTGGCATTCATGGTGTTTAATATAGTTTTTTATTATAACAGCGGTTCCACCTCTTGCTTGGTTATCCGGATGAATTGCTTCGTAAAGTGGGTAACCCTGAATTTTTAAGTAAGATTGTCATGTTGGGTGGGTCTCAGATATCAGACACACATCGATATTTTGCATTTTTAAAACGGCTTCAAGTTCATGTTTTTTATTTTTAATACCGTTAGCATTCCATGTAGCAATTCTCAATTTTTCTTGGTACATCATTTTGGGAGAATAACCCTTATCGGTCGCTTATGCTTATTTTCATATGAATGCCACTGTTGCTGAGAACCGTTGAAATATTCTGTTAGATTTCTATCATTCTAGCTTGAAAATTCATGCTGTTATCCTGTAATGACTTGTTAATGACTAAATAATTTATCACATTGCTAAGCATTACGGGGAGGGAAGAGGATCTTGCTTTTTTAGGTTCTTTAGTTTTTTGAAAAGTTGTATGCTTTCCTGGTTTATTATTTTTTTCAGGCTGAGATTTTGTTTTTTGATTTAGATGGTTATCCGTTTTGTCTAATGCAGTCCCTGCTTGATACCTGAAAGAAGCCACTTCTTGCAACAAACTGTTCAAAAAAGATTCCTCGTTCGTTTGTTCATTTGTATTATTTTGCAATAGTTTGAACTCAGCATTGAAGTCGCCAGTTATGATAATAGGAAGGTTTTTGAGAACCTCCATTGGAGTTCAATGGAGGTTCTCAAAAACCTTCAGTGGGTTACTTCAATAGACTTGATACCTTCCTTTATCAAGTCTATTGAAGTAACCCACTGGTTAATCAGAGAATTGAAAGTAGACACTTCAACACATACACAATGTGGGCCGCAGAATTGTGAGACTGTAGGTCATTATTAAAGACGCCTAGGCCACTTTTGGGTTATCACCATCACCAGTTACAACTCTTGTTGATGTCGTCAAGCCACCCACTCTTTCTTTAGCTTCATAGGGTTCCTGCTTACAGAGTATATCAATCTTCTTTCCTTGTGCGCATTGTCAAATTTAATGCCCAATGATTTTTGCATTTTGCATATTGAGTTTGACAATCCTTAATTGACGGTTTATGTGGGCGTTATTCGTTATAAACAGTTTTTCGTACGACTAAGTTCAGAACCTGTTTATATGCTGAGAATGTTCTGTTCTTTGAGAAGTGGTCGAAGACTTTTTTGACGGTTAAAGCGTTTAGTCCCTTCAGATTTCTTTGAACATGACTTGCGATCATATGCGACTTCACTGTAGTGTCGGCAAATTGGATCTTTGACTTTGCGGAACTTTACAATGTGTCCAAATGCAAGGCACTTAAAGCACTTTGAGGGTTTGACATAGTCGGAAACTCGGCACGAAGACCACCCGATTGTTAATCTGCGTTTATTAAAAATAATATTCCGGGCTTTTAGCGACATATCAATGACCCACTGGACGACCTTGCTGTTTCTAGGGCCCTTTTGAAACTAAGTTTTAGGTTTTCTTCTGTGATTTCATCGTTATTTTGACTAACAATCGCTGTTTTGATGTTCTCTAACTTTTCAAAGCAGTTTTCGAGAATCGTAGCTACTAGCTGACCCTCCTCCAAGTTATGGTTAACCAAGAAGGATTCAATGTCTTCAGCTTTTGTGGTTTCAATTATAATGCCATTAATGACCTTGCCGACTTTTTAATAGCTAATCCTGAAGCCGCAGGATTTATTCAAGACCTAACTTTGGTGTTTACTTCCTCGCTATTCGCGAAGATAGCTTCTTTGCCAGCAATGGTGTGTACTCTGACAACAGTTAGTTGGTTTCCGTTGAGTTTTCTTGTTTCTTTTGTTCTTCATGGAAACACTTGTCTCAACTATTACGGCGTTTTTTGAGTGCCTGAACATAAGTTGCTCAATTGGTTTCTTTAGTGTTTCCTCTTTTTCCAGCCGTTTATGTAGTCAATATTTTAGATCAACTACTTCGAGGCTCATTGCAGGTCCAACATCGCCGATGGAACCGCAAAATTGTTTGCTCCAATTTATGTTCTTCAGGATTCCACTAGGTTCGGTGACTGCAACATTAGTTAGTTGCATCGTCACGACTACGCTTCACAACCCAGGCCATCCCAAATATCTAAGGGAAGATGGCAAGATGTGAGATCAAATCGGTCTAGTAACGAATTCGTAGTGATCTTTAATTGACCATCAAATTACTATATGATAGAAGTATTTGTATAAGTTTTTTTAGGGAGGTATTGAACAATTTAGTTGACAGTGCCAACTGTCTGGAATAATACTAAAAGATGGCTTGTCCTCGATACATTTTAACCTCCTGTTAGAATTCATCTTTCATTAAAGTAAAATACCTTAGGACATCAAAGTTAACGTCAGTCTAACCAGATCCTGGCGTTTACAGATGATGTGTTTCGATTGAACGAAAACGAATTGCTGTTTCCACTTGTAGAATCATCGGCTTCCGTTAATCTCAAAATCAATGAGTTCAACTTACATGTTATTATGATCACATTTTTGACATGCAGGACGCAATAACGGGAATAACGGGATACCTCGTCAATCTTGAAAATGTTTAAATACTTTACAAATACAAACCAGTTTAAGTTGCACAAGATGTTAATCAGACCTGTCATCATATGTGGCCGTGAGTGCTGGACCCGAGGAACTCGCATGAGATGAGGAATGACTTTTGAGAAGTCATCCCTGGCCACGTGCTACCCTAAACAGTTATGCAGTGATTTCTGAGCCGCCATTTGTTAGGCACTGAGGTCGGCTTCGTCAACAATTGATCCTCCAAATATGAAAAGCTAGTTCGGGATCATTCACAGGAGCCGGACTGTTGTAATGGCCTCTAAGGACCGATTTATTATTATTCCCCAATTATAAATCACTAGTTCGTGATAAATGTACGTACCTGTGCTTTTAATTCAATCGGTTTGTGTTTTTGCCAGGTCTAGCTAAATAAAAATTTGTCGTGCTCAGGTATTAAAGATCTCAACAGATCATCCAAATTATTATAAAATGAGTTTTTATATTTGGGCCGGCTAACTTACAAAATACTTTTTTATCTGGGATCCTAGAAGAAATCCAATACGAAGATCGTTTTAATTTTGTACAAAATACGCATCCATCAATATTTTATCTTTAAACTAAATTACCTTTAAATAAAGTACAAGTATT
This sequence comes from Tipula confusa, assembly GCA_963556175.1. Classification (NCBI taxonomy): domain Eukaryota; kingdom Metazoa; phylum Arthropoda; class Insecta; order Diptera; family Tipulidae; genus Tipula; species Tipula confusa. The sequence goes on from OY744475.1 coordinate 109,928,520, forward strand.
TTTCTTACAATTATGCCATTTTCTTGTCTATTATTTATTCAACCTTGGTGCTCGAGTGTATTACTCACTTATTGGTAATTTTTCATTATACATCATCATTTTCTAGCGTTCCTTAATATCACTATCGCTTCGTACCACTTTCAACAAGCTTCAAGAACACCAGATAATAATACCATTCTAATCCTAGAATAAGCAAAAATATCTATGAACACATTACAAAATTATCGTTCGTCTTATGCAATCTCGTCCAGTGTCCCATTGTATACTTACTGGAATTTTTTTTCGAGTTTTAATGAATTTGTCGCCTTCCTCATCCAATGTCTGGCCCTTACACAAAACCATGTTGGTACAAACATCTCGGCTTGTATACGAGTTTAAATATCCAGACAATTAATGTAAGATCAATTTTTTAACTTTTGTGTATTTTACAATTAATATTATAAAAAAAATATATTTTTGTTACAATTTTTTTTTTGTTCGACAAAATATATAGCTTTACATAAAACGTGCAGAAAATTTCTGTATAAAAGGAAAACCATGTGATAAAAAATGATAGTGTGGGATATCCTTATATACGTGTAACTTAATAATCATGATCGAAACAACATAAATTTATTTAAAAATTTTAAACGTGCAAATTAATATTCCATCCAACCGCTTAACTAATCCGGCAACATTTTTAGAACAAAATATCAGTATGCTATAATAATTTTGTAAACTAAATTTAAAAGTAATAACTCTAAAACTAAAATAACATTATAAAATTAATAAATTTCCAAGTAAAAAATAAAACCTTAAATAGTTTTCTCGCGTCTCTTACAATATTGTGAGAGTAAGTCGTCCAGTGAATATGTTTTAAAAAGTTTTACAATAATGGTTATCAAAAATAAATAAATTAACACGACGTTTAAACAGGCAGTAACATTAAGAAATTAACAGTAGATGCTGCAAATATATGTTGGTAGTTCGGCGGTTAGCTTATGACGGAATTTTAAAATTAATAAAATTAAAATGTCGAGTTAACATTAAAAATTAGGGACATTATGCGGATTTAAGATAACTTAATTTCTAAACTGTATCAACAAAATTACCAATTTTCTTCCGGTTCATCTGGTTGAACATTTCTATTATCTATTGGTTGTTCATTATTGTCGTTACCACCACGAGTTGATTTACGTTGGTAGCTCTGCCCTTTACGAACATCTCTACCACCAAAATTACCCCTTTTATTGTTTGCTTGATGTTTACTACTTGTTACATCAATATTTAACAGAAATTCGGGAACTTTTTGTCCAGCTTGATGTAGAATTTTTTTTAGATCGGGCGCAATCGCAAAATCTTCTTCCTCGTCAAAAAAACTTGTTGCTTTGCCACAATTACCAACACGGCCGGTACGCCCGATCCGATGAACGTATTCGTCAATCGATTTCGGTAAATCATAATTAATTACATGCCGTACATTTTTAATATCTAAACCACGAGCACCCACCGACGTTGCAATTAACAGCTTCATTTTGCCTGATTTAAAATCTCTCAACGCTTCTTCACGCTGCCGTTGATATCGATCGCCGTGCATCGACGTAGTTAAAACTTGTTTTTCACTTAAAAATGATGCCAAAAAATCAGCATTCCGTTTCGTCTCGACAAACACCATAATACCATCTGGTTCTTCTTTTTCAATAATTTCCATAAGATTTTTACGTTTATCGAATTTTGAAACTTCGTAAACGCATTGTTCGACATCAGATGATGCGCCACCAACAATACCTACGGCCACAAACAAATACGTATTTAAAAATTTTCCGGCCAATATCTGTATTCCTTCGGGGAATGTAGCGGAAAACATAAGTGTTTGCCGTTTATCCGCTGGTGGCATCGATTCATGCTGTACTATTTTTTCGATATCTGGTAAGAAGCCCATATCAAGCATTCGATCCGCTTCATCAAGCACAAGAAATCTAAGATCTTCGAACGACACTATTTTAGACTTCATGAAATCCAATAGACGTCCTGGTGTTGCTATCAGTATATGGACTCCAGCCTACAACAAAAGAAAAATCATTAGCATTTTATATAATGGGGAAATCACAGATCTTATAATTACATTTGCTTTTTCTATTTGATAACCGTACGCGGTGCCACCGTACATATTAAGTGTCTTTAAAAATGATTTATTTGCAAACTTTCGACATTCTGCTTCGATTTGAATGCCCAGCTCACGTGTTGGCACCACAACTAAGACGTGTGGTTTATTGTTCGATAACGGTTGCTCGTTGCTTACCAGCTTAGTAATAATTGGAAGTAAAAATGCCGCAGTTTTACCGGACCCAGTTTGTGCACATGCCATTATATCACGTCCCTCTAGTATAATTGGAATCGCATGCTTTTGAATCGGAGTTGGATGAGAGTATCCTGATCTTTTTATATTTTGTACAACAAAATCAGATAAATTTGAGTTTTCAAAAGATTCAATTGCCGGTGGAATATTATCACCCGACACATTAACAGGAATTTCATCAAATTTCATAAAATTAACTCCCGATGTAATGCCGCTGGCAAACAATTCGTCTTCATTTTCGGTTGGTGCCGGTGGCACATAATTTTTTTCTTTTGGGTCATCTTTTTTCGAATCATTATTTGAATTCTGATTATTATAGTGTCTACCGCCGCCGCCACCACCACCATCATCATCATCACCGCGTGATTGGTGATTATGCCAATCACCTCGATTACTATTATTTTGATTTCGTCCACCTCTGCGCCCATCATCTGATGATTTTTCGTATCCACCCGTATATTTTTTTTTATCTGAGTCAGAATTTGATTGGTCATCCCGTTTGCGATTTTCATAGTTATTATTATAACTTCGGTTAGGGCCATCTCTATCTGAATTCCGATTAGGGCCCTCTCTGTTCGAATTACGATTATAGCCATCCGTATCGCCATTACGATTATAACCGCCCCTATTCGAATTACGATTGTGGCCTTCCCTATCACCATTACGATTATGACTATCTCTGTCGAAATTACGATTAGGACCATCTCTATCGGAATTACGATTATGACCACCTCTATCAGAATTACGATTATGACCACCTCTATCGGAATTACGATTCGGACCATCTCTATCGGAATTACGATTGGGACCATCTCTGTTGAAATCACGATTGGGGCCGTCTCTATTATTCCGATGCTGATTTCGATTAGAGTTTCTCATATCATTTCCATCATTACTGTCATTACTTGATCGATTCATGTTATTTTTATTATATTGTTTTTTAGCGGCACTATCTTTACTCGTTTCACTGCCGTCAGAACGGCCTACGTCACTCCGATTATTTGTCCGACTATTTTGATATGATCCTTTAGGGTTTGGACTTTTACCACCTTTCGCTTCATCTTTTTTACCATCGCTCGTACTACTACCACCAGCTTTAACAGCACCATCTTGTTTATCTTCGTTCAGCGTTTGAAAATCATCACGGCCAAATGATTTGCCAACGGTTTCCTGCAACAAAACAATAAACAAACAAACACAACATTAATTCTTTGCGCATTTTTTAAACCGGTTGAACGAAGGGGAGCACAATTTGCGCGGAACTTGTAATATTACCAATCACCATTCTATAATTAATTTTACGATAATCTATCGCAATTTTAATTAACTAATTGAACAATAGGCAATCCCAATATGTTTGTTAAAATAAAAAAAATAAGCTAGCTTACATTTTCATTCCATTCATCAGCCATTTCTAAAGTTGAATAGAACATTTTGTGGAATCGCAAGTGTATCACTCGTTATTATAGCAGATATTTATTAGAGAATGAAGTGAAGTTAGTCGTGTCAAAAATAATTATACACAAAGAAAAAAATATTGCGATGAAGTTATTGAATATTGTGGCGCTGTTTTTGACGTATATCTTGCTTGTTGCATGCTGCGTCGTGCTGCATGTGACATAAGCTAATAGTACTATGTATACTGATGCAAGCCATAAGGCGACTATGACATCGAATATTATGCTAACATTTTAAAACATATGCTAACATAATATTCGATGTCATAAAGTCACCTTTAACCAACCCAAAGATAAAGACTCATTTTACAACTATTTGGATGATCTGATGGGATCTATACCAGGGCACGACGTCAGAATTGTGATTGGTGAGTTTAATGCTAGAGCTGCCTTAAATCATACTGTCCTGTGAAAATATAGCTCCGTACTCTCGACACAATATAGCGATCGATAATGGGAAACAAATGATGTACTTTGCGGTCGCGCATGACCTCATTGTGGCTAGCTCATTCTTTCCTCATAAAAATATCCACATCCACTTGGAAACATGAATACATCCTCGTAAGTACGTCTCAAAGTCACATTAACCATGTGTTAATTTCTAAGGAAAGTTCCCTTGTCATCCAAGATGTGAGATCTTATCGATCGGATGCCAAATTTGTGGGCAGTGATCATAAATTAGTCACTGCAAAGCTAAGATGGTAGTTTTCGTACAAGTCAAGGATCACAAAGAAACGTTTCAAGGAAACAAAGATGAGGAAGCACAATTTCAAAATCTTGTAAGTAGTAGCATTATGGAAACCAACTCCCATTCTGATGAACACCAACAAGTCTATACCAAATACTGAATATTGTGGCGCTGCTTTTGACGTAAATCGTAAATCATGCTTGTTGCATGCTGCATCGTGCTGCATGTGACATAACAACCTAAAATACGATGATTTTTTACCATAATATGGTACTACCGGAACAGCTTTAGTATATAGCTTAGCAATACTTAATGAGCTAAATGATACTTAAATAAATTAAGAAACCACCAAAAAATTAATTTCAAATAGTATTGCTGTTGTGCATTCAACATAATAAATGTACTAGCTCTATCATTTATTGCATGAAACGTATGACATATCCAAACATAACAGCGCATAGTATAAATATGCAATAGAGAATTTGTTGGCTCATATGTTAAACAAAATAGAGTAGGATTTTATTGTTAAGTGCTTTACTTTGAAAATGTCAACTTTCCTTAATACAGCCTACCCTCCTCATTTAGATGAAACCAAATTTTTTTAAATTGAATTATGTTTTAAGTCTCCTTTAAGTAATCGTAGACGTAAATCCATTGAGAAAATGCTTTTGGATATACACTTTTTATCAAGCATCTCCAATCGATAAGCCATCACATTTCATGGAAGACGATTAACATTTATCCGTGTGAATCTCTACTAGGACTCCAAATATACCAATCCAATTGTTGGCAATGAAGTCAGCTGTTGTTTTCATCGTCCGAATTGATATGAGAAACACTTCTGTCAACACTTTCCGACAAGTTATGTCATTGCTGAAATATTTCATGAGTCAAGCATATTTATTTATTAGAGCATTTAGCAGTCGGAAGAGGTTCTGTAACTCTATCACTGTTTTCTACTTCCTAGCCAGTAGAATCATTGATGTATGTTCATTGTTGTTGACAAAATGACCTTAACTCGTTGCTCCGTGACACTACTTTAGGATTCTAGCAACACGGGTACCATTGAAGCTGGGTTCAAAACATTTGAAATAATTGTCGAACTCCTGATCTTAACCAATCAAAACACAGCAAATGATAAAGACTCCGCCCATTAGTTCCATGCTCGAGTTGAACAAATCTAACTTTGAGTAAAATGAAAACGGAAGTTCGGAAATTATTTCCGATGTAACAAACTCAACTTTAACCTCTATGAGCATACAATCTCCATTTGCAAGCATTCTTTAACTCTCCAATTCTACACTGGACATGGTTTCCTTGATTAAGCGTCGGTCATACGATGTGCCGTTTCTTTTGATGTTCGATCTCTATTAATTCTTAACGTGTTTTGGAGTAAAATGAGATTAATCTTTCTTGCCAGTTACATCGGTGATGGTGGCCCAAATAAACTTTGGGTATAGGAGGTTGTTGGTTCTAATATTCGTCTTCTTTATAGTTATTGACCATTATTTTAGTGTTGCAATCTTTCTTAACATCTTGCGCAACATATATTGAACAAAAATTCATTCAAATAGAACGGGCAAAAAAATTAACAAAATCTAGTACAATATTTTGAGTAAATTTTTTGACAGTCGTTGTTTGATGCTTGTGCTGAGTGTTTACTTTGTTTGCACATGGTCATGATTACGCTATAAATAGATACCGTAAAGTGATTGTGAATAAATTAATACATATTCAACTTCAAAAGATAAGAAAATAATATTTTTCGTTGAAATTAGCTTATGCTAGATTTAATTCAACTACGATTTTGATAAAATCAGCTGCAAAAAATTATAGCAAGTTAGAATGTGTTGTCAACCTTTTCAATCATAGAAGTCATTTCACATAAGCGATTGACTGTTTGATAAATCCAACATAAAATGTTTGTTTCATTTCGGCTTTTTAATACGACACAAGTCCCTACATTTGTGTCCTAACAAACATGTCACTTAACGTACTTACATACAAACGAGCATGATATCCTTAGAATTCAATCACATCACTGGCTAGGCGGATAATCTGCATTTGTAATAATGGATACTAGATACTAACGAGCCCCTGTTCATACATTTGGTCGATTCAATATGCATATTGGGAATGATGGTGTCAAAAATTGTATTGTTGACTTTAATGCTAGAGCTCACCAAAATGACCGATTTTTGTGATCATTAGTAAGTCACTGGAAAACTACTAGTTTGGTATTTCTTGATGCAGAGAATATTTCTTAGTAACTACCGTTCTGATGATGTGCACGCTCTATGGGAGGTATGAAAACTTCGGTTATCAGTGTGGTCCAGCCCCAAGTGACTCTAGGTATGGTAAAAATTAAAACCAACCGAATATAACCTATAAAGAATAGCGCGAATACGTTTTACAATCGCACGGAACAACAAAGCGAATTTGTAGATAGTAAACGCGTGAATAGTGGAAAGCTAAAGTCTTAAGAGCATTACAACTCAGCAATTAGCTGAAAATAAACCGTTCCTTTGGGGTTGATTGCATTAATTCCGAGATCTAGATATTTTGAGTGGGCAATGTTTACTACCTTATTCGATTAGTATGGCAAAGCAAAGTTATGCCAGATGAATGAAAAATGGCCGCGTTATGCCCTACCCTTAAAAAACGAGATCTCTCAAAATGGTAAAATTATCGAGGTACCGCTCTCCTTTGCACAGCATAGAAATGACTGTCTTACATAATATTGGAGATAACCACTCGCAAGGAAGATTTCGTCCGAATCGGTCAGTCACTGATCAAGTTTTTTCGCTTAGGATATTTCGTTTTAAATTTTATGAAACATCCCGTTACGTACATAAGATGTTTTTGGATTTCCGACCAACCTATGTGACTCAATCTATCGGGATAGCTTATGGTTGGCTTTGTGATGTCTGGGAATACCTGAACAGTATGTGCGTTTGTGTAAAATAACAGTATTACAGTCAGTCACAAAGCTGTGTCAAAGTTGAGAACAAGCTATCAGTAATTTTTGCAATTAGCTCTGGTCTACGGCAAGGAGAGGCTCTATCTCCGATACTCTTTAATCTCATGTTAGAATTTATATTTCGTAAAAGTGAAACACCTCCGGACAACATCTTGTACAGTCCAATCTTTATATTTGGACTGAATGGTAACGGTGTTTAATGAAAATTCGTGAACTCATTCATGAAATAAAAGAACCGCGAGTACACTGGCTAGGTCCCGATCTGCGAGCCGATCCTAAAGGGATGGTACAGCGATCTCTGAGAGGAAAGCCACCATTTGGCAGGAGTACAGGTAGCTGTCGACGTCGATGGCTCCTCTGGGTAAAGAACGACTTTGATTGTGTAGAAAAATACGAAGAACAAATTTGGGATTAAATCCGATGGTGCCAAAATGTTGATTTGGTACGGGCCAGCAATGGCCAGTAAAATGCGTTTTATTATTATTGTTTGCGTTTTGATATTTTTACCAAACTTCACACGTTATGTCATGCTAGCATTTTATCCTTACGACTCCCGGATGCTCTTCACATAGTAATCGAAGCATATGCTTTTGTAACGACAAGACCCACGCCAGGCATTCGCCCTCGATAGATTGCTCGTTTTTGAAATTAAAATACTTTTTCATTCCCGGATCAGTAATAGAACTAGGCCATCCCTTCATTACATTTGACATTATCTTCATTAGCACGATGTCCTCCTTGGTAACGTGCGCCACACCTGCATAACAAATCGGTTCTTAAATGGTCGTCTTCTAAAAATGCATTGACTGATTGGATATAACATCTCCGCTAAATTCGTCTTTTGATGTATTCGCGACAAAGCATCAGGTACTACAGATGCTCCAATAATTAGAGCGCTTTTTTTTCTAGCAAACAGCAAAACCAAAGACTGATGAACTGTCACTACGATAAAAGAGCGACCAAACCAAAACTTTAACTGTCAAATCCACGCATATCCGAACATTTGTATCTTTCTTTGGAAAGATTACAATGGCCATTCGCTGTGCTGTACAGAAATCAACACAACTGTTTCGACCATCTTTCTCAGTTCTACATCCACCTTTGGTTTCATCGCGTATGGCACCGAATACGGCTTTGTATCTTCCGTCAAAATACGGAAATGGGTGCTTACAAATGTGTCATGAAAGAAGGCTCACTTGAAAACACAAAGAGATATTTCCTCTTTTTTAAAAACTTATTTTATTACTGAAATCATTATGCAATTTATCTTTCTTAAATGAAGATTTACATTTGACGAAACCCAATGGTTACTCCCACTAGATTAGTGGTATCCAATAACTGACGTATGTCCGCATTTTAGTGCCGGGATATTCGCTGAATGTGTTTGTTTGCATGTTTTTGTATTTCTTCGCTGATATTTTCGATGTTTAAATCCTTATGAAGGTTATCATTTCTAATATACCATGGTGCGTTGATAATGCCAACTAGCACTTCATTTTGAAAACATTGTATCATTTGTATACGTCTTCTTGGTACAACCCCATATTTGTAAACCATAGGTCCATACTGGATTTAGAATTGGTCGATAGTATTTTGTTATGAATTGTAAGCTCAGCATTTCTACCTATAAGCCAATATATTTTTCTATATTTAATTCTTCTTTTTAACGTGCTCTTTCCACTAAGCTTGCAAGCGGGGGCATGCCGATATATTTGAATATGGGACTAGTCTTGAACTAAGTTCTACTGGTACCTTTCAGGTTTGTGAAGTTTACGTAAACCGAGTTTTCTTTGTTCAGCCTAACCCGCCAATTCTTTGTCCAACAACTCATTGCGTTTATGGCTTTTTGAAGTAAGGTTGTTGCTTCTGATATATATTTTTCAGGGTAGCTGGTATACAAGATGTACTATATAGGAACCAAGATGCTACCTTGTGGTACTCATGATGATGTTTTCTTTAATTCAGAGTACTCTCCGTTATATTATACACGGAAATGTCGATCTGGGATATAAGAATCAGCTAGGGCTTAGGTAAATCTCGTTACAATTTATATTCAATCCCTTGATGCTAAATACTGTCGAAAGTTTGTGCTACATCTAAGATACTGAAACATATAAAAGCATCTAAGTAGTACCATAATTTAAAGTCTCATTTCGGGAATGGTGGCCAGTAATTTAAATCAAATCCTGAAGCCTTTTTCTCACTTAAAGTACGCTTGATCCCATTTTTTAAGTCCTGTAGTGTTACAGGTTGTATGTTAACCTTTTTGCTCGTCACTTTTGGCCCATGTTCTGTCGACGTTTGTAATAGGCGGCACATGCATTTTGGTTATTTTTATTTCCTTTGTTGCTTTCCAAAGAAAGTAATCAGTTTCCTTGTGATTTAGTAAGATCACTTAAATAGTTGGAACTCGTCTTTCAAATGCATCGGTGTTTTAATTGGTACTTGCAGGTTTATTTGGTCTTCAATTATATCATGGAATATGTTGAGTTATTAAGTGTGAGAGAGCCTTTATTTGTTTTGTTTTTAATACTAGCCGCTTGGGGCGTTCTATTTCCTTCTTGTACTTTCTAAAATAAAAACCTCGTGTAGGACGCTTGTCTTTTTTATTAGGATTATATTTCTTTTTATTTAAGTACATAATCACATCAGAAAGAAGTTCAATTTGGTAAATTTCGTGGTTAACGAGTTTAGCGTAATTATTTTTTTTTGTGTAAAAAATTAATTGAAAAAAACAAAAAATTAAAATGGCGGCAACGTTTGCGTCCATAGAGAAATTGCGTGGAAGAGATAACTATGAGACATGGAAATTTGCTGCACAAGCATATCTTCAAATGAATGACCTTTGGAGTCATGTTGAGGGCACATGCAAGGAAAGTGACCAGAAAAAAAAAATTTAAAATTTAAAAGCCAAGGCGTCGATTGTTTTATTACTGGACAGTGTGAATTTTTCACATATTCAAAAAGTAAATACGGTGAAGGATGTTTGGCACAATCTGAAAGTGGCAACAAAATTATTATGACCGCCCACGAGTTAAAAAGTGCCGGCATGGATAGACGATGAGTGGATTGGCACATTGTTGTTGGCCGGATTAAGCGACGAGTACAAGCCCATGATTATGGCGATAGAAAATTCTGGCACAAAAATTTCGGCTGACTTAATAAAAACCAAACTACTTCAAGAAATTCGTTGGGACGATAGAGTTCAGGGCTCTGTCTCTGCATCAGCCATGTACGTGAAGCCAGCAAATTTAAACCATTATAAGAAGAAGAAACAAGTAAAGGACGGGAAATGTTTTGGATGTGGCGTAGTTGGTCACTTCAAAAACAAATGTCCGAATACGAAGATGACTAATCATTCGTCAGTTTTTTCGTGTTTGACGGCATGCAATATTAAATCGAATGAGTGGTATATAGACTCTGGTGCCTCTGCACACATGACACGTGAACAACTTTTGATGGAAAATCTCAAATCAGTGCCAGAATTAGGAGGTCACGCTTGCAAATCAATCAAAATTGAAGGCCGAATTGATTGGCAATGTTTTACTCCAGCTATGGGTTAATAATCGTATAGTAAATACTACAGTTCATGATGTTCTATACGTGCCAGGGCTTTGCACACACTTATTGTCAGTTAGTCAGTTAGAAGGTAAAGGTTTAACTGTCAAGTTTAGTGCAAATGATTGCAAAGTTTTTGACAAAAACAAGAAATACTGATTGAGGCAAAAGTAAATGCAGGGATGTTCAAAGTGACACACACGAGTGAAACATGTTTGAGGGTCAAAGTTGAGAACTCATGGGAATTATGGCATCGACGTCTAGGACATGTGGGTCACGATAGCTTGATGAGATTACGAAATGGATTTGTGGACGGGATGAGTTTTGTCGCAGGTCAACAGGACAAGTGTGAAACTTGTATAAAGGGGAAATAGACTCGCCTTCCGTTCAACGACAGCAAATCTCGGGCTCCCAGAGTGCTAGAACTGGTGCACACTGACCTGTGTGGTCCAATGCCAGTTGATTCATTTGACAGCTCGGGATATTTTGTGACTTTCTTGGATGATTTTAGCCGCAAGATTTCCGTGTATTTCATAGAAAACAAATCAAACACCTTGAATGTTTTCAAGAGTTCAAAGCTTTTGCGGAGAACCAAACGGGTCACAAAATCAGAACGTTGCGACCAGATAATGCAACAGACTACTGCAACAAGGAGTTTTCTAAATTCCTCCGAGATTCAAGGATACAGCATCAAACAACTACGCCAGAACAAAACGGCCAGGCGGAAAGGATGAATCGTACATTGGCGGAGCGTGCGAGATGTATGCTTTTTGACGCAAAGCTTGACAACAGATTTTGGGGTGAAGCTGTCAACACAGCGGCTTATCTGTGAATCGTTAATGTCGCCGAAGAATGAGTCAGATCGTGAATCCATGAAGGATGTGCCATATCAAGAAGCAGTAGGGAGCTTGTTGTTTACTGCCCAGGTATCACGACCAGATATACAGTTCGCAGTAGGAGCTGTCAGCAGATTTAATAACAATCCAGGCGTTGCTCATTGGTTGGCAGTAAAGCAGATCATGCGATATTTGAAATGTACAATCGAGATGAAACTGACTTATTCAAAAAATGGAAATGAAGTAGTGCCAGGTTATTGCGATTCAGATTGGGCAAGTGATTCAGTAGATCGACGTTCGACCACAGGCTATGTATTCAAACTGCAAGGTGGAGCAATTTCATGGGCGTCAAAGAAGCAACCAACAGTTGCTTTGTCTACAACAGAGTCCGAATACATGGCTATTTCTTTGGCAACCCAGGAGGCTATTTGGTGCCGGAATATGTCAGGAGTTGCTAGGTGAAAATAAATGTTCAACCATCATACACTGCGACAACAAAGATGCGATCCAACTAACGGAGAAGACTGCTTCTTCACCCAGAACAAAGCATATAGAGTACGTCATTTTCTGCGCGAGAAGGTTAATTACAAGGTTACATTTGTTTACGTCAACACAAACAATATGTTAGCAGTCTTACCAAACCGGTGACAGCAGAAAAACTCAGGTTCTATTCAATGGAAGTAAATCTTGTAGAGTTGAGTGCTGGAAAATAAGGCTCTAGTGGGGGTGTTGAGTTATTAAGTGTGAGAGAGCCTTTATTTTGTTTTTAATACTAGCCGCTTGTGGCGTTCTATTTCCTTCTTGTACTTACTCTCTAAAATAAATGCCTCGTGTATGGACGCTTGTCTTTTTTATTCGGATTATAGTTCTTTTTATTTAATCACATCAGAATAGGCCTCAGTTAGTTTTACAATTTGTAAGCTTAGGGAAGTTTTCCTTATGAATTATTATTGTGCTGATAATCATGATAACAGGTGAGTGGTTAGAATATATCCCCTCGCTGTTTTCGATGCACTTTTAATCCTCAAAAATCCTTTTTGTTACATAGAAATCGAACGTTTGTTTACACACAATTCGGTCACCAGCTATACGACCGGTGACCGATTCTTTATTGAATAAGATTTTATAAGTTAATCGATGTTTTGAAACATTGAAATTGCTTGGTTTCGTACGCCTTAAAACTCAACTGCTGATGGACATTTTGGAATCACTTACACATACTAATTAGTGTCTTTCGGATTTTTGAACTATTTAGCACTTTTAGAAATTAAAAATCATTGATATCAAAAAAATTTTTGTTATTATTAGAATAATTTAAATTACAAAAAAAGTTATTCTGTATTAAATACAAATAAATCGTTTTCTTCAAGTTTTTTTTTTTTTTTTTATAATTATTTTTGTGGTTTTGTTTAATAATAAAATAAAAACATAAAAAATCTTCTAATTACTAATATAATGTTTGTTTGTTTGTTTTTTTTTAAATTTTTTAAACGTTTTTTTTTGTTTTTATTTAGTATTAGCCAGTATTTTGTTTTTAATCGTGTTTTATTGTATGTGTCTTAATTTTCTCTATTTACTATTTAATTTACCATTTGATTTTGTATCAATTTGTTGATCATCTTGATCAATCATATCATTATCATCGTCATTTAAATCGATTGATAAGATTGATGCACGTCGTGGTTTTTTACTTCGTAATTTACGTGTTGATGTATTAATAATAACGATGGGTGCTGGTGGTGGTGGTGCTGGGACTGTTGTAATTATTGTTGTTGTATCATTACTATATTCACTGGAATCACTATCATAACTACGTTTTTTAACTAAATTACTTTCGGCTGTGGTTGTTGTATTTGTTAACTGATTATCATTATTTTTATTATTACTACTACTTAAACTATCATTTTTTTGATCATCACTATTATTTGTGATTAGATTTATATCTCCATTACAATATTTATTATTTAAATTAGTTCGTTTCATATCTTCATTACTACTATTACTATAATTTTTATTACATGTTAATCCATTATTAAAATTATTTATAGACGTTCGTTCACTTTGTTCAATAATACTACTATTACTACTATTATTATTACAATTCACGGTCATTTCACTATGATTATTACTTGTACCATTCACTATATGTGGATCTTTAGACGATATTTTTAATACATTTATTTCACGTTCTAATGACTGTATTGTTTCTTTAGCTGCTTTTAATTCTTGTTGTAAAAATACAATTGTACTTTGCATGCCTTCAACATCTTCGTCCAATTCTTGTAAAAAATCTTCAAGTTCTGTTAATAACAAAAAAAAAACATCGATTACCATTAATTCATACCGTATATTACACAAAAATGATTACCTGATTGCGACTTTTTAATTTCTTCGCTAAAACTTTTTTGGAGCGCAAGATCACCTTCTAATTTCGCTAATCTTCCATTTGACGTCATTTTACCGAGTTCTTCATTTTCCTTAAATTTTATAATATAACATATATATTTTAACCAAAAAGTTTTACATAAATATTAAAAAATTTATTTACCTGATGCAATAGTCTACATTTAGCCATTAAACGTTTACCATTATTTGAATCGGGTGTAAATTTCCAGGCAGATAGTTCATTTTGTGTTTCCTCCATTTTTGCTTTGGTCGCCTGAAGTTCAGCCTTAAGTTTTTGAAATAGTATATTGACCGCAGGATCCAATAACGTTGTTCGTAACGCATTAGGTCCGGATGCCTGTGCAGTTTTGAGTTCGGCAACTTGACTCTATATTATGTTAAACAAGCAAAAAATTATTATAGATATATTTATATAAAATAAAAAAAAAATATATTTCACCGCATAGTCCTGCATTTCTTGTTCTTTAGCTGCCAATCGTTTGACCAAAATACGTTCGCGACGCTGTGACTCGGCATATTGTTGTCTTAGTCTTGTTTCTGATTCTCGTAATGTTTGATTTTCTTCTGAAATAATACAAAACATAATCATAATTTTAGATAAAATATAAAAAAAAAATTTAAAAATTATCGTTTTGTATTTTAAAGTATAAAATGCTTTCTTATCGGGAGGGGTGTATTAAATACTTCCGTTCTTTTTGTAAACTAATAATATGGCATTTGGAACGGGTGGTGTAGCTTTCATGATTTTATTTCGATCATTAATGAAGACAACATGACCTCGTATTGGCGTGCAGAATTTTGCAATGATTTATATCCTACCTAAGAATGGAACTGCCAAAGATTTATGTGTTTTTGCAGTATCGTCAAATGGATTATATTTTCAATACCTTAATAAACTAATAATGACTTAAGTTGTTCCTTAGATTATTTAAAGTAAAAATTATACATTTAAGACTAATCTATAAGGACTGGTTTTACAATCTATAGGTTTAGCTATAGTTAATCTCTAAACGGATTGAAATTAATTTTAATTCCAGATTTTTGAAGTTTAAATAAACCTGCAAATAAGCCATGGGTATTTTTGTTAGAATTCAGTAAAACTTTATAAAATCTTATTTTCTATTAATTTTAATATGACAACAAAAACTAATAGTTGTTCAGAATCTTATTAAAATTTTACAATATAATGGAATTCTAAAGTTTATTTACTTTATCAGTGAATTTGTATAACTTAAAAACGATCAATTATACCGATGGATACAACACTATCGCCTGATCTCACTCGTATCCGCACGTGGGAAATTAAGTTGCTACGGTAAAACTTTTCGAAATACCACTACTTCTCCTAGAATATTTTGTTGTTTTCAAAAGTTTACATTACTTTTTGCAAATTCTAATTGGAAATCATCTCTAAATTACAAGAATAATACATTTAATCTTATTCTTACGATGGCCATAAGTATTTGGTATCTACCAGAAACATTCAGTCGACAAAATTTAACTGGTATCCTAATTCAAGTAATTTTACGTCCATCTTCGACAATAGACAGTAAGAGTCCTTTTGATGACTATCTCAAAATGGCCTAACATTAAGTTCTAATTTTTACAAGTATTCGTTCATAAATTTCGTTTAAGTACTTAGTTATTCCATAAAGAGCTAAATCACTGACTAAAAATTATACCGAAAGCCTTTGAAGGGTGCACAAAAAGCACCTTGATTTTATACGACTTGAGTAGTTTTGTCTAATTATTTCTAAAATTAAGAGTTTTAGTTGGTATTAAGACTTATTATATTCATATTTTAATATAAGTATTTAATCGTAAAGTGATCCAAGTAAGCCTAGTGCGCTGTATGTGTAATAACGCATTTAGTTACGTAAGTTTTAACCGATATTCGGTGTAATATATTGAACGATCGCAAATTTTTGTATTTACCAGACTATTTATATATATATATATATATATATATATATATATATATATATATATATATATATATATATATATATATATATATATTTATATATATATATATATATATATATATATATATATATATTTATATATATATATATATATATATATATATATATATATATATATATATATATATATATATATATATATATATATATATATTTCGAGATAATTTAAATTCTAAGAAATTATAATAGATTTTGAAAAGGCAATTGTGACGTCAGCACTCACTTTTTCGCCGAAGAAATGTTTAAAAGGTGACTTTGACACTTTGGCCAAATTATTTGGCGAGACGTTAAAAAGCACCGCAAATGCACGACTTCTAAATTTTTAAAAAGAGTATTAGATTGTGATAGCCAATGAATTGCAAAAAACCATTTTGGTCTATTACAGGAACCTTTCCCACGTAGATTTTCTACGTTCCATAACAAAGAGTATAAAGAAAAATCTGTTTGATCTTACAAACAATTTTATGTTTAATTTAAGATCTCACGTTATCAGTACATTGTAAGTCTGTATACCATGATAGAACGAAACTAACTGTCGTTTTGTTTTTACTTAGGCACGATATAAAAAGCCCTTAAACCATTTTTTTACCAAGGAATCGTTATGTAATTTATATAAGAAAGCATTTCTATGATAAACAATTCAAGTCTACTTTAAATTTTTTTACAATAATTTAATTAAAATTAATTTTTGTTTTAGGACATCTGATTCTTGAAAAAAATGCATATTTTAATATATTATATTGAAAATATAGTTTTAAAAAAACCAATGATAAAAAATACTTGCTTGATTAAAAAAAGGTTTTTGATTATGTGTTTTTTTGTTCGTTTGTTTTTTTTTTTTTTTTGATATATTGCTAAATTTATTATTTCACTAAATCTTCACTAAATATTAAAGAAAATAATTATTGGTTATCACTATTTTTATGCAATCATATAATGTATAGGATACATAAACACTAAATATAACTTAAAGATCTTCTTCTCATTATCTTTATGTTTAGCAAAATATTTTGAATTTTCTTTATATTTTCAATATACACAATTTTCACTTTACATACATCCTAATAATAAATATAATGTACATTTTTTTTATTTAATAATTTAAAGTATATAGAGCAAAATAAATTTATATAAAATTATATGATTTATAAATAATTCAATTAGATTATATTTTAATGATGAAGTTAACAAAATATTAACAATTGACTTAGTTCCTAGGAAACTTTTCTTTTGGAAAATTTTAAGTGTGGAATACTGATCGATTCATGACTAACATATAAATGAAACACTGCTTTGATCAAAAGCAACATGGTTCGATTTATACCCAAAGCTATCTTCCATAATTTTATTTCGATGGTGATTTTCTTTCCTATTAACTTCATTTCCATTTCATTTGAAGTTCCATCTTCAAAGGTAAAATTAGGTTCACAGTATAACAGTTTTGGAGATAAAACATCAGATTCCCAAAAATTATTTTATACACCTGAAATATTTACTTCCTGCATGCTGTAAAGTTTCCTTTAATCCTGAATCAGATCTTGGAAAAGTGTTAGAAAATTTGTGTTATGCACATGTTACTTGGACGATCAAATATAGGCAAACTTTAATTAATTATAGAAGGATAGTCTTACCATTTAGAGATAAGGACATGTACATAAAAGAAGATTTACAAGGTGGTTTATCAAAGTCTATCATTGCAAATTATTAAAGAGTGTGGTTAATATTGGACGTTTATCCGATTTTATCAAAACGACCATATATTGCAGATATTTTTGGAAAGAATACAAATATTTTAAAAATGTTGCCTATTTTTTCAATATTTTGAAAAAAGATCTAAGCTATTTAATTTGTAAATCTAAATTTTTCTTCGAAATTCTCGTCTAACCGGATTCTCTTCAGATCCACTATTTTATATATACATTTTTCAAAATTGCTTTTGACCTTCGTGTTTTTTGAAAAACTTTTCTTGCTTTTAAGTTAGAATAAGTACAATATGTTTAAGTTATATAGACCACTTGGTATAGTGTCAAATTCCCATATATAGTAACTATATATAGTCCTATGACTTTTGTGAAAGGTAAAAAAAAAATACCAAAACGAGGCCTACCGCAACATCTCTCATCAGACCTTTAGAATTGCATGTAACCAATTACAAACAAATATACATTAACCCTATTGAGCGAATCAATAAATTTGAAAGAGAAAATTATGTTGTCGCCCTACATAAAAAATTGGCAATGATGAGTTTAAAAGAACTATAATTAGCCTCAAAAACTTGACGATAATTAATCCTTAAATATTTTATCAATATTTTTTGGGTTTAAATTTTAAATTTCAACATTAAATTTGAGAAATAAACTTAAATCACGATATAACATCAACATGTAATTAATTTTACACGCTTCATGAGACATATAAAATATAAAAGTCAAATTGACCAATTTAACAAAAATATCGTAATTGTAGGCTCGTACATATTATTAGTATGTAATTGAAGCTAAATGAGAAATTGGTGGTGGTAGTTAAAGCTTAAATTTCAGTGAACGAAGGAATCAGTTGATTACAAACGCTGATGACTATGAACTACCATAACCCTAGTTTCAAATTATAAACTCATTAAAAGTAGAAGTCAATTGGCGCAATGATTTTCGTTAAAAATCATTGGCAATGAACACGACTATACCGACCTGTTCGAATGTAGAATGCATGGGCCGAACTCTCGTCGACATGACGATTTGGGCTAAGCAAGGTGCAATCTGACTGACGGCGTTGTTAAAATAAGACGTTAAAAAGTTAACCATGAAAGAGTTGGCTTGTTTCGGCAACAAAACAAAGAAAAATAAATTTGTAACTTATGAATCTCGCCAAATTTAAAAGTTCTAAGTTATTACTTTTCAAACCAAACCAAAACTATTTTTTAAGAAAACCTTAATCTTTCATGGATATAGTTCGAGTAAAAACCAAAGATCTTTCATGCCAGTACAGATTGGCCGGTGCTATGAATTGTGCAGATGGTAAAATAAAAGCGGAAAAGTGTCTTCGACTTGACTATCATCGATGTAAGGTAGGACCTTAAAAGTTTTCGAAACTTGAGTGTCCTTTAACACCATAACAGACAGCAATAAACATATAGTGGTGTCCCAACACAATGTTTCATTAATTTTGTAGCGCTCTTTGGCCACAAACTTGTATCTGACAGAATATGTACCAAATGTTGGCTATCGGAACAAAACAAATTTAATTTTGGTTTCATTTGTCAAATTAATCCTGGGTTTGATATTATTTTTTGATAAAAATGGGTCATACTGTCGCTGTCTAGTCCCTAAAATTATATTCCAGTAACTGTTGACGAATGGTGACAAGAATGATATTTCTTTACGGTTCCAACAATTAAACCATCTTCTTTTTTGGACGTGATTTAATGCAATTTTAGAAATTGAATTTCACTCGGATTCCAATCTTCATTCCTGGCAGAAACTATATTTTTCGCTAAACTTTTGAATGAAAATAATTAGTAACACGTTTGTTCTGGATGCTTTCCCTAAATGAACTAATTTTTTTTCTAACATGCATTTTGCTTGGAGGCAATATTTTTTTGTTATAGTTTTATCACAACTAAACTACAATTCATCTAGTAATGAGTCTTTAATACCTGGTGTTCCCTATTTGTGGGATATAATCTATTGGTTAGCCCCGATTTAGTTAATCTTATTCTGAATGTCCTCTAGTTCTTCGGAAACGTCTAACTAAATTATTAAATAAAGACGAAGTATGTGTTGCCTCGCGTGCTTCCTGATTTTTTCGTTGACATGGCATTTAAGATACCAGTTTATTATGTAGTGATAGTTTGAAATTCCACTTATAAGCCAATACATTTTTCGGTATTTGATGTTAAACTTTTCTTTTTTTCTTGACATGCTCTTTTACTTAAGCTTAGGGTCAAGTGTCATGTTTAGATATTTGACTGTATTTGCATGTGGAACTTGCTGTGAATTGATTTTCTTTGGTATTCAGTTAACTTTTTTGTTGATAAAGTAAACATGAATTGATTTGATTTCATTTAGCTGGATTCACCATCTCTTCGTCCAGTTACTCAATGTATTAGTGGCTTCTCTGCACTTTGCTTCTTCTACATTGCTACCAATTGCTAAGAAAAGTGGCATCAGCAATTGTTGCTGTGAGTTTCAGCTGTATTTGGTAAATTTCTTGTATATAGGATATAAAGAATTGGCCCGAATTTCGATCTTCATATTTTATCCTAAAATGTCAGCTAAGTAGGATTTTAGAATCTGATCAAACTGCTTTTATATTCTAGTCCTCTGTGTTATATTTTATGGAAGGCTTGCGCTACAGGCAAGAAGATACTTGAACATAGTTTTTGCTTTCCAGCGAAACTTTAATTATTTCTGCAATTTTGTGGACCTGTTATATAGTCGAATAATTTTATCTGAATTGGAGGGGAATAATAAGATCTATTTGTTCTATTACTAATTTAAGTCTCTAAAACTGCAATTTTTCGAATAATATAAAAATAGATGGAAGCAAAAAAAATCGGCCTATATCATATTTTATTGTTAGGTGATTTGCTTGGTTTTGGTATCATTATCACCTCTATCACTTCCCATTGGTGTGGAACATAGTGAAGTCTCAACGCTCCATTAATTTTTTGAAGGAACTTTCGTATTACTTTTTCGGGTAGTGCTTTAACTATTTTTCCTGTAATTAGATTATAGCCAGGAGAGTTTTTTGAGCTTTAGTTATTGCTGATTCTAACTTTTAACACTTGTAAAGATAAAGGTTTTATGCTTTGACTATCGGTTTTGTTCACTAGAGTTATGTGTTCATCAGCAGTTTGTCTTGGGAGAGGTTTGAATGTATCTCCAAGATATGATGCAAACAAATCAGCTTTTTCCTTTGAGCTTCTAGCCCAATAGAAAGGTAATATTGGTTTTGTTTTTACGTTTATAAAATTGGAAATTTTTAAAGGGAAATTAGGAAAATTGACATATGTAAGCAAAATTAAAAAGTGTGCTATTTCATTGAAAACACGATTAATAAGGAAAAATATGAAAATCAGTTAGCTTTACAATAGATAAACTTTCAGTATACTCCATTATTCATTGGGTACCGCTCCTAGCAGGACACTTTACAAACCACATGTTACAATATTTGTCTGAACGGAGGTCAACCATACTGACGGTTTTTAATCAATAAAGTGACCAGTTTAAGATACAATCATTGATCACAAAAACTAAAACTATTAACAGACAATATAATAGCTTTTTATAGTTTCGACATTGTTTGAGTTAATCAATTATGGATGTCTGTTTAGGATGATTCGAAAAATTAATCGATTATTATTTATAAATGTCCAATGAATATTTTAACAGTAATACGATAGTAGTCATTAACACAGTTCAATAAGTTACATTTTGTTGTTAATAATAAAAATTCACCCAGTCCATTGCTGATTAGTTTAATAAAAAATTTGAATCGATTAAATATTATATGTCTATCATCGAATAGATATAGGTTAATGGATAATAATAATAATTGTTTATAGGCCATATCAAGCCCATGCCTAATCAACGTATTTAAGCCTATTAATTGGTGACTCTTCTGTTAGTAATCTCTGATACATCCGTTTAGGATCTATACGCAGAACGTGATCGAGCTTGCATTCACTGTTCTTTTTAATGACATCAGGAATGGTTTACCAAATTCTTGATCTCGTCACTAAAGAGAACTCGGTAATTGCCGGTCTAAATCTCACTCGTATTTATTGACAAGACATTGATATTGACAAGGTATAATATTATCGACTGTTAAAATCCATTGTATTTAAAGCCCAAGTAGTAATTGTATCCTATTACCATTTAGTCCAATCACACAGATATCATCTGCATATGCCAAGACCTGGTGGTATAATGTGTTGTTTTACTTTTACTAAAGATAAATTCTAGCTTGAGATTAAAATGTATTGGGGATAAAGCATACCTTTGTCGAACACAAGTAAGATGCGAAAATTCCCGATAGCTAATTTTAACACATTGTAACTGCTTACATGCGGCGTCATTCAAATTTTGCCTCTATGATTTTTGCGAATATCATGTAGGACTGTAATTTGTATGGCGTTTCATTGGCTTAAGTTCGTTTTACTACACTAATCGAATACGTAAGAATACGTTGTTTTATTTCTTCCGAATATCTCAATATCTCTGAGAACGTTCCAATTTACTGGTCATTCAAAATTAAAGTCTAGAAAAAATAAAAATTTCATCTTAGTTTATATAAAAGCTTTAAAAAGAAAATAGAATTTTTTTTGGCTTCATATATAATTGAATAAGAAAATTGTTAAAATAAAACTGTAATCAAGATTAAATTGATGTGAGAAAATTGATTTACCATATATTAAGATTTAAGCCACTACATTTTTGCACCGCACCTTTTAAATTCAGCGACCACAGTTATGTTTTACGTAAACTCGTATATGTATATAAATCAATTGAAAATCACCATGTATGAAAATACATACAACAATAGGTTGAAAAATCTAATTAAATTTTCACATATTTTTTTGTAATTTATTTTGCTCTATATATTATTTTTTTATTCTTTTTAATTATTATTTAATAACAATTATAGTAAACCACATAACATATTTTTTTTTATATAAATTTTCTTTTTATACATTTTCTTAACTACACTGCACCATAGGTAAAATTGTTTTCTTTATATATTTTAATAAACAAATTAAAACTTGTATATAATAAATAAAATAACAATATATTACAGATTGTTCCATAATTTTTCACTTTATATATACATAAATTTTCATTTTCATACATATTTTTTTTCTCACTTGGTTTTTATACAAAAAACGAACGAACAGAAATAAACACTCAAAAACTAAAATTCACTTTATTTTTTAAGCATAATTTTTTTTATTTTATTTTATTTTTTTTTTTTTGTAATCGGGAAAATTATTAAATATCTTATACTTTACCTTTAAAACAATAAGATCATTTTTTTTTTGTTATTATAATTGTTTTAAATAAAGTTTTATGAATTAAAATATTTACTATAATAAAATTTTTTTAGTTTACATTAAGTTTTTATGTTGGTTTTCATATGTCAGCGTTCGAAAGGCTTAATGCCGTGGTACTACTCCACAAATCAAAAATGACCTCCGATAATCAAATCTATACTACCTTTGAATAATTTAAAATCATCAGACATGCATATTAATAGAACTATTGCTTGATTCATATTAAAAAATACTGTCTGTTAGTTTTAAAATAGACAGAAGACAATCTGAAGGCAAACCTAACAACATTCAAATTTCAGTACTAAAAAATATAAATAAAATTATACTTTTTCCTTTAATATTTTAATAAAGTTTCGTATTGTCTTAACTCCTCTATTTTTTTAGTACTACCATTATGTGTATCAAAAAGAAAATGAAAGAGAAAGAATTATTTCTAATTCGTGTTCCTTTAGGATCAGTTGGAAGAACTTAACCTTTACTTTATGAAGAACATCAGGAATTTTCATAAAATTCTTGATCTCGTGGTTGAGGTGCGAACTCGGTAAGTGTCGTCATTATCGCGGTTGGGGCATATATCATATATATAAATTCTTATCTCGAATGTCATTTAACTGTGTGGTCACCACTACTAAAATTCAATGCGAATTAATCTCTAAAACCAGTGATCATATATTTTGTTTTAGACAAATTAGAACCGAGAACCCTACCAAATGGATCCAGTAGTTTTTTTTACACTGTTGCCATTCAGTGAAATTGCACAAATATCATCATATAAGAACCTAATTGAACTGACGGTACAAGATGTTGGCCTGACTTGTTTCATTTTTACGAAAGGTAACTTCGAAGAACACCTGATGTACGCCACGAGCTGTTTCGTAATATTTAGAATCATCCTAAGCGAAAACACTTGATCAAAGATTGGCCGATTCGGACGAAATTCTCCATAATGAGGTTGTGTGCGATCGCAAAGTACATCATTGTCCCCATTATCGGGTGCTAGATCGTATCGGGAGTACTGATCTATGTTTTCACATGTCAGGTTGATTTTTGCCAGCTCTAGCATTAAAGTCACCAATCACTATTCTGAGCTCCGGTATGGATCCTCCTGATGTTGAGCTCCGGTATGTATCCCATCAAATCATCCAAATATCTCTGGGTTCGCTTTTTTACCTGGGGCCCAAGAAGAAAACCAACACCAAGATTACCCAGGTCATCTCCACTATAAAGCAAAGTACAGTGGCCTTGGGACACATGATTTCCACTTTTTGGCCATTGAGTTTCTTGGAGAGTAACGAGTTCCAAACGATACTTCGCTTAGATTTTCTTAGCGACTGCACGTTCCACGTAACAATCCTAAACTGCGTAGTCGTTAACATAAGCAGAGGCCCGGGAAAATTTTGACTGTATTGATATTTTCTTTTATTGATTTTTTTAACAGTGAAGATTTTAAGAATGCGGGTAATCAGGCCAGCGATTCAATATTTCTTTAGTCGTCGCCTACGACAATTAAAGGATGCAATAGTGTAATTCTAAGGTTAAAATTCTCGTTTAAAGTCTTTTATGAGACATGAGAGAGCTCCCCCAATCACAGGGGCCATGCATAAGATATATATGTGTGATTAAAATTCGTGGCAACGGTGTGTAATAACTACTGGACCCAATCGGTGATGTTCACTTGGAGTCAAATTCAAATTTTGGCCTAATGGCTAGTATCGAACCACGGAAAATAAAAGTTGGATGAAAACTTGATGATTCTTGATATCGATTGAGAAGTAAAAGGATATTATTTAAAGGCTATTGCTATTCTATACCTTATAAGCTTTTCGCATTTCTATGATAAATGGGAATGAGAAATTTAAAAACATATCTTCTCGACTAACCAGTTCCCATTCTCATTTAATGTCTGATTTCGGTTTTATAAAATAAAAATAGAAATTAACTCGCTAACTCTAATACAACTTTATCACGTTTTCAGTAAATCAGTGCATGGAATAAAGCACTAATGAGTTTAAACTTGCTATACAACATGAGTTTTTCGGTTTATCGTGATTTTTTTGACATTTCTCGTGTTCATTTTATTTTTGGGGCTCTTGGCTTTAATAACTCTCGCGAGCACCTCCGAGGGGCTATAGATTTAAATTTTGAGGGACGTAAGAGCCAGGATCAGCAAACATTTTAGAGAATTTTGGTGCAATTTTTGGTTGATGAGCGATTATAAAGGCTAACCGAATATCTCGTTAAAATAAGGTAAAACTTCTAAGCATAAATCACTATTTTAGACGCATTACTAATGCGGAATTCCAAAGCCTGTTTCGGTTGAATAAATCTATTTGCTTATGGATTTGATTCCACAGAATATACACACTCGGATAATTGAATTAAATTTAATGTTAGATATTTATTATGTGTCTTTCGGTTGCTTGTCCTGAAATCGAGGTTCCGATGTATTAGTCATCACTGAAATCTGATGTATTGCATCCCCAGAAAAAGGCATTCTATTTGAAATGGACATAAACCCAAATATTGAATCCCCTGAAACAGAAGATACGGCAAACAGTCTGGCAATTGAGTGAACAATAAGGGGCAAAATTGCCTCATTCATGATGGTCTTTTTTGACATTTATTCTACCTTTAATTTTCCCACTTATCAAACGAGAATCGCGGTTACTGAGTTTTTACAATTAAAATTTTTATACGAACAAAACTCAGAGAAATTTCTCATCAAGCCGTAATCTAGGTGCACATCATTCACTACACTGAATAACCATTGCCATCGGCAGCGAAATCTGTGAGCCAGCTCTCATTCTCATCCGTCAGAGTTCATCTTTCACACCCAATAAATAATTGCTCCTGCGGTTAGAAAACACCGACTTCTAAACTAGCATGTTATCCTTAGAATTCCACCACAGCCTTATTGGCTTGTCGTACGAAGCGGCTAAAGAAAGGTTGGTTCGCTGGGCTGATTACCCGCATCCTTAAAAAAACTTCATTGTGCAAAATTTCAACAAAATAAAATATGGATATCGCCAAAATTTAACCTGACCCCCGCTTATGCAAACGGACACATAGTTTAGGATTGGTATGTGGAACGTGAATCGCAATGAAAACCATGAAAGGGTATTGTTTGGAACTTGTTGCTCTCCAAGAAACCAGATGACCAAAAAATGGAGATCATGTGTCCCAATGCCCTATACATTGCTTTACAGTGGAGATGACCTCGGCAACCTTCGTGTTGGTTTTCTTCTTGGGCCATAGGTAAAAAAGCTGTTTTAGATTTCAAAGCAGTTTATTAACTGCTCGTATGTGTAACCTAGATTTACGCATGCGACTGGCCAACCTGTCAATCATTTGTGTTCATATACCGACTGATATAAGCCAACCCAAAGATAGATTCATTTACAACAATTTCGATGCAAACGACCTTATTATGACTAACACACTCTTTCCTCATAAAAATATCCATTAGGAAACATACACACCCTCGTAAGACGTTCCGAAGTCAAATTGAGTGATGTTGCCCAGGCGACTCTGGATGATGAGTGTCGTTTTGCTATCGAGCAACAAAATATAGCCTATAAAGAAACGCGAAAACGTTTTACAGTCGTACAGAACAACAAAGCGGTTCTTGTTAGGAGAACCGCCAAGCCAATTTGTAGACGGAAAAAGCGTGAATTTGGACGGCTCAAGTCTTAAGTGAACTACAATTCAGCAATGAGGAAGGGGTCACCGAACTTCACCATACTTTCAGTCCTAGGTCCATCGCCATTCGGGACCATAATGGAAACCTCCGTGTTAACGTCGATGCAGTGCTCGACACTTGGAAGCAGCATTTCTCTGATTTGCTCAATGTTCACCAAGTGTCAAATTTTGTATTTGAAAGTTGTATAATGACCCAAGAGATGCGCATAGAAGACTCATCCTAAGAGGAATATACACTGGCTATGCAGACTAAAAAGAAACCGTTCCCCTGGTGTTCATTGTATTAATTCCGATCTCTTGATAGTCAGGCGGGATACTTTGTGGAACTGTCTTTTCGAACTTATTTGATTAATATGGCAAAGCCAAGTTATGCCTGATGAATGGAAAGTGGGCGCGTTATGCCCTATCCTTAAAAAAAGAGATCGCCGAAAATTCAAAAACTATTGCGGCATATCTCTGCCGTGCACAGCATGCAAATTACTGTCTTACATAATAAGAGAAAATCCCTCTCCTGGCTGAGAAATTATAGGTGACTAATGTAATGCAGTCACAACCTATCAGGAATTTTTGCAATTAGCTCTGTTGTACGGTAAGGAGATGCTTTGTTCCCGATACTCTTTAATATCATGTTGGAATTTATCTTCTGAAATAAAAGTGTCAGTCCAATCAGATTTCGGCATATGCATATCTGTGTAGTTGGACTGAATGTCAACGGTGTCAAAGAACTTATGCATTCACTTGTACGATTCACAGCTGCCGTGGATCTGAATCAATGAATATAAAACAAAATATATGATCATTGGTTTCATGAAAACTGAGTAGGATAGAATATCAAAGCACGTCATGACGCATGTAACCATGCTGTGTATGACTTATATGCACTGCTAAAGTCAAAATACATTGCAATGCCGACAAGCTGAAGTTGTACAAAGTGTGGACCAAACCCGTTGTCATGTATGTATGTCAAAGTTGTGACGAATGAGTATGAGATGATTAATGACAGTCGAGAGAAGAATCATCGCTGGCTCGGATGAAGCAGAATGTTGATTCGGTACGGGCCTGTAAAACCCGTTTTATTATTTTTTATAATTATTATCAACCAAAAACAAGCTTTGGCAATTTCTATAGTAAAATCGATTCTGGATTAACCCTATTCAGTTATTACTTATGTATAGATCGTACTAACATGACGATTCACTTAACATTTATTTCTATGGTATAAATCCAACTTTAATAAGTGAAAGTATGATACATATGTATAAAATAGTGAAATGTCTAATTTTGGTTCAGGACGGGGCTTAATAATTAATCGATTAGATACCAAGTATACCTCTATGTTATCCTAATTAGAAAATAATCCAATTATGTCCAATGTTACCTAACACTTTTTGATTCTTACAACCATAACAGGATAGGATAGTTAAACGATATTCGATAGTTAAATCCATATTTTTGTGATTAAAAATAATACAAAATTAAAATTTAACCACAAATTTAGTGGACCTGTCTACATAAATCAATGAACTTAAGAAAGTTTTACCAATCAAAAAATTACAAAAACTAAAAAAAAACCTACGTTAGTTTTAATATATTGATTCTACTTTTCATTCATTCGTACATTTTGTGTGTACATATTACACAATTCATAATTCGTTTACGTTGTTGCGTTCGATACTGACATAAATACCAAAATAAAAACTATTTTTTTTTATAGTTTTTATGAATAGTTTTAGTAAATTTTTTAATTCATAAAGTTTCTTTAAAAATCTATTTTTTTTTTATACTTTTCACTCTTAAAAACTAGAGTCTCCTAAAACAAAAATTCTTTTATACACAAAATTATTGCATAATTTTTTTTATTTTTTTTTACTTTTTTTTTGTAATTAGTTTTGTAGAATATACTGTTTTCTTATTGTTTTCTTACAAAACTCAAAAATATATAAGTTTGTTATATACACCAAAAGTGTTTTTACTTTTTTTTTTGTTGCAACTTATATGCATTACTTAAGTCAATTAAAAAACAAAAACAAACAAAATGTTTGAAGTACCTTCCAAGAGACGACAATGTTGTTCAATGGATTGTGCTGCTGTTGGTTGATGTGTGCCATCGGGTTCTTGTGGTAAATCCTCTTTTGTAGTCATTTACTTAAGATGTTTTTTCTTGATTTTACAATATCAACAAAACTTATCTCAATTATAAAAAAAAAGCTAAAAATTCGAATAAAATTTTTCCTAAATTACAGAGTAATAATTAAACAAAAAAAAAAAAAAGTTTTAAACTACAAATTCGATGAAACACCCTTTCAAGTTTTTTTTTTTTTGGTGTCACAAAATGTCATACTTTTACAGCAACTAAATATTTTTACAACTTTATTTTTTATTTTAATTTACGAATTTAAACAAAACCAAACATACAAAACTATTGATAAACTTGACGAAATAATTCACTTTAATTGTATATAAATTGTGTGCAAAGTATATTTGTAAAATTAAAAAAAAAAAAAAAACTTTTCTTTCTGTGGACTTCTTAAAATGGACACCGAGATTGAACTACAGAATATTATTTTTGTTTGAGATTGATCACACAGTTCACATTAAATAAGTACACATAATTATTTCGTATGGTTTTACCTTAATCGAAACAATTAACTATTATTTATATTTAAAAAACAACAATATATTTTATTAGTTTTATTAGGGAAAATCACAATTAATATTTTTTAACTTCAAACACAAACTCATTACGTTTACTTTTACGCCATTTATAATTTTTTTTCTTTTTAAATTTCTTTTCGGTCCCGTTTCGTGTTGCCCGGCTTAAAATTTTCCATTTTACACTGCAATGAAGTTGGGTGCGGTTGCAAAATACTGTGTACTTTTCAAATAGTCAAGTTAAATTTTCCGTTCGATTAAATTAAAACATTTTATTTTATTAAACATTTAGTTAAATTTTTTATTAAAGTCTAACAATTCTTTAACATCTTGATCGTTCATATAACAATCGATCAGCTTGCGTAACACTACTTTATCATATTCGATATGATTGGGGCCCAAAGCAAAACGGCCATAAAATAATTTATTATCGCTCGTGTTCCGTCGTTCCAATAAAAAAGTTAACATTGCATAAAA
Source organism: Tipula confusa (assembly GCA_963556175.1). NCBI lineage: Eukaryota > Metazoa > Arthropoda > Insecta > Diptera > Tipulidae > Tipula > Tipula confusa. Next base: position 109,958,644 of record OY744475.1, read on the forward strand.
ATCATGATAGTTAAGACCATAAAATGTTCGCAACATTATTTGACAATGTTCTACAAAATCGTCCATATCCCGGCAATTGTCGATCTCATCTTTGACCATTTGCAGCGCTTCTTTCAGATGCGTCCAAACCGTTTCAACATTAAGCGAATTAAACCAATTATGATTGATTGATATTGTATCCTCTAAATTCCATACTTGATGATACCATCCGGTTGGTACAAATATAGTTTCGTTCGCATTCTGAACTATCACGAAATATTCGACTTGCTTGGAATCGAGTAGTTCCTCGTCAATACTAAACGGGAAATTATTGTGTTGATCTTTTAGCTTTAGCTCCTGAGTTGGTGGTATGAAAATCCATTTTTTTCGGCCACATATATTCGTCGACCAACTAAACGAACGAAATACATCGGCATGGAATGGTGTCCAAGTACCTTTGGGGCCCATATACACAAACATGTAGTCGACTCGTTTTGTTTCGATTAGATACTCGTTAAGCCAATCCGAAGCAAAATATTCAGGAACTTCATAATAATCATAATCGGGAAGATCATTTTTTAGGTGCCAATCTTTAAGGTAATATAATTTATCGTCGCTTCCATCAATCCGTGACTTCCAATAGTCCAAAAAGTCCCAAAATTTTAACTCGATTTTCTCATGCGAATCAAAATACTGCTTATCACAATTTGCTATAGGCACATCAATATTAGGTATTTTACTCTTTAAATAATCAAAATCGACTATATTCCCATTTCTAATCCAATTTCGTGAGCTTTCCCAATCGTTTGAAATGCCTTGGATCACTACCGGTACATTTGGTTTCATGAAACGATGAAAAAAATTGTTATATGTTAAATTTGATTTATGAACACATTCTATCGTATTTGAAACTTTATTATTAATTAAATTATGACTAGAATCAATTTCTATATATGTTTTAAACATTTTAATTATGAAACTTTACATTTTTTGCTTTGTTATTGTGACGAATGGTCTAAACTGAATGACATTTCCCTAAATAATATAAATTGAGATAGACCAATTCAACATTTGATAGGCTCTTTAAATGTTGATGTCATTATTTAACCAAGAAACGTCAAAATTTGTAAACAAAAAATTGTACAAGTTGGAAGAACTGGTAAATCTATAAAACTTATTATCATACGTTCAAACGTTGATAGAATGTCGGCCTATACACCTGAATCAGATAGTGAAGATGAGCTGCCACCAGCATGGGAAGAACGTGCAGCAAACGATGGATACGTTTACTATGTAAAGTAAGTTCAGTGATTTTTTTTGTAATCTCGGTCTGATTTTTTTTAAAGGGCTGTTTATCAAATAAAAGTTTTTTGTAATTATCTAATTTTTAGTCATCACAACAAATCAACCCAATGGACTCATCCTCGTACCAATAAAATTAAACGAGTAGCCGGTGATTTACCGCTTGGCTGGGAAAAACAAATTGAGGAGAATACAGGCAAAATTCTATTCATCGATCATAAAAATAAAAGTACTACATATACTGATCCTCGGTTAGCGTTTGCCGTTGAGGAGCAACCGCTTAGTGTTAGTCAAGTTCGTCAACGTTTTGACTCGAGTAGTACGGCGTTACAAATATTGCATGGTCGTGATTTGACTGGTAAAACGGCCGTAATCACTGGTGGTAATTGTGGTATTGGTTTTGAAACTACACGATCTCTTGCGTTGCACGGTTGTGAAGTTTATATAGGGTGTAGAAATGAAGCCGTAACGAATGAGGCAATAAAAAAAATAACAACCGAAAAGTCAGCATCTGGTAAAAAATGTCATTATATCCCACTGGATTTAGCTTCACTGAAATCGGTTAAACAATTTGCTGATGCCATTAAAAATAAATTAAAGTAAGTCGGCGCTAAATAGATGTTATTTTTCAATGATTTGACTTTCTTTTTTCTAAATTCTAGGCATATTGATATTCTTATATTGAATGCGGCAGTTTTTGCACTCCCACATACTACCACTGATGATGGGTTCGAAACAACATTCCAGGTTTGCCACTTATCACATTTCTACCTTACAACACTGCTAGAAGACTTGTTCGATGTCAATTCCCGTATTGTTGTATTGTCGTCTGAGTCGCACAGATTATCGAATTTACCAAATAGTGGACTAACCGAACAACTTTTATGTCCACCAGCTCAGAAATTCTGGAGCATGTTGGCGTACAATAATGCGAAGCTGTGCAATGTTCTATTTGTACGAGAATTATGTGAGGTAAGCTAGTGAAAAAAATTAGATAATTTTGTGTAATTTATCAGTCCTACATTTGTTCCATAATCGTATGTGAATTTTTAAAATCCGAAAATCCTCGGTCAGCTAATAGTCCGTCTCCTGGTGCACTTCTATATTAAATGTTCCTATATTTCAGTGGGTTTTGAGGAAACTTGCTGACGTTTTCATCAAATTCCTAATTACCATTTTTGTCGGGCTTGGGGCCATATATTATCCGCATGACTCTTCTCTAGAATGAATTCAACTATCACCAACTTGTCCGTCAAGGTGCACCTCGCACACCCATACATGACAACGAGTCTGATCAACACTTTGTACAACTTCAGCTTGTCAAGGCCTCTAAAATTTCTGATCATATTTTTTTTTTAGTTTTAGACTCATTAATTTTGAGACCTGACAGTCGTCATAACCTTCTTCACCTAACTCGGTTACAAGCAACAAAAAAAAAAATAAAATAATTTCGAAATAAATTCCGGGGAAACCTGTGGCTCCACTACTCGCTTTGTCCAGTTAAAACAACGTAGCTTATTACCAAACCCCATCTCTTCACAACGCCTTGTTATTACGAAACACTTTAGCTAGCACTTCTTCGCCCGCTTCAAACACTTTCTACCTTGCGCCGAGGTGCCGGCTGAAATGTTTCATTTTTGTATTGCGCTCCATTGGACGATTAGTTCTAATTTTACGCAAGTTCAACTTGGTTTTCGTCGGTTGTCCTATCATCACTAAAAACTTTGCTCATAATTTCAACGTTTTCAACGAGTCGACAAATCTTCCACATACCGCACCACCGCGCAATTTCTACAGAACTTCACCAGCTTGCTTTATGCCAACAGCTTCATGCAACCCATCCGACATGGTCTTGGTGGAGCTTGGCAAGAAAGTGATTACGGTAGCTACCTGGATCGCAATAACAAAAGCACCGTTGTATGGGAATTCATCCATCTTGCCGAGGAAAGAATTTCACAACTTTTGGTTCCCTTATTTGCTTCGATGATGACGGCCACCCGTTTTCGATTATTTTTAGTCACCATGTCTCATCATCAATTGCTGATTCTTGATCTGATGTCATAATCAGATCTAATGGTAATTGGTTGGATCCGATTCGATTATTATCGGTGTAGTGACGTCTTGATTGACTGATTGATTGGCAGAATACCGTGACGTGCGGTACGTGTCAATAAGACGTAATGACTCAATATCGCCGCACTCTAAAAACTGTTCATTGCGGCGATGAATTTTTGCGTAGACATTGTCGCCTGGAGAGAAACTACGAAGTTGGGCTCTGAGGTCTTGGTTAAATTGTTGTTCTAGTTGAATATCGCGATCCGTGCCGTGGGCTGGCATAGGTTTCAACAAATAAAATCAGTGGATTCTGTCGCCAAACGTAACACAGCCGGACACAATTGACATTGATCCATGTCAATTGTAAAATTGCGCCAGTTCGTCGTTGTTCTGGAGTTTCCGCTTTCGAATTTGGCCAGTTTGATTTCAAATACTGAACTAGATGACTCTAAGAGTTTCGTCGTGCCTTGTTTCAATTTCGGCAATTTTCCGCGTAATGGGAAATACATCGATAATTTCTTCGATTTGGTCGGTTATTTCTTCTTTGAGGTGGATACAGGCAATCATATAGTCTTCCAAAATCATTTGTCGACACGTATGATATTTTGTCGTTAACGTCAATGGCCACCGTTGAAGTCGATTTGCGGTAAACACGGGTATCCCGTTTTGCGATCAGAAAATGCTGAGAAGAGGCTTGTGGTCCATTACTAATGTAAATCTTCTTCAATAGAGGTACCTATGGGGTTTGTTTACTGCGTAATAAAGAGCAAGATACTTGGTTGTAGTTTTCCTCAGCCTTTGTTAATGTTCGCGACGCATGCGAAATCATCTCCATTCCGTCTGAATAGACGTGTGCAATCGAATCGCCGACTCCCATGTTGCTAGAGCATCAGCCTAGATTTTGACAGGAAGTGTTTGATCATAATGGGTAAGAAGTAATTTGGGAGTTTAAGATTTGCTTGAATTACGCTTGATTATGTATTTACGTTCATCCCCAAATAATTCACTGCGTTGCGAAAAAAATTACATTTCGTCAACTTCACTCGGAATCCGTATTCTTCCAATCGCTTAAAAGGTCGTTTGCGGTTAGCTTTGTTAGTCTCCTCATCCTTGAAGTGAAGGAAAATATCTTCGAAATAGTGATGGTTCTATCAAGGCCAGTGTCTATGAATTGCTGAAAAATGCCGAGGCGGATTTCACTCCGAAAGGAAGGTAATTGAATATGAAAAGTCCTGTGTGAGTGTTGATTGTCAGGAGTCGCTTTGATTTTTGATCAACCTCGATTTGTAAGAAAGCATCCGACAAATCGATTTGCTTGAATACATTACTGCCAGCGAGTTGCGTGAACATTTCTTCTGGACTTGGAAGTGGATATGTATTGGTCTCGATGCATGAATTCAGCCCAGTTGAGTAGTCGGCGCATATGCGATGCGACCATTGGGGTGATGGACCGCGATGATCGGTGCTGCCCACTCTGTTGACTCAATCGGTGAGATGCTGTCGAGTTTTTGAAAACGATCCAGTTCGCATTCAACTCCTTCCAATGCAGTGAATGACCCCCGACCGCTTCGGTCGGTATATAGGATGAACGTCCGGCTTTATGTGGATGGCCACTTTTAAACACTTGCCTAGTGTGTAGCTAAAGATGGTTTGAGATTCGTTTTTTTGAATTCCGCAATGAATACATCATGTTTTTATTTAGTCGCATCGCATCGCGAATATTGCATATTTCGTGTATCAGACGGTCCCAAATGTCTAAGCGTTCGATCCAATGTATGCCTGAAACATGAAGCTTTGTAATATTTGTGACTATACATTTACTTGTCCGTATTTTTAATGCCCAATCCGCAGTCGAATTCTGTGATAATGGGGAGGTTGTCCTTTGAAGCTGATTTTTGTATTTAGTTCCAGGTGACCACAGTGTTTGCCATGTTTGCTTCGAGATTATAGTCAGATCGGATGTCGTGTCGATCTGTAGTTTCACTTTGGTCCTATTATTCTGTACAGTGATGTATTTACGTCGGGATGTTATATCGCCATGTTTGTTATCGTTGGTGATTCCATTGGCCCAGCTACAGGTAGAACCTGTATTCGTAGCTGATTACTCGACTTGTTGGCTGTCGAAACTCGTCGTTTATTTAGTTGTCAATAACCCTTTTTATGGCCCACATTATGACATTAATTGAACTAGTGTGTCGCAAATTGACAGTTTCAATGGCCCAGTTGAATGTTTTTATCTGGGGCTGGCTTTTTTGTTTTGTCATTAGGTTGTTTTGACGGAGCTGAAGGGCTGGTTGCGTCTGCTTCATGGCGTTGATGACTGGTTGGGCTTTGGAACTTTCACTGATGATCGCTGTGTCGTGCTTGAGACTTAAAATGCGTTGGGTTTCGGCGATTTGCGTCTAGTGATTGTTGTTGAGAAGTCGTGTTCGAATTTCAGCGTCTTTTGAAGATTGTAAACCCCAAACGAACATCTTCCTAGAATATAACAGTTATCCCATCTCCGTCGCCAATATTGTTACCACTTTTATTTTTCCTTTTACCTAATACCCATAGAAAAACGTGTATATCGTTTGACAGCTCTTAACACCTTAGTCCTGTGTCCCGCCGCTAGGCACAAATATTAAAGATGTTTATGCTTACACCATAGCGTAACTTTGATTCGCTGTTCAACATTATCGATTCATTATTGTGAAATGCTCAGAGTTGTCTTCACCCCTGGTTGCCGGTGGTTTACTCAAAACAAGCCACATTGAGTGTTAATCATCATGAATCCGTTTGACCCAGCATCCATCTTTCGTTAACAGTAAAGAGACGTCGGAAAGGTCCATTTTGCTACACTCGCTTTTGACTCAGCTTCTCGAATGTTTCTTTGGGCGTTGGCGAAGGGTGTTTATCTGGTCCCGGATAAACAACCCAGTTGAAAAATTGGTACAAATAAGTATAAGCCCGTCTTTTTTTCGCAGCTACCAGTAGCGCGGTGAAATAACAGTAAACGATCAGGCTGATTACTCCCAACTATATTGCAATCTCTTAAGCTAATTTTTTATTACGAAGAGTGCAATAACTATGAAAATGGATTGCCCCATATACAATTCCAACATGAAAATTTTACTTGCGGTGCCTCTGCTTTTGGCATTTTAGCGTTTTGTTCCCCCTTTTTCTGTCTGCTGTTCCATTTACTTTTCGACTTTAAGGCTGCTTAACCGCGTTGCAATATTATGGCGACATCTATTAATGTTAGTTTCGAATTTACATCAGCACCTGCTCTAGATGTATCGTTTTGCTTCTCTTGGCTTTCCAACTAAATAAGCAGCTTCTTCAGTGTCTGCGTATCTTAAGATTTGTTGAGCCACTGCACAAATTTTAGCACTTTAAAATCATCAGTTGTACAACTTGCCTTCTCGAACTTTTTACTTATCAAATTCACTCGTGTCGCTCAGAATAATCTTATAGTACTCAGAATAATCTTATAGCCAGCCTGTTCCTCCATCAGGCACTTGTAACGCAGCTAAAATTGTGATTCTTTTCGGCCTTGGGCTCTTGATAAATGCATTTGAGCTCCTTCGCTATATCGTCGAAAGGTGTTATGTCTTTTGTTAGTGGCAAAATCGTATCGGCAAACATATGATAATCGGCTGTAGAAAGTTTCTCCATCATAGCAAATCCACTTTTTGTGGTGTTGTCACTAGAGCCGCCTCAGATATAAAAATAATTGCATATCACTGGTACCACAATACGACAGTCATATTGCCTTCAGAAATAATGATTGACAGGTTGGCTTGTCGCATGCTTAAATTTAGCTTACACAAACGATTAATCGACTGCTATAAAAGCAAAACAGCCTTTTCCACCTGGAGCCAAGAAAAAAACCAATACCAAGATTGCCGAGGTCACCTCCACTGTAAAGTAATGCATAGCTTTTGGACACTTGTTCCCCTTTTTTTAGCCATCGAATTTTGTGGCATGTAACGAGTTCCAAGCGATACTTTTTCTTGGCTGATATTAGGCCATCAAACGCGACTGGATTTTTTAGCGACTTTATGTTTCACGTACCAAACCTAAACTGCGTGCCATTCAAATTAAGCGGGGTTCGGGTTAAAATTTGGCGGTATCCATATTTTCAAAAGTATCAAACTTTGTGTAGTCGCCTCCTACGACAAGCCAAGGATGCTGTGATGGAAGTTTAAGAATAAGATGCTCGTTTAGAGGTGGGAATGCCCCCCGACCAATTTCTTTGATTCCGTTTTTCTAAATTTGAACTTCCTGAATAATTTGACCGTTACAAAATCATTTTTATAAATTTTCTTGCGCAAAACTATCGAACTACAATTTATTTGTTGTTATTAATTTACATTACGATACAACCACTTGAGTCATTCGTTTGCATATGTCTTCATAATAAAATCTTAATGTTAACGATTTTTTTAGTATAAATGCATTTTAATTTATAACCGTCTCTGATAATAATTATGTGCGGCTATTATGTTAAATACTTTTGCTTATTTTCAACAACAAGTTAAAAAGTTGAGTGAAACGTAAATTTTAATTAAAAATTATCGATCATTAAATAACGAAGCCAGTGATGGTTGCAGAATGATCACATGTCTCGCATGACTCGCATACAAATTAATTTTTTACTGTATTGCCTCTATTGCCTAACAAACAAGTAGAAAACAGTATCGCAAAAGTACTTTAAGTCTTCTATATTCATTTTCGTATAACTCGGGTAGTTTGTGATATTTGTTGAAAGGTTTAAATAGCCAAATAAGCCGAGCACGCGAGACCAAATGTCAGGGTCACTTTGTAGTGTTAAATCTTCCCATCGGGATTCTCAGACCATAACAGCCTTTGATAATCTATGTTGTCATATGATATGAGAACTTCCCGGTACATCCTTTCCAAATCGGCTGTGATGGCCACCCTATAAGTTATAAATAGCACAATGCAACCCATATCACAGGTTGGATTGTTGGGTCGACTTTAAATATTTCATTTAAGAACCTTCCACTTGTGATATTAGACCCATCGAAGGCCTCACATACCTTCGTAGTGTCGCTGGACTCTTTCATCACAGCATGGCGAGGCGAGTAATATGATTTTTCTTCACTTATTTCTATTTGGTTATCTGGAATTTCAACCGCCCATATGTCCCATTTCCAAATATTCATTTATTTGATAGATGTATTGTCTTAGATTACCGTCTTTCCCCAAATTGCGTTTTAGCGTTAACAAACGTTTCATTGCGACCATCACGGACTTCGCTAAATGTAAACGTTGAACGCCATCTTTGGATACAAAAGATTACTAAGAACTGGAATCGAGCAACAAGTAATGGCAGAGTTAATATGCCACGTCCATGGTCCGTCATCGATTGAGTCATACCATTAAATATTAACTTAGCTGGATCTTCGTTACCCTCGTTATTAGCTTCTAGATGCAACGTCAAAATATATCCGCGTTTACATTTTCTGCAATTATACTTAGATTTGCAGAATTTTGCGTGATGAATTTTGATGCAAGACATTTGAGGCAGATCTTCTTTTCTGCAACAAACTGCTTCCTCTCTGATATCGTTAGCGATATTTATTTGACATTTCTTCGGCCTTTTCCCCAGTACTCTTAACCCACGAATGACCTCATCTGATACGTCCGAGAGTTGCCGCAGTGACTTTGAGCAACTGCTCTATTTTTAATTGCGCTAGGAATTGTCCGGTTAGTGGACCACGTGTTTGAGTTTGTTATATCTATTTTTTCTCAAGCTTCCTCATAATTAGATTCTGTAACACTTAAATGTCTCATTAATAAAATGGACCTCACCCTCACGTTTATTTAACGTCGAGATCTCGTGCAAGAAGTTACTTTACTTCAAAACCAGCTCGTCGATGGTATAAATGCCTGGGTTGTGGTTATTCTCATCTTGCAATTCAAAATGGAGCTCTTCCCGAACTAATTTAATTTGCGTCATAGAATTTTCCCTTTTTACTCTTTTCTAAATTTTGAAATTCTTTCCATTGAGCACTTAGAAGGGCTTGTTTTGAAGCTATTTCGCTTAATGGCGTTCAATCCCTTATTGCTAAAACTTGCGTCTGAAAGCTGGCTAGCCACTTGATGTCAGTTTGGATAGAAAAAATGGGTCCCAACCAGTAGATCCAAGGTTTTTTACCGTGGTTATATATACAGTCCAATCACACAGATATCATTTGCATATGTCAGAGCCTGGTTTGACCGTTGATACAATATGTTTTCCTAAGCTTCACTTGTACAAAAGATAAATTCTAACATGATACTAAAAAGTATCGGGGGTAGAGCATATCCTTGCCGTATATCAGAGGTAACTACAAAAATTCTTGGTAGCTTGTTCTCGACTTTAACAGCATTGTGACTGCTTTAGTTCGGGAACGGTTTCTTTTTTGTCTCTACATGGCCGAAGCTGATGTGAGTTGCTTAACCGATATCAAATCGTTAAGCAAAATTTGTATTGTACAATAGGCTGTACGAAAGGCTTGGTTCCATCAGAGACTTTAGGATTGGGTTGATATTATTCAAGAGCATAAACCCGTTAAGCTACCAAAAAACAATAAAGTTTCATATGCCAGGCACTGATAAGCGCAGTTGTGCCATTTAAGCCAAGCTTTCCTAATTCTTCGAATTAAGGAAAAATAACATAATGGAAACGGGTTGTCACACTACAACTCTTTGATGGCACGGAAGCTTCTTTCGCTAATATAGCGAAGAAGTTAAATACAAAGTGCGGGAAATGATCAAGCCCGCGGTCTGTGGACTTGAAAATGAAAAGGTCAGTAATGTCAGTAATGGCTTGATTATTGAGACTGTTAAGGCCGAAGACATTAAATTCTTTTTAGGCAACAAGAACTTGGAAGAAGCTGGGATTGTAGCTTCGCTACCAGAGAAAAAAATGCTCAGGATAATTGTTTATGCTGTTGACAGCTCAGAAAATCTTGAGGATATGAAAATCGCAATCATGACCCAAAATAAAAAAAAAACAAAGAAGAAGCACTTAAACGTCGCACATTGGGTCATCGAAGTGACGCCAAAAACACGTAATACCTTGCAGCTAAAAATCAGCAGTCAAATGACACAGAACCATATAAAGAAGTTGTAGCGCTTAGATTTGTAACACCAAGAACTTGCGGCGTGGCGGAATATAGTAATGATGAAACCACGAACTCAATAATGTCAATAAAATTGGGTGTATAATAGGGGCTGGTCACACACTTTCTAAACGATTGTCTAAAAAGAAGAATTTTTCCTAGGTCATGGAAAAACGGCAAAGTAATTATCATTAGGAAGAAAAGTGAACGAGATTCCATCGACCCGTAATTCTATAGGCAAATCATGCGGTAAATAGTTGGTTAAATTACTCGAAAAACTGGTAATTGGTAGGTTGTTATGCTTATTCCAGGGGAGAGGCAAATATAGTGACAATCTGTTTCGATTCAGAAAAATTCGGTCCACAGACGACTCTATGGTGAAAATGATCAACATAGTAAAAGAATTGGATACGTTCTTGAAGTATACTGGACGTGTCTGGTGCTTTCGATTATCTGTTGTGGCCTTTACTCAATCATAAATAACTATTCTCTGATCGAGCCGCAACTGTAGTCACTAATTATGGCACACTAATTTTATGGGTTCATCCTAGTCTCGCACCTCTGAAACATTTTATACAATAGTAGCATCAATGGCAACATGCAAAATGTAGCATTTGCGGACGGTAAGGCAATGCTCTGACGGTAACTCTATAGAACACATTTAGGAAATAGCGCAGCCAAAGCGGTTATAATCCATAAGAAAGTTTTCTATACTTTGAAACGAGTATCTAAAAAATCTAAGGCTCTTAAACAAAGGACCCTTTAGTCTATATACGAAAACTTAGGCTGTTGCATTACTTACATATGGCTGACAGTATGCATTTTCACCCTCATAGAACTTTAATAAGTGCATAAAGGGGAGTACTTTTTTGTATTACAAAAGCTTACAGAATTGCAGCAACAGAGGCAGTTCCTGTGCTAGCTAGCATAACACCAATTTATATATTGTTGCCAGACACAGATGCTTTAAAACTTAGAAACGCTTAAGTATGAGCTAACGGGTATTACAAGCAGTAAAAATAGAAGCTAATCTTATTGGTTCAGTCAGGAGGCATATATAAAGAGCATCTATTGCAATATGGCATTAGATGTGGAACAACGGAAATCCAACTTAATTTCAAACAACGAAGAAAGTTAGGAAAAAAGGTTTACGCTTAGTGCATCGTTTGCGCAAATGTTAACGAAGCATGGTAAAATAGCATCCTATCTGGAAAGGTTTCACATAAGCGAAACGAACAACTGTAAGTGTAGCCATGATAATGAAACCATACTGACCATTTGCTCGACAGCTGCAATCTTATCAAAGTAGAAAGACAACATTTAAAGATGAAGCAGAGCGCAGAGTGGCGTACAAGCAAACTAGTTTTAATGACACCAAGAAACATCATGGATTTGAATAGGTTCTATGATACTGTTCTAAGCAAGATATGGATATAGAAAATGATAACAATGACAATGACAGTCGCCTCCTACGATAAACCAAAGATGCAGTGGTTGAATTCTAGGGATAACGTGCTCGTTTATAAGTCTTACGAGGCATGTGAATATAGTTGTTATAACAATTTTTTTAAAACAAACAAAATGCCATCCGCAAAATAGATGCTGGTATTTCTTTTCCACGCCATCTGTTCGCTTTAACTGTTAATTTAGACATTGCAAAGTTTTACCCATCTTATACTAGAGTAGACAATTCGATTTGCACTTTTTATAAGATCACCACTGAAGAGAGCTACGTTTGCTCCTTGAAGCAGATTATCAGGTTCTATAGACCTCGGTTCTATCGAGTCAACGATAACAACAGAAAGAGCTAATAAAGCCCAATAGTAAAGACGATAAAGGCTATAGAAACTCTTTGAACTTTTAATTATTATTAGTATGACGTTTTATAAAAGTTATATTAAAGATAAGCCTCGATTGACGTAGTCAATTTATATATAGTTTCATTGATTAAATTTTTAATAGTTCAAATGATCACAATTTATAAATATATAAGTCGACCTTCTGCAATTAAGCACTTAAACCCCAATAGAGTGATAAGTGATAACGTTTGACTATTAATAGTCAGGCGTTACTTTACTAAAAAGAAGTTCATCAAAAAGGTTAAATAAATTCTTAACGATTTACAATAATCAATAATAAATTATGCATATTCATTGCTATTTTTAAGAATCTTATTTAAATAAGCAAACATATTCTAAACTAGCAATTATTAGCCAGTATTATGACTCATCACGTGATAGACGCCGTTTAAATTCTACCACTCCTCTTAAAATACAAAACAAGATAAATGAACGAAGGAAATTCAATTAACGTACATAAAAGTTAAAAAAAACAATTCGTCAATTTTTTTTTATTTTATTATTTATAGTTTTTTTTTTTTTAAATACTATTGTTTATACATAATTTAATATTCCAATGGCATTTGCAACGTAAATACTCTCAATTTACTAGCTTCTATTATTATATAGACGAAATTTTAATTTTAATTAGCAAAAAAATGAAAGTACGTATAGTAAACTTGTTTTAAAAACTGTAAAGGACGGTAAACTTTACATCCAATATATTCTAGACGACGACAGTTTTTAGTCTGGTAAACAAAAAAAAAAAAAAAACGTTTATTTGTTCAAGTAATTTGCGAGTATTTTCGCGTATTTTATTTAATGAATGAAGCGACGAGTTAATTTGAGTAACTAAAATTTACTATATTGCGCAAAAACTATACGATTAAGTTAATAGTTTTTATTTTTGGATTCTTATGTACACTTAACGGTTTCTACATATATAAATAATATAATGCTCGATTTAAATGGTTAGTGATTTTGACTTCGACTGGTGCTGCCGCCACATTAAACAAATCAAATAAATAATTATGATGCGAAGGTGTCTTGCAAACAATTTGATACCGGTTAGAAATGTAAAAGTCGAATAACCTTGAGTAAAACGAGCGCCGATAAGACAACTAAAAATCAAATTGGAAGATATCGATTAAGATATTTCAAAATCGGGAAATGAGAAGTTTGAATTTATACCAAAACTTAGCTTCCTTTCGCAATTAAAGTAACCAAGAAGTTAAATACTTTCTAGGGATTATAATTTATTATTTATGCCTAACATTTCAATTTTTTTCCTTTATCTCCATTTTAGCAGCATAGGGCGTCTACTAGACTGGACCCTCTCTATACGGGGCTTTTGGCCTTAACTCACACCATGTTCTACCTAGTTGTTTCACTTCATTTAGTATAGTCTTTTTCAAATCATCGGTGATCTTTAAACTTTCCTCTTTCTTTGCGAGATCCATTCTAATGACGTCCTGAAATATCACTTGATGGCTTTCGAAATGTATGTCCTATATCCAACTCCATTTTCTTTTTCTAATTTTTTTCTCTATATCGATTTGCCTTGTTTGCAGGAAGAGCCCCTTGTTGGTGATTTTGTTTGATCCGAAGCATCTTATTAATCGCCTGAGACATTTTTTTCAAGTAGCTGGAGTTTCACAACCATACGGAGTAGTATTGATTTTACAGATCTTGTTAAGCATGTTTAAAGCATTTATGGCTTCGATATTAATCCTTTGAATTAAATTCTCTTCAGTGTCGCCTGCTTTGGCTACTGTACAACCAAGGTATACGAATATTCCGACCTCTTCAATTTTTTCTTGATTGATGATAATTGGTGTATCAATGCTTGTGTTCTGTCCTGCCTTACTTCTCGTATGTTATGGTACTTTCCATTTTGCTTGCCTTTATATTGACTCTATTTCCATTACTCCGTACATTTCAATGATTGGTTCTACTATTTTCCTCGGAATGCCGATTTTGTTAAGTGCCTTCCAAGTTGTGCTTTAATCGAGTCAAACGCTCGCCCAAAGTACACGAAGAGGAGGTACAACGGTGAGTTCCATTCGTTAGATTGTTTAATTATGATCCGACTTGTATTGATGTGATCCGTATAAGCACCTTCTAAGTCTAAAGCCAGCCTGCTCTTTTCGTATGGATGTTGATTATTTCGTTATAGTTTCCATCTAGAAGTGCGTCATTTGCTTCTTTGTCTATGCGTTGATTTACGAAAAATCCTTTCCATCGGTTTAGCCGTTGATTATCTGAGGTTAGGGTTTAACCTGCTGCATCCCTAATCTGTTGTATGTTAGTAAACATTCCTGTGACGCTTCTAACGCATTGATGTAGAATGGTTTTGTCTCTGTCTATAGCTGCCTCTCCAGCGTTTTGAGAATGTCCTCGCAGTGTATATATATATGCTTATTATATTTGTTACCATTTTTAAACAACTGTGCCTGTTTCGTGATTGGTAATGTTAAGTTATAACTTATACAGCTTCACTGCTTCAGGCACATCTGGTGTCGGCCTTCCTCACTTTTTCTGTTTTTTTTGTTCCTTGCGTATTTTACAGCAGCAGGTTTTACTTTGAATGTTGTTATTATACTAGTTGGTGATCATTTTGCATGCCCGCTCCTCTCATTGCTCTGACTTCTTGCAGGGTGATAAAAATGTCTTGTTTGCACGTTATCTATTTGGTTTGTTATTCTGGCGATATCTAAGTGTACTTTTTTATGTTTTTGTGTGGAAACTTACTGCCATGACAATTATTTGTGACGCAGTAAACGATATTTAACACTGAATAATTGTAATATTCTTAGAGTTCTTATGTTCCAGTTTCCAATTCGAGTTCGTGTACGATAGCCAATAGTAAGGTTATTTGTGTTTGCGGATTGATATTATTTCTAATATTCGTTTATGTAATTACTTTAAATTCAGTTTAATGAATGATTGATCCATTGAATCCTATCCAGCAGAGCTGTTGGATAAGGCTTACTAGAAGGGAGGATTTTTGATTTGTTTCTATTTTTTCCTTACTTCTCTAAAATCTGTCACCTATTTAAAAAAAACCGTGCATATGGTTGCTTGACTTCCTTGGTAAAGTTACTGCTGCTTTAAATGTCTCTCTCACTCGCCCTTTCATCTCTACGTCTCTACGCTTACCCTATACAAAACAGTTAAAATGAAAACCTATTTGGAGTCAGAGAAGTGTCAAGCAGCGTTTGCTAGAGATTGAGTTATTTTTCTATTCAACATTATTTAATCGGCGATATTAGTGATGGACGCAAGTCCTACGATGGTGTCACACACAATTGACGGGGAAAATTACCCCCGTTGTTTTATTTCAAGGTTCTCGAGCGTAAAACAGAACTATTTGTTCTTGTATCTTGAGGCTTGCTTGTAAACGAAATAGATGTAAACATTGAAAGTGTAACGGGAATAAGGTGTAAATTGTCGATGATCACCTTAAGGCGACTTCAACGTTCACACCCTGATACCGTTATAGAAAAGAAGTTCGGAGAGGCTTCATAAGCAAACTAATTAGCTGGACTAAAACTCAAGGAATGTGCGTGATTTTTATGAAGCATATGAACCTCGTAATTTCCGTAGAACCCCGTAATTCTGTCTAATTGCATAATAAAGGTGCGATAGGCCTCATGCTCTCAAGCCGCACACCAAAAATAATCAAGTTTAATATGGATATAAGTTTTTATCTTTTATGTAGTACATACCTAAGGGTACCGACTGGTTACCTATAAAAAGGTAACTATTACAAGAAGGAGAGTGTGGATACGGGCTTAAAAAGTCTATAAATAATTTTTGCCATGCTTGCTCAATTTCAGTATCTGATCCCATAGGTGGACGAGTATAATAATTTACAGCCTTTGTAGTTTTACATATATAGTGCATTATTTAAAAAACTAAGTTCCATGTGAGTGGAACCTACTAAGTCCCATGTGAGTGGCTGCAGATGGCAAATCAGGTCCTGTAATTAAATTGTTAGTGAGACCATCGGAACATATAATTTCCAATTAAAAATATCTGTTTCCTCGTCGTAAGAGGCACTAGCTGCAATAAAAATAATGCTAAGCCTTAATCAAATATAAATAGTCCTCACTTTTGAACGCGCGGTCCTAAGTATTAATGCAAGCATTTAATTTATCTGACAAAGCCTGCGGTATTGTTCTAATTCTTCAGCACATTGTCGGGATAATGCGTCTGGAACAACGTTTTCACTCCCTTTGCAGTATTTAATGTTAAATTTATATACGGTTGAAGCTTCAAGCTCCACCGACCAAGTCTTCCAGACATATCACGCTGTCTATCAACCACTTTAAGCTAGCATGGTCCGTAATAACCGCGAAAGGAAAACCTATCACGTGCTGACGGAATTTTATAACGGATATAACAGTAGCAAAGCACTAAAAGTCTGTGATGGAGTATCGACGCTGAGCAGAATTCAGTTTCACCGAAACAAAAGCAGATTGGACGCTCCTCGCCATTAAATGCCGGATCCCAAACAATTTTTTTATTTTATTCAATAAGTTACAGCAGTCGTCCGGGAACAGCGAAGGTGGTCTTATCCCTAGCATCTTTCAAGTCAAGACACATAATAAATCTTGTCGAGAGTTCGAGACCACCCAGCAATCCATCAAGCGCTATAGCTTTCCTCTATCAATCCAAGAGCAAGCAAGCAGTCCAACTTGTGACAAATGTCCTTTTATTACTGTCGGAAATACAGCTAATGGTTCTGCTTAATCGGTTGAGTTTATTGATTATGTGCAACAAGAGGTTGGTTATCCTAAATCCTAATTTCTGAAAAGGTGGGAATTCCTTAATATCTACGTCAAGTGTGACACTTTGCTCGGAGGTGAAATTGTGTTGCAAGGACTAAGTTGTGAGTTTATTACTATTAGATCCGCTATAGAACATAATCCGTTTATGAAAACAGAACTGTGATTTAATTTAGGAATATGAGTTTGAAAATCAAGAAGCCTATTCCCAAATATAAAGGTTGGCTTAAGTTTCGTACTATATGTAGTTTAAGAGTGTGCATCTGTCCCGCAAAGTTTATATAGGCACGTCCCAAAATAAGTTCAGTCGCTTTATTTGCAGTTTTAACTCTTGAAGGCATATGTAGAAAATGCACGTTTACCGCAGATAAAAAATTGTTATCACTTCCTAACACCGAAATATTTGCTCCGCTGTCTAGTAATCCACAAAATGGTTCGCGTGTATAAGAATATTTGCATTAGATTGTCCGACGACATTTTCGGTAATTATACCGGTAGTACTCCACAATTACGTGATCTTGTCCTTCTGGCATTTCTCGTCGTGTTCAGTTTTGGTGGTTGTTATAACAAACACAAGGTTCTCTGGAGTAGTCGAACCTACATTATGATTTTGATTGATTTTTAATAATTCTTGTTTATTTCCGGCATCTCCTTGAGTAAGAGACACTCTTCTAGACCTGAATAATTTATTTGCTGTATACATTTTCGATTAACACATAACATTCCAGGCGTGCATCCTGTGTCCTTCCAAGCCACTCATTGGTGCGTCATATCGTATATGTTTGTAAATGTTTGGTCATCAAGTTTATCCTAAAGTCCTGTTATTATTTTTTGTCGCATAATGTTCACCTATCGGCTATCAAAGTTTCGAATTGCAGAGCAATTTTCAAAACATCGCTGTAGAATTTGTAAAACGATTGTCGTGATTTTTGCTTCCGTGCTTCATGTACCCATCTGATTTTATCATCATTTCGCTGGTCTTGGAAACGTTTTCTCAAGGCAATTTTTAGTTGAGTTCACGTTATGCTAGAACTACTTTCAATCAACGTCCAATAGTAATCACCTGCTTTTAGTAAGAAGTTTATATCCGTTACCATTTTATGAGCAGAAATGTAGCGTTCAGCTAAATTTTTTACTTCGTGTGATAGTTTGATGTCCTTATCTATGAGAGACCCATTAAAACGAATATACCACTTAGCCGGAGAGATACCTTGATAATTGTAGTGGGGTCACTTCCTCCTATTTGTGTTTGGCTCTGGAAATGATGTCAAATTCTATCGATTTATGTTGGAAGCCTGAAAGCCTTTTTCGGTTGGAGACTCTCGTAAGTTTCCATAATGAGTTGGATAATAAATTGACAATTCCTAATTAATAGAATTTCCTTGGGAAGTCCTGAGGGTTGTTAAACTTCCATGTTGAACTTCTTGGAATAGAAAATATATCGTTTTATCTTGCATTGGGTCCCGAAGTAATAGTTTCCATGGACAAATGGTAAATTAAGATAGCATTCTATATGGATCCTAAAAATTAATTTAATTTTATTTTGCGGAGTAAAAAACGTGAACTAAATATTTTACCGCATACCAACGTCCAACATCTATAACCACAAATCGATAAAATAAAGAAATTATAAATATAATGAGGTACTTCCCCTTATTTTATTTATGCGTACTATTCTGGTATTCTGAAGTATCTGAAAAATTTTCAAATAATTTTGAGCAACTATACTCTATAGGATATTTTACAGTAAAAATTCCAGGAAAAATTTTCAAATGCAAGCTTTTATTAAACAACTTAAGTGCCTTCAAACTTCTAGTGTCATATTAAAAGTTTTTCAGAATTTTGTCGTATTCCACAGAATTTAATTGTGACATCCCAGAAACAAGAAATAGCTTGAAAGTAACGTCCAAACTTTAAAACATCAACTTAAGACCATCTAGCCAAAGAAATATTTTTATATACACAAAAAAAAAATCCATTTTTTGAGCTACATCTTAAGCAAATGGGAAATTAACGCCTGAATTTTTTTGAAATCGGAAAATAGTTTAAATCCGATTCCATGTTTTCATTTTAAGAAAATGTTTCTCATCTAAAGGATTCAATTTAATTTACGGTCTTTTCAAAGGTCTTCATTTCAATGGTGCTAGTATCTTTAAAATTATACAGTTTAACTATGACTATATGTATATATCTTTTCCAAATACTGGAATATCAGTATTGATTAATCCCTAATTAATTTTGTGCAAAGTAAGACGATTAATTCAATGACAGTATAGCAACTGTAATCCAATTACTACTATACATAGTGTTAGATGTTATTTAAAAAAATATTTGGAATGTGAAACAAAATCTAAAATTGAAATAATGTTTGTTAGTGGTTTAGAATAATTTTTTATTTGGCATGGGAATATTATGTCACTACCCATATTAATGGAATTCTTAAGTAGTTTGTTCACAACATTTTGATTTAACGGCAATAATAAACAAAACACTTTGATAGCTTTATTGCCACTTAATGTGCAATTTTGAAATTTAATTCTTGTTTACTAAATAAAAACTATACTTATAACCTGGGGTGCTATTCTTGAACCATTACGAATATTTTCGGTACCGAGTTAGTGTCAAAGTATTACGAAAATCATAAAATGGTATTCTTGAAATCGGATTACGAAAATTTTCGCAACAGAACGTTACGAAAATTTCCGTAATGGTATTTTGGTTCCTTATTTCATTTTCGTAATGAAATTGCATGTAATAATTTTATTTTTCAAGAATAAGAGTAAGATATATTATATCAAAATTAGAGAAAACGATAATAAATTTGTTAAACAATAATTAATTTATGTGTCTTCACTTTTAAATTAATTGATACATTAAAAGATGATATTAATTGCACAGTATAGATCCATTCTTGCTTGCATTAAGATTTTTTTATGTTAACGCGATAACCAAACAAACGTAAAAAAATTCATGTGCTTTGTAAAATTAATATCTTTAGAAGAAAAACATAATTTGTATAGTAATTATTAAATTAATTAATTGTTAGTAATATAATTATTCGAAACGCATCCTCTTATGCACAAAAAAAAAATAACATAGATTATTTTTTCTGTGTCTTATGTCATTAATTTAGTTCGTCAATCGTCATCGATGTTAAAAATATCGCAACACAAAAATGTAAATAAGAATTTTTTTGTTGGAAATTGTTAAATATGAGGTGGCCATTTTGACCGTATACTTTCTTGACGCTGGGGCACCGAGGTCGATATTGGAATTATTTACAAATTAGTTAATAAAAACATAAAATATGAATTAAATAAATTCCTTGTTCGCAATCCACATTTTTCTTTTTTAAATTACAGCTAAAAGAAGTTCATTTTGTTTAAATAATCACTTGGTTTCACGTAATAAACTTACGATAATATAAGTATCAATCATTTAAAATTCAATTTTATCCTTCTAATTAATAAAGAAATACAAATAAACATTTTTTTTTAACTTTTTTTCATATAAAACACAAATTTCAATTTATGTCAAAATCGAACAATTTTTTCTGTCAAAAAATGAACTATTCCATAATTTTTATTCACCACGGGTTTGTTTCCGTAATAGTTTCAAGAATATCAATTAATGATTTTTCCATTACGATTACGAAAACAGCGTTACGAAAATTTAAGATACCGAAAATTTTCGTCATAGTTCAAGAATAGCACCCCTGTACCCCGATAGAAAGAGAATTGAAAATTTCGTATACGTATACAGTGTATAATATACACAATTATATATTATTGTGTGATTCAATTTTATTTTAATGTGTTAGTTTAATTCTCATGTAAAATACGCCTAAATGTTGTTTCAATAACGCCTAAATGTCGAAGCGGTTGAAATCAGTTATCGTTTAAGTATTGTTTTCCCAACCTTTCGATGTAACGATAGATGGCTTATACATACAAAATCAATAATCAAATGTTTTGTATTTTCATTGAAAGAAAAATATTATTGACGGAACTATATTATTTTGATCGAAAATCGAATTGAGAATAAAATTTATGTTTCAAAATGGTAATTTTTCACAATTTTAAGTTTCAAAATCAAAAATCAAGTCACAAAATCAAGTTTCAACAAAAAAAAAGTAAACAGCATGAGTAATACCAAAAACGTCTCTATATAAAGACCAACTATTCAAAAATTTAAAGGGACAAAGCGCCTCTTTGATGTAGTTTACAGATATAGCGTAAAATAAAAAATAAAATATTTTTACTAACACTAATGTATAGTTAGGTTTTTTATGTTATTTTTGCTTTGTTATTTGTTATCGTAGCAATACTACTTTATTGAGGCGGATATGTAGTAATATAAGTGTACGAAAAAATGAGTTGGTCTTTCTATAGAGACGTTTTTGGTAATACACTGCGTATATACACTCACACAAATACAAGCAACATTATTATTAGTATTACGTTTAACAATTCTAACAAGAAATCATTTTGTATTCTCGAAACAAATGAACCAATTTTTTTTTTCAAAATGGTAAATGACTAATTAATTAAAATTTTACAAAATTTAAAACAATTTAAATTTATAATATTAATAATTATTTGTGTATTTAAAAACACAACTAAAACTTTAGATACGCACGAATTTTTCAAAAATGATGTACCGAAAAAAACTAATAAAAAAATGTAAATAACATGCGCAAATACAGTGCGCATGGACAATACCACGAACACAAACACCAATATTAATACGTTCCGGTACAACAATTTGTTTCAAAACCCTCTTTATTACAAGCCGTCTTATAAATTTTGTTGACACAGGTAAACAAAACCTATATACCCAATTGAGTGTATTGGCTATGTTTTTATCCAAAACTTCCTATAGTATACAAGCCCGATTGTCACCAATATTTTTTCATTTTCTTGTCCATCTATATTTGAAAGTATTGGTAAACGGTACACTATAAAATTTTAGTTAAAAAAAAAACAAACAATTTCTATGCTATTTTCGCACCAACACAATCAAGTTTAGATGGACAAATGTAAAAGAGTATCTGCGTACTCGATGAAACAATCAGGCTTGTAATACATTTGTGTTGGTTTTGTTTTTATCTATAAATTACGCACACTATTTAATGTGCATGGATTATTGGGGATTTTTTCGTCTCTTTTTTTTGTTATTTGTTTTTTGTTTAGGAAAGAGATAATATCAATTTTACCTTTTAAAATTTTTTTTACAATTTTTACTCTCTTTTGTTTTATAGTATGGAAATGTTTATTTTATTTTACACTATATCAAAACCAACACAAATGTATATACAAGCCATGAAGTTGCGATACTTATGCCAGAAAGTGACTACTATATCTAAGTATTAGTGTTGTGACGTAGTATAATTTGTATATACTTTTATTATATGCTTTGATGTAAATAAAAAATGAATACGAATGATGGAACAACAGTATGTTGCGCACTTTATGACAAAGCAAACAACAAATTTATTATCTAACGAGAGAGAGAAGAATTGTTATTATTATTTATTTGATTATATACTATACTATATACTATGAATTTAGAGCAGAATGGACAGTGCAAAACATAAGTTTTGTTTCGTTTTTTTTCTAGAAATGTTATGTACTTTGAATTTAGAGGAGTATGGACAATGCGATAAATAATTTTTTGTTTCGATTTTTACTGTAGTCAAATTCACTAACACATAGCCAAATAGTAGTCATACTATGTTTTATTCAACCAAGCTTCATGGCTTGTATAATTATACAATAGTGTTGGTTTTGACTATATTCTAAATCAAATATCGACACGTTTTTAACTTACAATACATTCTCATGTGTATATGATTAAATAGCATGAGTATGCAATGAATACGGCTTGTAGTAAAGAAGGCTTTGATTCGTTCGCAAGAGTACTAAAACACTTATTGATTTTTGATCAATTTTGAGTAATACTTTCTATTATATAACTTTTATCGGTTTACTTAAACATGGAAGAGTAAAGGAGTAAGATTTCGTATTTTCGTTTTTTTTATGTAGGAACTAGGAAACTTAAATGATTTTCCGAGATTTATATTATGACTTTGACCTGCATAGTTTAGTTGAGCATTATCCATTACAAAAAATACTAAGTTAGTGCTCTTTTATTTTGCAACTAGTCCTTCCACGAATTAACAAACATTTTCCTGGTATATATAGTAAGACAAAATTACAATTCTTTTTAATGAAGTGTTTATTGGTATAATACTAAGGACTAAGCACTCAACTTTTAAATTAATTCCACCCGATTCCTTTTTCGGAAATAATATTTAATTTTTTCTAATCGTTTTTGACAGTTGAGTTGTTATTTTTGCAAAATTGATAGAAATTAAAATAATTGATCATTAAAATATCCATGCATCAAATTTCTTTGGGTTTCGTTTGGCATAAAAAAACAAATTAAATATGGAAAATTGCTCTAAACAGACGTAACAGTTTCCAACATAATTTATATTTTGTGAAAAAAAAAAATTTAACTTTTTGTTTCCATACAAAATATTTCATGTATCGATTAATTTGGTTATTAAAAGTTTTTTAGTTCATAGTCTTTCCGCAGTATTGCAATCATTTACTACACTACACTACACTTATTTGATTAGGAAATAGGTATGGTTTTTTAATATTTTTTGAAATCAACTTTTTAAAAGTTTCCTTATTTGGATGAAAGTTGTCTCTTAAGCAATGTGCAAACTGTGTTAATAATATAATAATTTTTTTAGTTGTTTTGACTAAATATAAGTAAATAAATTAGCTGTATCACTTAAATTTATGAATATGTAAGAAAATGGAATGAAATGCGTTTTTTTGCTTAAAAGTCTATATTGGTAGTTTCTTTTTTAAATAATTATTTAATTTTTATTTTTTTTAAATTCTTTATTATTTCTTATTTAATTACAATCTAGTCGAAGACTAATAAACAATTTTATTCTAACTTAAATTACTACATTTTACTGAAATATGAACCCTTAGGTTCATACATGTACTCCTTAGTTTTGATATTTTGATCGTTCTTTTGTTGTGCGCTATATAAAGATTTAACTTATTTTACTGTAACTCAAAAGGTTTTACTCTTTTGAGCTTTCTAACTAAATCCGTATTATCTAGTAGCTGGATAGCCTCTATGTTAACATGGTAAAATAGCCGTTATTCATGAATTCTAGCAAATTTCATAATTTCAGTTTTGATGCGGGTTCTATGACTAGATTTTTGAACCATGGTGCGTTGACAATGTTTCTTAGCATATTATTTTGGAATCGTTGGATACTATCCACGTTGTTCTGCTCTGTACATCTCCAGAGCTGTACACAATAAGTCCAAACAGGCTTTCCAGCAGAGCTTAGCGTCTCATGTCATACAGAGATATTTAGCAGTGTTTGTATGTGGTATTTCTTGATTATTTAAATATACTGGTGTTGTTGTGGCATTTTTTTGTTCAGTTGTGTGCTTGCTCTATGGCGGTTTGTAATTTTTCTGTTGTATCTGAGTTGTTATCACCTATACTGCCATGATAACTGTGTCATCGGCAAAATTGGCTATCATGTTATTTTTTGGGATTGCAACATCTCGGGTGAATATTAAAAACAGAAGTGGCCCAAGTACACTTCCTTGTGGAACTCCTGCTCTTATTTCCTTAGGTTCAAAATATCCACATTCTTGCCTGAAATATATTTCCGTTATATATGATTCCAGTATTATGCTGTACTGTTTAGATAAGATTAATTTGTGTTTGTAGACTAAACCTTCGTGCCAAACTTTGTCAAAGGCCTGCGTAGCATCAAGGAATACTGCGGAATAAATTTTTTTCTCTTAGTTTTCTCAATAATATTGGTTATTCTATGCACTTGACCAATAGTTGATTGCGCACTGCGAAAACCAAATTGGTGATTCGGAATTAGGTTATTTTTTTCAATTATTAGTGTGAGTCTTTTTAATGGAAATTTTCAAAAAATTTAGACATTATCACCAGCAATGATAAAAGCCTAAATGTTATTAGATGTGGCGATGTTCCTGGTTTGGGAATCATGATAACCTCAGCCACTTTTCAAAGTGTTGGCGATTTTCACCTGAATGCAGCGTTGATATGATATTAGTTAACTTTACCGTAGATTTTTTGCGGTTAAGTTGCTTTATTATTTCTCCGGTAATCAGGTCAAACCCTGAAAATTGTTTTTAATTTAGTTTGTTATACTTTAGAATGCGATGTAGGTGACATCTTCGAGAACTTGTATTATGTTTTGAGGTTGAAATATATTTTCGAGGTGCTTAGCAAATCTCTCAGCTTTTTGAGCTTATAGAGTTAGGACTATTAGAGAATGATCTGAGCTTATATCTTGGCGTTCTTCGACTTTTATAAAATTATAGGAAATATTTTTCGTTATAAAAAATCGATCAGGTCAGATATTTTTCCTGGATCAGTTGGTCAAAATGTTGGTTTTCCTGTTGAAATGGATTCACATCAGTTTTCTCAAATGGCAATCAGTAATTATTTTCCTTTAGTTGTAGTTAATCTAGAACCCCAGTGAGTATTCTTCGAATTGAAGTCACCACCTATTATGAACCTTTTTCCACGTTTGAAAAACTCTGAGTGTTGTTTGTTTAATATAGAATGTCTTGGTGAACAATAAAATCCTGCCACAACAATTGGAAAATTGTTGGGTTTTATATAAACCACAAAGGCCAGAAGGAATTCTTTTTCATACTTTGCTTCTTAAAAATGTTGGATATTTTTTTCATGATAACTGCACTTCCTCCCCTGGCTGAATTATCTGGATGATTATAGTGTGATATACGCAATAATCTTTAAACGTTATGTAATATTGCTTAGTAAAATGTGTTTCCACAATAAGACACACATCTATATTCTCAATATCGAGGACTGCTTGTAGTTCTTGCTGATACTGATGCTAATGGTTTGAGGATTCCAATACATGATTTTCATTTCTGTGTGGATTTGGATTAAGCTCGCAATGCTCTATCTTCCATTTTTTGTAGCCTCATCAAATTTTGTTAATTTCATGAGAATATCTTGTAATGTTTGACTGATGTCTACATCTATCGATTTTTGCTGGAGTTTATTAAAGACGCCTTACGTTGCTTCGGCATATGCAACACCTTCAATTCTTTGTTGGTGGCCACATGGTTGCCTATTGTCTTGTTTTGTCTGGTTCTCTTATCGATTTGCCGGACCATTGAGTTTTATTCATCCTTTGGATTTTAATTTCCTTTGCAACAATACATCGTCGAAAAGTAGTACAATGACCTTGACCACAGTGTACATACTTTAGATGAACTTGCGCACTGTCGCATTCTGCAGTTAGGTGGTGTCTGGCACATTTAACACACCTTGGAAGTTTGCTACAGTATTTTTGCGTATGTCCATATGATTGAATTCTTTTGCATCTTTTGATTCATCAATTTAGTGATAAATGATTCTTCTGAAACATTCGCCTTAATTATATCATAGAATGTGTGATAATTTTTAACATCATCTACTATGATATATCGACTAAGTATTTTTATCCAATGTTTGTGGTTTTTGTGGTGGTGTTGGTGTATTATTTAACCTTCTCTTTTTATTTTTCCTAGACTTATAACGAATTCAATATGTTTCTTTAGCTAAGTCTTCCTCATCGGTTTTGATATTCAATGTTTTTTACTAACATTAGAATTGGATTTTTGATTCTGCATCATTGGTGATTCGGTTTGACATTTACAATTGTTGACATTAAATTTGGTATTTAGGTTCTACTTCATTGATGGCTTTGGATTTTATGCTGCTTTAATTGCATCATGTCTTTTTCTAGTTCGTCAATTTTTTGTTGTAAATTGCGAATCAGTTACTTTTTGCCATTGTTTGTGTAACATCCGCCCTTTTTCTGAAGCACTACTTTCAAGAACAGATGTTTCACTATAATTATATGAGGTTATTATACCTGCGCTGGTGGGGTGCTTCTGTTGAGCTTATACTATTTTGGAATTGCTCCATGTTAAGATTTTCAAATGAGAAACTAAAAGTTTTCTTAGGATATCTAGTAACCTTTCCTCGTCTTTAGAACGGGCTGCTTTTTATTTTCATATACTTGTTGTTTTGTGTATGCAATGATCAGTTCTCCTCAGAATCCTTATAGATCCAGTCTCTGTTTTACTCTGCATATTGTATATTTATAGTGTAATCCACTCGTCGCTAGTATTTAGCCGATGTTTAAAAACGTTGCCCTGTTGTTACCAAGCGGAGGTATACTAGACACATTTGGTGGTCTTTACATTACAAAGTGGAATATAGTCCACGAAAGTCATGACTATAGACGATCAACTCCTCCTCTATTAAAGCGCACCCAACACTCGTGATTTTTTAATAATAAAATTGTAATGTCAGCAACTTCTTCTAACTTTTTCGTAGTTCCCCTTTAACATCCTACCTTTCGAACTCGATTCTTCGCGATCTCTATGCCGCAACTTTACATATTATACCATAAAAGAGAGCTTATATGCTAAAAAAATTGTATTTTTAAACAGTCCGATCGCAACAATATATCTAAAATATTTAATTTTCAGTACATCTTGGGGGAAACTTATTTGCTTAAAACTACCGTTTGGACTCGCGTCTACTTTCAAAAATTTTAAGAAAATACAAAATTATTTAATTCTATCGTGAAAGTTTTTATGATTTTACTCAAAGAAAGTAGCGCTCATCCGAGATTCAATCATACACAACTATTTAATTGACTGTTCCTTTAAACTATAGTTTCTTTAAACTATTATTGACGAAGTAAACGACTTATAGGAGATTCTACTAAGCGAAGCACTAAGGGAGTTTTTAGAGAACTACATTTTAAGTTCAGTTCTTACTGAAAATTAATTTATAATTACAACCTATACCGGTGACCTGAAATTTATGTCAGAGACCGCTCGTATACTGATCACATGCAACTTCCAAACACAATTCGTTGCAGATGTAATCATTACATAAATGGTTTCGTAACAGACACTGGCAAATTAGATATTATAAAACCGGTATCCTGTAGTTAGTTTTTTTATTATAGAGCTTTTATTATATGTAAAAATAACTTCACTAGCGGAGGAAATTGTACGTGGCTACCGAACAGAATTCCATCTGAATCGGTCAAAAGCTGACCCAGTTTTCATATGATGTTATTGATCATATATGATCCTTGTTTTATTATGTTTGTATTCGATGCCATGTCTTTTGGAGTGGATGCTCTCTCATTCTTTTTGGTTCATTTTTAACGTCCTACTTCATGCCAATGGTAATTAAAATGCAGATTTGTGACTTCGTATGCTTACTTTAATTATCTATAAGAATCTTTCAAAGTTCCATCTATCCTGCAAGTAGTATGTATTTGTGTCAATTCTAAATAATTTGGGGGCCGGACATACATTCAGAAGTAAATTTATAATTACATAGTCGTTTACACCTATAAACGGCATACATTTAGGGGTAAAATGACAAATATTTTTGGTTCTGATCGTTTACACATTTATATTTTAAATTTTGTATATTTATAGCATACTTTCAGGCGTAAAATTATATTTAAGTAAATATCGGTTACACATATGCAAGGCTTACATTCAGGGGTAAACTCATATTTGGTTAACCTTTTTGCGGACACAAATTTTTTTTGTACGAAAATTGGGTACAAGAATTACAAAAATGCTTATATAGGAACACAATGCTTATATAGGAAAAAAAAATGCTTATATATGAACATAATATTCATGTACCATGAAAATACCGACGACTATATCCGAATGTATGCATTTTGTCAGTTTACCACTGAATGTATGCTGTTTATATCTGTAAACGATGACGTAATTATAACTTTACCCCTGAATGTATGTTATATTTTACGTATTTACTAATTTTCGCTATTTACAATAACATTAATTCCAACTCGTAATTAATTTGTGAATAATACACTATACTTTGAAAATGGCTGTAGCATAATAAATGCTAAGCCAAATTTAAACAAAGATTTAAATTTCTTTAAATATTATTTTGGTCATTGTTTAAATTGTAGCATAATTCTAAATGTTAATAATTATAACATTCAGTTGCTGAAAACTCAAGTTCCCCAAATTCTTAGATGAAAACCCTTAAATTTTGAAAAGCTATATGAGAAAAATCTAACGGTTTTAAATTCATTCGTGGCTGATATTTGACTTATAATTCCATAAACGAGTTGTAATCTACCATTAGATATTGATTGGTATTTGCTTTTAAAATTACGAAGCATTTTCGTATTCGACTTACAACTTTAGTTGGTCGATTATACGGAGATTGTAATCCGGTCTTAACTTTATCAACCGAACAAGGACATATTCGTAATTTTCCAGCGGTTTGGGAACAAAAATATCCTTTTGAGTAGTATGTCTTGTAGAGGTCGGAATAAGGTTTTGCGTATAATTACGTAATTGTTCAACAACAAAATCAGTCGGTAGTTTGATGGGTAGACCATATACTTAATCATTTTAAATCTTCTTTAATTGTAGCTCGTATACCCAGTAAAATAATAGAGATTTATGAGGTACCTCGGGCTCTAAGTACAGATTTTAACTGCCGAAGCATGCGTTCGACCATACCGTTTACTTGAGAATGATAAGCTGTTCCGATCCAAGGAATTTCGTCAAATCTTTAAAAAGACTCGAATTGTCTTCCTATGCTTGGTTGTAATTGTCAAAGGAACATCGAAACGGGAAACATAATTATGAACAAACGATGTCGCAATATAGTAAACGTAGACATACCAGTCATACATTACGATTCAGGACAACGACTGAAACGATCGACACTTATGTGAGAATATAATTAAAATTGTTTGAAGTTTGTAACAGTCCAACTATATCAATATGAATATGTTCAAAACGTGTATTAGGCATTTAAAATTTATCAGGCATGCTAAAAAAGATTGTGCCCAAATATTGCCATCTTTGTTTAAATTTGGCCAAAAATAACGAGCAGAAACCAAATTACGGGTTGCACGAACCCTTCAATGTGAGATATTATGTAAACATTCATAATTTTTTTTCCGAATAGGACAGCTCCTTCGCCGTAGAAGCTTCTCCCCGTAGAAACTTCGCGCTAAATCTCCAACCCCGGAAATTTAAAATGCTCTAACTTCAAATTGGAGTTATAGTGGGATGTCCGGAACCAAAAAGTAATTTCTGAAGATTTAAGTCAGCTTTTTTAGCCGAAATAATTAACTGATAGTCAAAACTATCATAACCGGATGATAAAACTAAAGTATCATTGCCAATGCGGAAAAAACAAAACCGCTTACATGCTGTTGTAAATATCTGTTGTAAATGGACAAATGTAGTCAACGTGTCTCGACACTCGTGGACTATGTTCAGCTGAACACTATGTTCAGCGGTAGCCACATTGAGTATAGGATCACTCAAAAGATGAGGTAACAAAGCAAAGGATGCTAATTCACGTTTTAAAATCTAAATCACCATCTAAATCTCATCAATGTTTGTGCGGCATTACGTAAACAAAATGACATATACATGTAAATACAAACAACCCAAAACGGGTAATGATTGCGGTTTGTAAATATCTTTGATGGCAACTGGAATCAAATAATAAGCCACAGTAAGTTCATGGAAATATGTTGAATTTGAGAAATTGGATAGCCTGGATCCCCACGGCCACCAATCTTGGTCTTTTTCCGGACCATGTGGAAGGCACAAGAAACAGAGGATGCCGATGGTTGGCAAATTCTTAAGTCAACCATGTGCTGACACTCGTTTTGTGCTGCTTTAGGTTACATAGAATCGACCTTATGTGGTGTTCAGTAATGGCGTTCGGTAACAATATGATGAACCACTGAATGTTTAACAGGAAAATTGTAATTAGGTTCGGCTATTAAGGCGGGAAATTTCTTAAGAATTTCCCCATAGCTGTTGTCGAAAATGACGTGAATTGGAGTTAATTCATCAACTTCCATTACGAGAGCATTGATTGATAGTTTCGTCGCTGAATCAACCAGCCTTTTACGTTTAAGGTCGAATAAACCAAATTTTACAAGGAAATCGGCACCAATAATTGATCGACTTACTGCCGCAAGAATAAGAGCGTGAGTGATTGTCCTTCTAAGACCTAAATCTATACCGTAAGCAAACGTGTGCCGTATAGGAATTCAGTGGGTCGTTTATATGCAAACGTCATTCGTTTTTATACTCGCGTCTGCCGCTGCACAAAAATTCGGTGAAACCGTCGCATTATTACTTCCAATGGTTCTAAATTTAGCATCCATCCAGCTTATTTAAACTTGAAATCTTGAAAATATCTTGAAAAAATCGAGAATAATTTTAATTCAATATTAGGGTTTCTTTACACTTGTGTTGGCCGCTTTTACGAATGAAACGATTAATGGTACGAGTCGGAATTAGTTTTTTTTCTGGCCATCTATATAGAATTCTGTGACTGACCCCGCTTGTATTTGCACGGTTTGATATACCGATGTGCTTTGTTGCTAAAAATGATGGTAGAAACAAGTACCATCATAACGTGTATGTTTACCTTTTGAAGGCTCGACGAAAGATTTTGATCTACACTCGGGTGGTCTAGAGTGACTATTGTTGTTGCTGTTTTGTAAAAAGGTATAGTGGCGAGATCAAGAACTGAAAACTAGTATAACTGTTGCTTAGGCGTCAAATATTCAAAGATTCCGTTAGCCTGCTTCTTGAGAACATCCCGTTTTGATAATTGGTGAAAGGCTACGTACCCACAATAAACTAATTACTTGATCGGAAATAATATTTCCGGCTAGTGCTCGGATGGACCGTAACACCTCTGACGGTCGGCCATCACCTAATTCTTGACCTGTTAATAATTGTTGTAACTTTCCTTCGGCTGAAAGAGCTTATCGGTCCAATAAAGTATTATTTTATGATGCAGATAAATTCTCGTTTGGTTGGTTCTGTAGGAAACCATCGATCTTTTTACATGCCGTAGTTGGTAGAGCCATAAGAGTGGAGAGATATTTTGTTTCATTTGTCGCACATTACAACTTAAACTGTATTTCTAACACAGTGAACCAAGTTCTTGGGTCATTCACCCAAAATTCTTGTAGCTTAATTGCACGGGCCGCAACTTCTGGTAACGCATCAGATAAATACGGCTAATCGTGTTGCGGTGCCGAAGTAATCATAAAAGTCTGACTTGTGTCCATGCTCTCATAAGCAACGAAGTATCGAAGATCTAAAAATATAAAATAAAAATTAGTTAGCACGAAAATTAAGTGAAATAACTGTTAAACTGACTAAATGCATCATTGCAATTAGAATAAAATCCAATTGATATACATTAATACACGCACAAAACGCTAAAATTTAAATCTAAATAAAAAAATTATTTAACACGAAAATTAAATGAAATAATCGTTAAACTGACAAAATAGGTCCGCCATCACAGCTGTCAATTTTGAAGCTATCATCTTTTGACATTTGACAAGTAAAAACTACGCCATTGCTAAAAATGGTACGATACACGCTACAACAACGCATTGAAATTGTTAAATTCACTACAAAAATGGTGAAAATTTTGCAGTCACAGTTCGCAAAACTAAAGCAAGAAAATGGTGAAAAACTCAAGCCGGTTGATCACCATAAACGTCGTATCTTCGCTGATTGGGTCCTTTAAATGCATCAAAATGATCCGGATTATCATTAAAAAATCTTCAATGATGAGGCCCATTTTCACCTCGGAGGCTACGTTAATAAGCAGAATTGTCGCTTTTGGGCTCAGAAAATCCAAGAATTATTGTTGAAAAGCCTCTCCATCCTCAACGTGTTACTGTTTGGTGCTATTTTTTCGTAAATGAGGCTGGTGCAACTGTTAAGGTGAATGGATTGCGCTACCTTGGTCGGAATTGGAAGATATTGATGTGAACGACGTTAGCAAGACAATGGTGCCACACAAGCAACGATACAATCGCAATTTTGCAATAAAAGTTCCCTGACCGTGTTATTTCTCGAAGAGTTGATCACAATTGGCTACCGAGATCTTGTGATTTAACATCTTTAGACTTTTTTCTGTGGGGCCACGTGAAAGATGATGTCTATCCCAATGCTCCACAATCGATTCAAGACCTTAAAGATGGAATTCGTGAAGTTATCGAGGACATACAGCCGCAAATGTGCGAATTGGTGATGGCAAATTTAATGAAAAGGATATGGTGCTACAAGAGTAGCCGTGGTGGCCATTTGGCTGATATCGTTTTCAAATGTTAATGGCATACCTTCCTCTTTACAATGAAATAAATATTCTTTGATTTCTCTTAAAAAATACCGTTTTTTTTAATATCAAAATGACCCCTCTTATTCGAAAACCCTTTATATTAAACAAGTCCTGTCTTGATGTTGCTCAATATCAAACAAACTGAACTGACTGTGGAATTTTCTCTTATTTACAATTATTTCCAACTTATTTGTTCAAAAAAAAGTTTGCTCTCTTGTTGTCTTCAATAGTTGGTCCATCTTGCACATTAAACAATATACCCTGATAAATCAGTTGCTTTTATTTTAACCTATTCAAATTCTCTGTTACTTTTGATACACTTTTCTAATAACTTCAGTAAGAAAGATCCTCCCCTAACAATTGCATACCTTAAAATTGTTTGGCACGTTTGAAGATGTACTTTCCACAACTCATCTTATTTGCTTAGGGATGCCAAATATGTCAAATAATTGCGTTTATCAAGTACTAAAAAAACATACAAAAGTTTAACCTAAAATATAAAAACCTCCACATTTTATTATTGCTTACTACTGCCATCTCTTGTAAATTGTAAATTTTAAATTAATTTTTTTGAGTTTGCAGTGACAACTTGCGGCAATCATCAAGAATTAAAAACATTTTCTAGTGTGCCTTTTTGGGTAACATGATTTGTTTTAATAAAATAAATCTTTCGAAAACCTTCTTCCTCCGCCTGTAAAGTGATTCTTTCTAACATTATGTAAATCAATAATTTGTATGTCGTGCACAGAAAAGCTATGCCGGGATAGTTTTTTCAAGTGTCGAGTAACAAGTGTCAAGAAACTATGCTTATTGCTGAGATATGTATTTTTAAGACTGTCACACTTCCACCGTTCACTTTTTTTCGCCTAAAAATTATTTTAGCGGTTCCCTAGTCAATTTTTTGAATATTTTCGATTTGTGGCAAAGTTTTGATAGACTAAGTTTTGATTTAATGAAATATGCGAGTCTTTTACACGTTTATTGACCGATACACATCTTAATTAAACAATACTATCTATTTACAATCCACTTGTACGAACAAATATAATTATAATAAGAAAAGTTAATAACTTAATTATAGGTATAAGAAAAACTATCGCCGTTTGTCACTATTTAGAAGGTTACTGCACAATGATGAAATTAAAACGTACTGACTTGTTCGTCATCGATACGGTCGATTAGACACAAGATCGAATAGAAATTTGTAGCACCGTCTTATATTTCTATATAGAACTAATCAATAATTCTACTGCGCCACAAATCTTAAAGTTTAATAACATTCCAAGTAAACATAAACATAAACATAAACAACTTTCGATAGTTTTTTTTTTTAAATTTTTAATTTAAGAAAATAACAACAAAATAATTAAAAACAAATTTAACTAGAAATAAAGTTCTATACCTATGTTTGTGGCCAACACCACCAATCAGCATGGGTTAAAAACGAAAACAACAAAATTCAAGATGTTTTTTTTTTTACATTTTTTTTATGCTTATATCAATACAAAACTATATAATACAACTTATACAAGTTTTGTTATTTATAAATAATTCCAATACTTGTTTAAAACTATCCCACTTATTTTAGTTTTACGCGATTTTATATAAACAAAACGCAAAAAAAAACACGCGATCGAAACGTGATATTTTAGTTTAAGTCAAGTTGACATCATTTCAAAAGCGTTGTGTATAGATGTTGTGTATATTATATATACATAATACATATTATATATATGTGTATGTCTGTATATTGCAAATCGGCGTAAATATATAAAAATAACAATAAACCGGTTTATGCTCAAGAAAAGCACCAAGCGTAAAGTAGAAAAAACAAAAATTGCGATCAAAAAAGTTCACTCACATATTTGAAATAAAATTTTTGTAAACAAACCGCGCAACATATTTCGATTTGTGTGGTGTGTTCCGGCGTTAATACTATCGTATGTATATATGTATACCACTATAAAATGGCAATTTCATATATATATATATATAGAAAGAAATCTATAAGAAAGCATAATACATATATATATCATGATATAAGCGAATTATAAACTTTTACTCCACACATTGCAAAATAGTTGTGTAGACGGTTATTGCGTTTCAAAGTTACAAATCATCAAATAAACAAATTGTTGATGTTTACCAAAACTATAACGCATATACAACAATGATAGTGCAAAAGCCTTGACAGCTTGAAATTATTCTAAATTAGGCTTCAGGGTTACTTGAACGTGCTGGTTTCGATTTTAGAAGACATATATATATATATACATACATACATTAATAAATTGCACACCTTATTTGCACAAATTGTCATTAATTCGCCGATGAATCATCATGTTGATCTTCAAATTATTTTGTTGATATATATATATATTAATGGCTTTGCGTGATAAATTAATTAAACGTTTTATCTAATTTTTTTTAATTATTATCAATTAAAGTTATTAATTGGGAAAGTGTGTGACTAATTTTGTTGAATTCCAGTAATTTGATTAGATTGTGATTTAAAATATTTATGTTGATTGTTTTTGACCGCATTAAATTGATTTGAGTATGTAATTGGCATGAGGTTGTTCTAATCTATATTAGAGAAACACAATTTGTTTGTGTTCTTTTCTTTCTGTTCTGAGGCTGAATTACTATATCTGACATTTTTTCTAGTAGAAACGAGGAATGGTTTAGTCTTATTTATCTTTTGTTTTCGGTGGATAAAAAGATATTACAAAAGACCTTCATAACCTTGCAAAAGTGTCTGATTCTTATCGACTAAACCCTGACTCCCATTTTCTTTGCCTTTTTGCCTTGTTACACTACTGATAAGTATTACTTCCGGCTGCCATCATTGCTCAAGCACTCAATGGCAGTATGGAGACCATCACACTCAAGGCAGTATGGAGAATCGTCGTGCTTGAACTTATACATATAAGCACGAAAACAACCATGCCCAGTTAGGAACTAAATCACGTTATTTATTCGGTGAACGAATTAATCAATGAGTCCAATGTCCTTTCCGCAAATTGTTTCTTTTGGACCTGTCACTCGTTCACAGTTTCCGCAAGGACCATATTTTCTGGTGCCCATCTCCACAGCGGGTATACATAGTTAAACGCTCCATAGCTAATAAATTCACTGCATAAATTCACTCCATAGCTAATAAATTTTTTGGAACCGTTCAAAAAACTGCTTATATGTGCACTTTTCATAGCACTCGCCCAAATCGGTGCGCCATAAATCAGAATAGATGTAACCACGTTACTAAGTCTGAGACTCTGGTAGGCACCACCTATGTTCGGCATTATTCGTAATAAAGCTCCATTTAATCTCCCAGATTTGTCATATACACAGAGTCCAAATGGGGATTTAAATTATTATCTAGGTTCGATTATTATTCTCAGGTAAATAATAAAATGTTTAGACACAATATGTTGTCCATCCACTTTAACCTTTATGCTTTAGATCCTTTTCCTTCTGAAAATCACAATTATTTCCGTCTTTTGTTGTTCTACATCTTCTCTATGTTTTTCTATAACTGCCACATCATCCGCGAAGCCGACAATTTTTGCTTATTTTGGTATCGGCAGTTTAAAAATGCTATTATATATGCAGTTGTCAACGCTACATTAGAAATTTCATCAGGAGTGGAAGCCTTATTGTGTTCCACTTTGCCACCACTTTGCTGTTAAAACTTACTCCATTAACAATTTTTTTGTTCTTTGCCGTCATGCGCAAGGCGCACACCTTGGCTTGGTGATTGCTGTATATGTATAGATCCTTACTTCCCAACTTTAGCTATGAGGCACTAAATAATTAATGTGAGATCAACTATCGAGCTAGCTTTACACCTACAAAACTTTGAGGTGCTACAAACAACCAGCATTACCACTGGAAGTAAGGAAAATGCTTCCAGAAGAGTTTTACCTCTATTATTAGTAACTCAGCTTCCCTAGTCAACGGTCTAGGCATTAAAACCGCCCGCAATTAACAAAGAGCTATGATTGCGTGTGTCGCTAATCAGACGGTCTAGAAAGGCATTTAACTATTCTATGGTTGCTATAGGTTGAATATAGTAGCTATAGATACGAATATAATCGTTTTTTTTTGTGTTTTGAATCCTGCAATATTTTCTGGAGCCGGAGCTTCACCAACTCTTTCGCGGTTAATTTTTAACGTCCTACCTTACGCCGTCACCAGCCAAATCGAAGACGCACGAATACAGGTTCAATTTTAAATCCATCTGCACATTGCATTGCTCCAGTAAGCCTGTACTGACACGGACTATGGTTTGGTCTATGGATTCTGCACTCCAACAGGGGGTCATAGTTGTGTTATTCGTCATATACAATCGTAATCAGGTAAAGAAAAACCTCTTTTGCAATCCTTCCCCGTTGGGATTCGAACCCGGGATTCGAACCTCCCGTCCCAAACACCGCAGCTTTAACCACTGCGCCAATTGCTCGGTTACCATCGTTTTTACATTATAACCTTTTACAAAAAGTAACTTCTTACAGACCCACACAGCAGTGCGATTTGCGAAAGCTGCTGCCCAAGTCTTACTATCAAACTTTGCTTATTGTTCGCATACAATGACATCGTCTGCATCCAAATCACTTACTTTTTATTGTAGCAGATCTTGAGCAGTGATTAATAATTAGTTCGATTAACCTCATCTTCTCCATTTTATTTGCAACGCCATCTAATATTTTGGACCCTTCATACTACCGGCAGAATGACTGTTCCCTTCAATGGGTTTATTACTAAAAAGGATGCATTTCGGATCATTACTTCAGCTATTTACGATATGACCCTTTCTCCGGAATTCCTATAAAGCTTAGACATATCCTTTAAACTCGTACATTGTTCAGCATGATGACCCTATTCGAGACATTTTAAATTTTTTAAAGACTTATTAATTTCTTGAATTCGGCAAATCACCCAACCAATCCTTATTTTCCCTTTGGATATGCCATTTTCTGCTATTTGCCACTGCCATTTGTGTCCCGATATAAGAAGCTTTCAACGATTTTATAGAGGCTATACCTTTAATTTCTTTTACCAGCCATTCAGGAGTATGAAATGTTGTACTGTGGATTCACTAAATTAATATCCCTTATTTTTATAATGGTTTTCTGTGTCAAGGCTTTATCATCGGCTTCCTGACCAATACTTTTCTCCAATTGGGATGGGAAAACTGCGGTAGGTTCCCCAGTGCATTCCAACTCTAGCAAAAGATCACCCTATTCGTTGTTTAGTGAATATAAATAACTTTTACCCTAGGTTAAAAGTTCTGGGTTTGCCTTCGCTTTCCTTAGCTGTTCACCGATATAAACCCCCTTTTTTAATTAATGCTTTTAATTAATTAAAATCCGGTCGAGTTGGTTGTTTTCGATTTTTTGCGCCGTTTTGGTGCTACTTTTTGCCATTCTGGTTTATCTCCTACCTTATTTAGCCGGCTTGAAAATCGCTTATTTAGCTATCAAAAACTACGAATTCCAACCGAAAACTATAAAAAAGAGCCTGTTGTAGTATTGGTATAAAAAGCTGCATTAAAAATATTATTTGATAGTGCTGATGTAAGCGAAGTAAAAAACGCCTAGCAAATCTAAACTATTAAAATTGATTTTAATAAACTTTGCTCCTTAAAATGGCTCCTGTCTTTGGGAAGTACTCAAATGGCTTGTAAAGTTCTTATAAACGAGTTCCACCACATAGTATTTGCATTTCGTCTAAATTATAGGATCGTTTAATAACAACAAAAGAAAAAGAACATACAGGCATAATTTAACTGGCCCTCCGCTTTAATGTTTATGATCTCGCGGCTTAAGGTTGGCACTTAGAACAATCTTATGCGCGTTTGAGAGTAAAATCTGAAAAGTTTGTTTTGCAAGGCCATACGTTGATTTACCGTGCAAATAATCTCAGCATCTTGGGGTTGGATTTCTTCTAGGGCCCCAGGTAAAAATGTCTGTTTTGGGTTTTAAAGCAGTCGATAATAGTATATGTACCCTAAGAAAGAAGGGCAAAATATTGTTAGCAATAGCATTATCGAAGCCCATCATCATGTGATCGGTCTATTGAAACTTCGATTGAGATTGCCTCTATAATCGCATGGAAAAACGAAGTGGTCCTTTGAAAAACTGCTAAGTTAAGTCATTTTCACACAATCGAGACTGGAGAAGTGGTCAAAATCGAGAAGTTAAATGGAGAGTTTTTACAATCTACACATACAATAACTAAATAAGCACTTTTGAGTGTGTTGGTAGTGGCAAAAAAGAAGGAGGCCAATTTTTAATTTCTTTACATATGAACTATTAGGGAACCTGTCTTAAACATTTCTCCATTATCCAGTACCATACAGTTCCGCGAAATAATCGCATGACTTGCTTCATTGGGATTGTTATAACATGGTTGGCTTTTGTTTTTTTTAGCCTTTTAACTAATACTCCCGATTCACTACGAAACTCTTCGAGCATGTTTCTTACTCCTCTAAGCCGCAGGTCTTCAAAAAATACATTTTCGGCAATCTCCACTACTTCGGAATGTTTTGCACATTAAGAATTCTCATAAATTCCATAAATTTTTATTGGATTCATTATATCTGAGACCAACGTTATTTCATGGGTAAGCAGTGCATAATCTTCTAAATAATGGATTTTTTAGCCATCTTGTTAGTGAGATTAAAAATCGTACTCTTCGAGGTGCAAACGCCATCGAGTTGAACGAGAATACGGATTTGACATACCAAATAATCATACCATTGGCTTATGATTACTAATAAGTTTAAATTTCTTTTCATCAAAAATGTTTTAAAGGCCAAACCACACCTAAAAGTTTGTAGCGACCATCGCTACACACACAATGAAAATTATTTAGATATTTCGTGCAATTCCATATAATTCGCTAACGCTACATGTACACTGTACATAAATATATATAGAGCGTAAAATAGCTATTACACATAGCACTCGGTCGCCATGGCCTGATGAGATGACAAATAACTTTTAACAAAATTATTTACGATTCCGCATCAGATCGAAACTGAGCTTTGCTTCGCACAACATCCAAATCTGAATAATTAAAATAATGACGTCAACCGCCGTCGTTATAAGTTCTTTCTTACTTACAGAGTAATTTTTCTCAGGTTTGGTCAAGGCATGACTAGCAAAAACAACTGGTAGTTCACGCTGGCTTCAAATATCTGTGAAAGCACTGATCCGAAAGGTTTATCGCTTGGGTCAGTCGTAATTGTAAAAGGTTGGTCAAAATTCAGGATACTTTTCGATAGTCTTTATCTTACCTGGATCAGGTTTCATCCCATTGGGTCCAACTATAGTTACATATATAGATTTATATGTCCAAAATAAATTAACTCCTAACGGAGAAATTTACAGTTTTCCAGATTCCACTTTAAGGCATTTGAGATCATTTAGACCTGACAACACAGTATTCATAAGATTTTGGATGGTAGCTGGTGTTGTTTTTAATCCAAAAAGCATAAGGTTAAAATGGTCCCGCATTTGTATTCGTTTTTGGTTTTGCTTAGTCATCAAGTAACACTTGATGATATTTGTTCGTCATATCCATAATACTAAAGTAAGATGCCTTTCCCGCTTCTTTCTCCAAGATTTCCACGATGTTGGGCAAAGAGAACACACGATTCAATGTTACATCGTACCACATGCCATTTATACTCGAACCATCTGAAGTCTGTTTAGGTACGGACAAATGTGGAAAATTCCACCTGCTATCACTTGGTTCAAATATTCCTTATTTTAACATTTTATCTACTTGTTGATTTTGTTCTGTTTTCATTACATTATGCCAATATTTTTAGTGGATAGGTACATAAAAGGAAGTTGTAGAATGCCACTGTTAATTGCATGATATTAAAACTGATTCCTCTTTTTTTAGCTATCAAATTAATTTAATTTGAATTACTATACGTGGTTTAGCAATTATATTTCCATCAAATAGGCCTGGAACTACATCTTTAGATAGGCATATAGGTATTCTGCATTGTTTTGAGATTGTTGCACATAGTAGTTGCTTCTTTGTGGAGTAAATATTTTAGCTTAAGATGTTATTAGGTCACGTAGAATTTGTGATGGTTTTAACGGTATTTCTAACGTTTATCAAATAAATGTTATAAAATTGAGTAATATTTTCTAGTACTTGTTAGACATTCAGTTATTGATTCATTGGTGCTGGAAATGAAGTACTCTTGTGGCTTTCGAGACAAACGCAGTTACAATATAACAAATCCTGGGCACGTAGGAAAGTTGAAATAACTATCTATCAATTTTCTCATTAGGAGAAGAATCCAATCCTAATTTTATCTTCAAAAGTAATTTTTCCTTTAGAAATAAGATATAGATAATTTTTGATCTTCTAATGCTTAAGTGTGTCTTTGATTATGTCTGTTATTCTATGTTTTTGTTCTGTCGTAAATAAAAACATAAAACATAAATTCGCATGAAGTGCAAGAGAAACAAAAATGTTTTGCAGTAATCAGTACTGCAAAAATAGTACCATTATTTACTACAGCAGTAACTAGAATTTACTGCATTAGCACCATAATTTACTTGAAAATATATCAAGTCAAGAATATTTTTGCAGTACTTTGAATACATTTTTCAAAGGCGTTCAACTAGAGGCGACAATAGACGAAGGCGATCGATTTCAATAGTAGGGCCCAGACTAGAAAGCCAAATCTCAAATATCATTAAGATATAATACACATCATACACTTAATACACATTCCCTTAGAAAATCTAGTAATGTCGAGCTGAACAGATCCAAACTATTGAATCTATGCAAATAGTTACATTTTATATGTTTAGTTGGCGATCGATTTGGGAAGGCCACGGTTTGTACAGGATAGGGACAGTTAAAACAACTGATGAAGGCCAATATTTTTGATTGATAATATATAGGTTAAACTTTTTACATCGTACGAGTATGTCGTAATTCATATAATCAGTTGACGTTACATACATTGTTGACTGAAAAATAAAATTAATAGTACATACAGATCTTTGAAGTCTCTACTCCGCCTAAATATGTAACCTAATATTTTGAATGATTTAAAAAATAACTTCGAATCGAAAGTAATTTCTATATTTTTAACTGGTTTAGGCTATCCAGAATAGTGCCACTAATTCTGTAAAAATAATCAATTTTACTATAGACTTGTTGATAAGTGTTACAGAGACACGCTTAAGCACATCCCCACTTAATGTAGCTACAGACTAGTGATAACCAGCGTCAATTATTTCCTCAATTATTTGAATCGTTCTAAATTCTGCAAATCACCCGCGTAGATCTGGTTTGACTTAATAAATTTAAAATTTCATCTGGATCTTCCGCATATTCAGCCAAATTTAGTACTGTTCGTTTTTTATATTTACTCATTTTTTTAAGTTTAAAATTGTCAATCACAGCCCAGCAAATAGTATAAGCACACCTTGTTAACAGCACGAAGTATTTCCTCTTTCTGATTCATTTTCAACTTTACTCGATATATATATATTTTCAAAATATTTTCAAAAATTTGTAGCTTTGGAATATGCTCGCTAGTCCGTTTGCATTCCAGGTAACAATTTTAACGTTCTACTAACTTAACTTTTTTTTTTATAAAGTTTAAAGCACTTATAATAATATTACATCTCCTGAATTACATGATTTCATTTAGTTCCACATTTGCACACTCCGAACAAAAACGAGTTTCTTGAAAATTTATTGGTCATAGCTAATTTGATTTTCACAATGTATTTGTGCACATGCCGCATTAAATTACGCACGAGCCTTAACAAACCAGGCATATATCCATAAAGTTCTGAGCCAGAAAGTGTATTCTTTGGCTCTAAGTCTTGTGTGTGTGCCTGAATAATGGTATTGTAGGCGAATTTTGTTACAACTGCGGCTGTTTCGTTGCCTGATGATCGCGAAAGCGTGTCTGCAACCACATTATTTTGCTGTATTTGTGCTAATAGATTCTTTAAACATTGTGAATTTAAATCCAAGGGACGTGGTTCAGAGGCTAATGGTTGGTTTAAATGATAAAGTCCCGACCTTTTACGAAATATCGTGTATGTTTGATAGCGAGCACTTGTGAATATTTTTGAGTAAAATCTCAGAGTTTCCCAACAGATCCTCTTTAATGTCTTCCTTAATTGTGCGGTTATTTTATCTTTGTATGTCATTCCTTACCTTTTGCATTTAACTTTGTAGGTATATAGAGCTCGTTATGTAAACTTCAAATCCTAGTTGCTATTATTAAAAGTAAATTTTTACCCGAAGTACTTTTTTTAATTAGTTCCCGAATTCACCGGCAAAATAATTTCCAACCACACGATAAAATCTCTAATTTTTTTTTTTTAATTAACTTTCACTTTTTTTGCTTGCACGATAACCCTAAAAAAGATAAATTAGATATACTCGTAACAACAGCAAATGTAACAATCTTATGCCATTCCATTCGCTAAAAAAAAATCTCTTAGATTTCACATTGAAAGCGCACATGATTATTTTAGCATATGCAGGAGAAAATTTTTTTTTTTTTTTTTT
Source organism: Tipula confusa (assembly GCA_963556175.1). Taxonomy (NCBI): domain Eukaryota; kingdom Metazoa; phylum Arthropoda; class Insecta; order Diptera; family Tipulidae; genus Tipula; species Tipula confusa. Next base: position 110,002,597 of record OY744475.1, read on the forward strand.
AACAGAATTGTTCAAATCTTCTATTTGGTGTGGTGAAATTTTTATTTTTTTTAAGAAAATTTAATTATTTTAAAATATCGTTTAGAAAAAAAAAATAATAATAAAATTTTGCAAAATAAATTGGTGTCATGATTTAAATTAATTTTCCGGCTTTTGCTCAAAATACTTATAACAGTGACATGCGACTTGAAACGGAGAAATTCAGTTTAGATCACATAACTGATATAATTTTGTTACGATGCTACAGCACAGCATATTATTACACATACATGCAGTGTACAAAAAAAAAATTCTTTTTATTAAAAAAGAAAAATTGGAAAACGTGTGTTTTTTCATGCAAGTATATTTTTTTAGTGTACGTGACGATATATGAACGTACAGTACACTCATTTAATCGGATATAATTTCTCGTTTCCTTTGCAACCCATAATAAAGACTGTCGTCAAAATTATTTCGGTGAAAATGAATATGATGATTGCAACCGCTTTTACCTATATATAAAGAGACCGCACTTCATAAGATTTAATTAAAGTGATAAATAATTGTTAGATATAGAGCAAGGTCTATATCATATTTATACATGTTTTAAGTCACGTCCACCAAATCTCTTGGTGCGTAAAATAATTGTTGTTAGTTATTTAAATTTAGATTTATGATAATAGTTGCCCTTCATAATCATAAATATTAAATACTAGAATAAATCGTGGGTGAATAAGAGGAATCAATAAGTTTTAACTTGACAGATTACGATTAGTTAAAATTAACAAAATTGTTATTGATTAAACCTTTTTGTTTTTGCTAAATATGTTAATGAAGATTCGATTCTCGGAATTGTTTACAAATTAATCCTTGACGTGATTTTAAGGTTGAGGGTTTATTGTTTGTAACGTTTAATTAGTAAACATAAATTAGAAAAAAACACATCTTTTCTACAAACTTAGACTTTTATTAAAATAAGACATTAAACGAAAGTTCACAGAAGTGAGCATTACAGTGGTTAAACAAAGTGGTTTCTGTGATTGATTGATTAAATAGAGAAGGAAGGGAAAGGTATTATTTACATTTATACATGTATGAATACGCCTAAACTGCCTGCAACATCAATTTTCCGAGAGTATCGGGATATTTTTAAAAATTTCCAACTATCATCCTTAAATAAAAATAAGATTACTAACATTGGATTCTACTTAAGGCTACCGCCTCTTAAGACTTACCACCAATAAATGCGGAACAGGGTTTTGAAAATTAAAAAAAAAAATTAAAAAAAAATTGGTGAGATCGAACAAAATAAGTCTGATATATAAGAAAAAAGTGCACCGAAATAACAGATTCAAAAAAATAATTTAACACGAAAATTAAATGAAATAACCGGTAAACTGACAAAACAATTCAAGAGAAAATCTAATTTATCTTTTTTTAAACGATGCAGTTTTTGTCATCCTATAGATAAGGTGGAAATCGATTTGTCATGCATTACTAATCACATCAGAAAAGAGCGACATGAGAATTTAAAGTTGGGAAATTAGATTCCAAAAAAGGACGTAACTGACGTAACTGTTTGTGCATATTTGGGGGCCTGATCCCTGGTAGATTAGTTCTCCTCCACGATTTTTCTTGTTATAGTGAGGTAGGGGCCCACTCTACGACCACTCGTATGATTATTAAAAACACTCTCCTCCCAGTGGAACCTTCAGGTTACACGATACCATCCCGAAAACGTACTGGCCGATTTGTATTGCGCCAACTTGATCTCGTGGTTGTTGTATTTGAACGGAATTTAATGGGTAAAGATATTCGTTTGGGTGAAAGCCCGGTGGTTTCTGCCAAATGCCGACTAACGAACACTTTGGTTGCTGCGTGTCGCGTTTCCGAGGTTGGTTCCAACTCCTTGAAATGTTGTTTGAGGCTCTTTATAAATTCTGACTGTGGTACTGTATTTTCAATGTTTACCAAAAATTGCCCCGGTATGCGTTTAGTATCATCGTACACTAACTCTGCTGAGGTTGCTCCTAATTCTTCGCGATAAGTGGTTCTTAACCCTAACAGGGCCGATGGTAAAATAACCGACCAATCTGTCCTGTTATAGCACATAATGGTAGCTTTTAACGTACGGTGCCAACGTTTGATCATACCGTTGCACTTAGGGTTATATGCTGTGGTACGTTTGCGCTGGAATCCCAAAAGGCTAGACAATTCTTTGAATAGGTGCGATTCGAATTGGGCACCCTGATCAGTAATTATAAATACAAGGTGAATGCTACTGTAGAGGCTGTGACGGCGATGGCCTCAGCTCATCGCGTATGGCGATCAATCATCGTGACGCAATAATGGTTACCTTCAGATTCTGGTAGTGGCCCAATCATGTCTACATGGACTTCGATGAATCGCTTGGTCGTGATTTCATAAGACGCGGTCGTTGAGCTGGTATGTCGGAAGATGTTCGACCTTTGGCATGGCTTGCAAGACTGAGCGAGTGTTTCCACATCTTTTTTAATGGACGGCCACACAACGTGGTCCGTCAACAATTTTACAGATGCCTTTATCCCGGGGTGTGCTAAGTTATGAATTAAACACCTGAGTTCGAAATTGGTAGGGTATATACGGTCGAGGTTTCCCTGTTGATATATCACAAAAAATAGTTTTGACCGAGTTGAATTGGAGTGTAAATTCTTTGAACTTCATCGTTGTACTGTCGTCCGTGACTAACTTTGTGACTTAGTCACTTTGTGACTAACTCATGATCGGTGTGCTGTGCTTCCGCAATAGCATTGAAATCGATAGTTTCGGGTCAAATTTTCCGATCGTACGTGAAAGTGTATCAGCGACATTGTTCGCCCTAAATACGTGTTGTAAGTCGGTCGTACACTGGCTTATAAAGTCCAAAACCGATGTTGTCGTGGTGATGCCTTTTCTAAGTGTTGCCTAAAGGCGAATGTTAATGGCTTATGGTCGGTATATAGCGTAAAACAACGTCTCTCAACCAAGTACCGGAAATGCCTGATATCTAGATACGTTGCGAGTAATTCGCGATCATATGTGCTATATTTTGCTTGAGCTCTGGTTAATCGAACGGAGAAAAACCCTAAGGCTTGCCATGCTTGGTTGACGATGGTTGAACAACTGCTCCGATTGCAGTATCTGCGATGCGTCGACCATGATCGACATTTTTGCTGACAATACTGGATATGCCAGAGACGTAGCTTCCGATAATTTTGATTTGCAGTTATCGAACGATTTTATTGCTGGTTCCGACCATTGAAAAACGATAAATGTGGTATATGATCTTCTCGTGAAGTGGACGCTATTAAGATGTCGTCTAGATAGGCAAAACAGTAGGGTAATCCTCGCAATACCGAATGCATTAACCGTTGAAATGACTGAGCCGTGTTTCGGAGTCTGAAGGTCATTTTAACAAATTTATACAGCCCAAAAGGCGTGGCTATTGCCGTTTTTGGGATAACTTTGGGTTCTATTGGGACCTGGTGATATGCTCATACTAGGTCTAAGGTACTAAATGTTTGTGAACCCGCTAGTTGCGCGGAAAAATCCTGCAGATGCGGAATAGGATAGCAATTTGGGACTGTCACTTGATTTAATGCGCGGTAGTCTCCGTATGGGTAACATTCGTAATTTTTCTTTTTTACTAAGTGCAGTGGGCAGGACCATGCGCTTCTGCTTGAGCGACATATGCCATGTGCCAGCATGTTATCAAAATGAGTTTTTGCTATTTGTAATTTGTCGGGAGCCAGTTGGCGTGTTTTACACGAAATGGGTGAAACTTTGGTTTCCAAAAAGTGAGTCACACCGTATTTTACCGGTCCGGTGTTGAGTGATTCTCGGGTGATGGAATGGTGTTGAGTCAATAAGCGCGAAATGTCTGGACTTATTTCAGTCTTGTTAATGATTGATAATGATGAGTTTGACAACACTGTAAGGGAATTGACGGTGTACACGGATGTTAAAAGATCTATGATTTGACGTTTTTTAATATCCACAATGATTCCGGTGCTACGTAAAAAATCCGCTCCCAAGATTGGCATTGAAACATCCGCGATAATGAATTTCCACGAAAAAACACGCCTGAAAATGCGGGTGCCGTATTCCTTAATGCGCGTGTGATTGGCAGGATATAAATTAAATATAGCCTCGATATTTGAAATATTTTTAACATCCGATGGTATTACGGAGATATCCGCCCCAGTGTCGATAAAAAATTTACGTTTTGCGTTTCTCTCGGTGATTAATAGGCGACTAGAATTCATTACATCTACACACGTCGCCGAATGATGAGCGATTAGTTTTTTATGTCAGGCTGGTTGGCCGTTTGATGCACAAACAAGGCATGGTGCTCTTACATCCAATAATGCATTTTTGAGCTCGATCTCCAAATCGACTATGGTAATAGCATTCGTCTCTGTTTTGAGGTGGTTTCGTGATTTAGAACGAGGTAAGTTCCGTAGAGTACGCTCACGTGAGACGATTTTGTATTCACTATCAACGCAGTCACTTGGTTTATAATGCGTGATTTAAATCTGGCAAATTTTCGTCGAGGTCAGCTATGGAAGGTGTGCTCGTTGCGATATTTGTTGAGCTAGCATTCGTCTGTACTAAATAAAACTTGTTATTATAATGTCTCCATAAGGTTATCGGCCCGCTCAGCCAGTACTGTCAAGCACAGATCGTTTTCAAATGGCAACTTTGAGCAACTTTGCAGGCGTAGCGTTTTCGTCGTCCGTATCGTCACCGTTCGCTATGTAACGCGTTAGATAACACATCAGCATAAACACGATGGAAAAAATAAAAAGTGTCGTCGCGAACATCGTAGATATAGGTTTGTTTTAAATAAGATAAGGATGTTCTAAACCGAGTGACGTTAACTGCTGCTGCTGGTTTGAAATATGATGTTAAAATTATCCCACGTTGTTTTTTATATTTTAAAATTCACTGAATGCATACGTATATATATATATATATATATATATATATATATATATATATATATATATATATATATATATATATATATATTATATATATATATATATATTTATATATATATATATATATATATATATATATATATATATATATATATATATACATTTTTATATATATATATACATTTTTATATATATATATACATTTTTATATATATATATACATTAAAATGTTTCGGATTAAACGTTGGGATATCTGTTGTCGTTGTGATTGCTCAACTGACCCGTTGTGGCTGCTTATTTTCGTGCGTTGAGGTTAAGTACGATTAATGCACGTGCCTTTTTTTTAAATTAAATTTTTTTTTGTGGTTTGCCACCCCCACGATCACGTTGGGGTCACCAATATTTGAGGGCCTGTTCTCTGGTAGATCAGTTCTCTCCATGATTTTTCTTGTTATAGTGTGGTAGAGGCCCCCGCTACAATCACTCGTATGACTATTCAATTTTTCAGTAAATATCACAACAAATAAATACACGGTAAATAAATATTTTATTTTAATTAATTTTTACTCAATTTAATTATTTTAGTTTAATTTTGTTTAATTTCAATTATTCAATTTTTTTACACTGTTTGACCAAACTACTTCAACGTTAACGTTACTCTGTGTCTTTTTCTTTTTTTATTCTTTCTTTCTTGTCTTTTTTGTTTTTTTTTTACGATGTCGCCCACCTAACCAAAAAAAGTAGTACCATTTATGAGAGTTGAAACGCCACAAATAAATCTTTTATTTTTCGAACCATGCCGTAGTGAAACTACCTTCCAAAGGTTAGCATTTTTACTCACTTGAAATTTTGAAAAGTCAACATATTCTTTGAATTCAAAACTAAATTTTAAACTATACAATAATTGCACTCCAATGTGATCTACGCCTAAAATAAGAGGTTGTGAAAATTAAAAAGTTTTCGTGGCGGTGATGCCACTACTCAATGTGGTTTCCTGATTTAGCAGATAATGTCATACATTTAAACGTTATTGAAAATTGAGAAGAAGTAGGAAATGCTTATAAGTCTACCAAGACTATACCAGATATTGAAAATGGTTGTTTTGGAAAGTTTATTATAGCCACCTCGTTAAATGGGATATTTTAAAATATTTTTCCGTACTAACTGAACTATTGTCATCAGTGACAATAAAACCAACACTATGATAAACATTTTTCTGTCCTTCTAGGTGATCTAAACTTCGTCGTTAATTTTTTGGCTCTATTACGGAATTATTTACCTTCTATTAATGAAATGTCTATTAATAAGTCTAATCTATATTAATGAGAAATTACTTAAACATTTCTTGGTTACTGTAATCATTTCTTCTTCAATGTCATTCTAACTGAATAAGCAAATTAGCAAATTCTTTGTCTTCCCCAGTTCTGATTTTGTTTAGGTGGACTTTATATGTTACCAAAGAACACAACTTTTGGTTGGCACTTTAATAATTTCGATACCCATCAGGGACAATTGGCAACATTTGCATTAAATCTCCTCCAAAAAGAGTAACCATATTTTCAGAAACTTTTTTAGAAGTAAAAACCTTCTTTAATAAATCGTTTGCTTTTTTGTTATAACTTCATTCTTATGTCTCAGAACTTATAAGTTACAAAGAACCTTAATACGACTGTGGTAAATTGTTCCACTTTCGAGAATGGTTGCAGCAATGCCAGTAGAGGCAACAAAAATAAATTTTTCTGCGGCGTCACCTTAAAACACATCGTAAAATGATGTAAAGAAAGGTTTTACTGCATCCGCTCTTTATCGTAAATGACTTTCATGACAATGTTACATACATGCTTCTGCTAATTGTTAAGTTGAAAAACCAAATATTCCTCTTTTTGTCGCTCGACTTTCGGATTAAACTCATGTCGATTGCGTTTGATATTTTACCCCTCTCTGGTCGAGTGCACTCATTTTTTCAATTAACCGGACATGAAAATTGCACTGCGTTCGTTGTTTTATGTATGACTTGGATGTATGCCAACAAACTTGGAGAAGCTAAAATTGCACTGGAGAATACAAATTACCTGCTAGTGAAGTTTTTTTTTTGCATCAATCGAACATTATCGGTATCGTTTTTGCAATCAGGGTAATTACTTTGTTAAGCTAGATGAATTTTAACAATTTTAGTCGTCGAAAGGTCATCTCTTTATCCAGAATTACTTTAAATAATTTCCACTATTTGGTGCTCACATTTGACAATACATTTTGTTTAACGCAATGTTTAGAAATAATTACCTTCAGTAAAAAAAAATAATAAAATGTGTTTTAAAGAAATTACCTGATTTTATAGTCAAACATTTCGGCATTTCATCGGGCCGTTCAGTTTCTGCTTCTTTATCAACAGTTGGTAACTTCGGTCATGCAGTTTTCACACTTTATTTATATCTGATGTAAAAATATCTATCATTCTTCTATATTCTTACGAAATTTTTGGCTACATAACTATATGAAATTATATGAAAGTATGTGTGAATATCGGTACGACTAAAATGAAATAAAATTCAATAAACAAAATTTAAAGTACAACCACAGATTTAATATACCCAAATGGCTTATTGCAGTGTTAAGGTGTGGTTTGATCAAAAATCGATGATAATTGCGCCAATTGTAGTGATAAAATTACGAGGAGCCCACCTAAATAATTTCACTAATCGATGAAACAAACCATTAATATTTTTAGTTGGTTATCTGCTTATAGTGCCATCTGTTGAAAATATCTTTTAAATTATCGTTTTTATTTTTTATTCGTTTGAAATTATCGAATTATCATGAAATTATGTTTGCAATAGAAATGTGATTTTAATAATTATTTTTTAAAAATCGGTTCAAATAAATTACGGAATGATATAAAATCGTTTAGTAGTACATCTGCAATTTAATTCTAGTTTTCTATAAGTGTTTTTCTACAAAAAACAAATGAAACCAGCTAAAACACCAGTCAAAATTTTTTTAACCAAATTTAAGATCAAAAGCATTCAATTCAGTCTTTTTAATCAATATTTTATAAAATTTAAATTTCTAGGCTTTGCTATAGTTGGTTGATCAAAGTTATTTAAAATCACTTGCCGTTAGGTCTGAAAAGCAATTGTTGTTCAAAAGAAATTTTGTTCGTCGATTTTATTTGGAATAATTAATCCTCACACTCAAAGCCTAAGTTAAGCTTGCTATGCAATTCTACTTCATCTATATACGATTTTATGGCCTTATGCTATATCCACAGAATTATCTTGGCTGTAATTAAATTTCACAACCTTTTTAATTAGTGCAATAAATAAATATTCTTAATCGCCTAAAACTTTAATAAATAAGGGATTTTAACTTTCAAAATTGGTCTTTACTCGTTGAATTTCATGTAAGGAAAAGCAATAAATCACAAAATTTTACAAAATTGAGTATTGATAATAAAATATGAAATTCAGTCAAGGAAATAGATGATTGAGTCGAATCCCAGTCAAATAAACAGTCAGCTGACTGGAAAACAGTCAAAATGGCAACACTGGATGTTAGTAACATAGTGGTATTTTATTTGCCATGGAATGGAATTTCGAATTGGAATTCAATTCCTGGTCGAAAGAAATAATCAACCAATTCTCGAGTTTTGTTTTTAAAGGTTGGTAGTGTTTTTAAAATTGATATTCATTTATTTTAATTTAAACTTAATTTTAAATTAAAAAATAAAAGTTATTAAAGTTATAATATAAAAGTTATTAAAAGTTATTTAAATTTAGAATTTAACAACATTTAAAACAAAAATTATTAGTTATGTGACATCTAGTAACGAACACTGAAACACTAAAAATTGTAATTGAATTTCAATACCAATAAATTATTTGGAATTGGTTGAATACCAAATTGGAATTGGACATATGGCATTGTTAGTGCAACATACCACCATGACAACCACTATGCCAATTTCAATAAATAATTTACACTAATATAATCTGATTTTTCTTCATAGTTTCCATTCTCACTAATACTTTAACAGATATAGAATTTGTACAGCCTACGTATTGGATGAATTTCGCTTTTATTACAGAAGGTTTTGCAGATGAACCAAGAAACAAAATGCATATTTTAACATGGTTAATGATAATTAGGAAATCCTTCTATATTAAAATGCAAAAAAGTGGTTTATATAGTTTTTGAATGGCACTATAATATACTATTAATATTACACAAAAAATAGTGAAATTAATGTTTTTTTTAAATGTCAGCATGTGTTATGCGATGAGTTTGACTTTTACTATAGAAGGTTTTGGTATTAGGGTTGAATAGACATTTTTGTTGGTTTTGGTTAAAGTAAAAAACAACCAAAAAACTTGTGCACTAGAAATTGAAGGCGGCTTGGAATATAGACAGTTTTTGTATGAATGTAACATATTCGAACAGTTGAACAGAAATATATATATATATATAAATATATATATATATATATATATATATATATATATATATTTTCATATATATATATATATATATATATATATATATATATATATATATATAAATACATTTAATAAAATTATTAAATACAATCAATTTTATTTTCTAATTAATTTTGTGAGTTTAGTTTATTTTAAGGCTATTAAGACTGTGTCGGAAACCAATATGAATATAAATTTTTGACATTTATTTGATAAAAATGAAGACACCCTAATTATCACGGTCAGTTGCTATGATAATTTTTTGACAAATACCAAAACTTTCTATAATAAAAGCCAAACTCATCGCTTAGCTCACTTGGATATACAATAAAATATAAAATTCACTACTTGGTGTTGTAATAGTACCAATCAAAAATCATATTAGGAAAATTTAAACATTTTCGTTGCTATGACAATTTCAATAAACAATGCACACAATTAAATGTAATTTTTCTTCATAGTTCTTTTACGTGACAAAAAATAAATTTAAAAACAAATAAGGCGGAGAAAATTTTTTCATCAATTATTATATGTAGTTTTCGGACAGCGTAATAAAATATTGGGAATGTAGGGGAATATTTTTCAAATAAATGTCAAAAATTGTATTCACAAATATTTATCATGGGTTTCGGACACAGTCTGAGTAAACTAAAATATCATAAATATATGAAATCATATGATTAAAATATCTATAGTTACCTATTATCTTGATCTGTCATTTCTTAATGTTGACAGATCATAGAAAATAGGTGCGACCAAGTAATAAAGTATTATTCTTTTTTAATTGACAATTTTTGTGAAAAGTTGCAAAAGTTATAGTGCGTACAGTACTCTTATGCTAAGGTCTCACATCAAATTTACCGACCAGCAAAACGGTTATCTCAACATCGGTTCTTAAAGTTTAGCTCCTGAAAGTCTAATTTCTGAAAGTTTAACTCACAGGTGATACATCGCGGCCAGTGTGTTTCAATGAGTGAAGACATCGAAGTACCTGTTGCGGAAATCGAAGAGACATTAGACAATTTGAGTGATGTTTACGAAATAAACCAAATGAAATTAATAGAAAACTAAGGTATGCTACACATGGACGATCCTGTAGGGATTTTTAATGATTTTATTTCGTTTTATTGAGCTCCAATTTAAGGGCCAAATATACGAAATGACGAGATCGCATTTCCATCCAAGACACATGCTTGTATTTATGTATCTAATAACAGATGGAGTTGTAATTTTGTAAACTCAATTATTGATAAATGGAACAAAAAATATAATGCGCATAACGTATACTTCTGCGTACAGTTTTGTTGTTTTATTTGTTCGAATTATTGAAGAAAATGTTCGATGAAAACCAGAGAAGTGCGCCCATCTGCAGTAACTGTAGCCCAAACCATAACATAAGCTGGTGATTGCTTGCACATGGCAACTCTTGTGTCCAAATTATCGTTGGACTTGTGCTCATTTTGTTTATTCACAAACTGTTGAATGGTGAAAATTTTCTCATCAGAAAAGACAATTTTTGAAATCTCATCACGTTCGGCCAAGGAGTCAATGCTCGTGTTCTTTCAAGCCTAACTTTTTTTTGTGCCTCCGTAAAATCTTGAACCTTTTGTATCTTGTAGGGCTTCAAGTGTAGTTCATTTTTCAATATGGTTTGAATGCTGTATCGTGAAACATGTAGACGTGTTGGATTTGTTTCTTCACTTTTCGTATAATTTCTTTTGTTGTTGCTGTCTTTTTAGGACCGCCTCTGTTGCGTTTGGCGATGCTACCAGTTTCGTTGTATCGAGTTATGGTTCGATACACAAACATTTTATTCACATTCAAATGCTGGAGCTGACGAATTATTGCTGTTTGTGAATTTCCACCCAAATACAGTGCAATTACACTTTTACGTTTGAATTCCATTACGATTTTTTATTAAGATATTAATTTAGAACAATTATTTGTTGACCACATGTAAACAACTAACCAAACTTTAATCTGTCAAAAAATTGACGCGCGAAAATGACAACGACACAAATGACAGCAGAGTGAAGTCAGTAACATTTGGTCTCAGCCACCCTGTATAAACTAGCATCTGTTTGCAACTATTTTATGGTATCGAATGCCATATAATTTCTCGCTTTTTCTATAAACTTCTCCTAAATCATTTCGTTCTATTCCAGTTGATGAGCCAGCATTATTCAAATTGCATTCATGATCTTTGGGTCTAGTTTGTTTTAGTTCTGCAATTTGGCACGAAATATTTATTTCGAACAGCACTTCATATTTTTTTTGTTTCTATGGCAGCATCATACCTTAAGCTTCTTTTTGTGATTTATTAAAAGTATTTGGGCAAACATGGGATATGTCAATGACAGTTGAATTACCCGATACCAATTGAAATACCAGCTAAAATACTTTGGTAGTTGATTGAATTTGGGCTTGCTTTCTGTTCAGTCAAAACTTGAGATGAAATGTTTTAAATTAAATTGCACATTTTGCATTAAAATTTTTTTTGGAATTTAGTTCAATTCTGTGTTTACTTATTAGAAATTGTAAATTTGGTAAAGAGCATTCAAAACCCATATTGTAGCCGCCAATTTTTACGTGTTGGTTTAAAAAGTGGTTTATGCTTAAATTGCGGTTGCCATTGTTTGTTTTAAAATTATCATCTTGAAAATGGTTTTACTATTTCAGATTTAAATTATTGGTTGTTTTGAGGAAGATGTGGTGTTACATTTGATAAATAAGAACTTTTAGCAGACCTGCGCATTTGGTGGTACTGTATCAGCCATTAAAGAGTTCCGCTTGGAATTCGTTGCGCTCTCCAAGAAACTCGATGTCCCTAAGTGGAGACCACGATTTCCAAGGCTTTACATTGTTTTATAGTTTAAACAGCTTAACATAGTGGGTTTTGTCCACATACGTCAGTTTCAGAACAACTTTTTCATTGGCGATGATCCTTTCTAAATATTATGAAAAATTTCGTGACGTACATCAGGACATTATTGAATTTCCCAAAAGCCTTTGACTCAATCCTTCGATCTAGCTTATGGTTTGCATTGCGATGTCTGGGAATACCTGACAAATATGTACGTTTATGTAAAATGACAGTAATGAAGTAACAATTGAATGGAAATAGCGTCAGATAACTTTTGGAGCCCTTTGTAAGATTCTCATCTTCCGTTGGTCTCAAAATCAATGAGCCCAAAACAAAATATATGATCACTGGTTTTAGAGACCAATACGCAATTGTTAATGGCATTTGAGAGAAAAATCATGCGCACGATATATGGCCCCAAACGCGACAAAGGCAACACGAGTTTTATAATATACAATCGATATTTACAATATCGAGATCAGGAAAATAATGAAAATTCTTGATCTCGTTCATGAAATAAAAGGATAGTGAGTACGGCGCAGCAATCTCTGATTGGAGAGCCGAAAGCGCTTAATTCGCTGTCGTCGGCGATGTCACTTTGAGGTAGATAACGACTTGGCCCCTTCGGGCTGTCTAGAACAATAAGAAAAGCAAGCTCGGATTCGAATCTGATATTTGACTCGTTAAAAGCCGTTTATTATTATTATTAAAAATATATAAAATACAAAAAAAATATAATACAATAAAACACTGAACCGGATACCTAATAGGCCCTGTCCACTCTAATCGTTGCCTTTCACAACAAATTATTTTGAATAGATCCAAAATCTCGAAAAATATTATAAATATCCACATTCTATCTACAACAATACAATTATAAACAGAATGAGCAAGAAAAGTAAAACAATAAAATCTTTAACGGGAAATAAATACGAATTATGTGCATTTTGAGATGATTATGGTTTATAATTTAAACTGCCATCTATTAATAGGTTGTAAGAACTAAATAATGAAAAATTTAAAAAAATCTTAATATTATTAATATTATCATAGAAACATGTGTCAAATCAATTATTTAATTGATTTAATTACTTTTTTGCAATTATTTCGATTAATACTTAGGACCCGTTCGATTTCTGTTGTAATTTTTTTCCCGTAATAATTTTGAAAACCTGCATGCAACCAAATTATCACAGCAGCTACATGAAATAATTTTGACATTTCCGAAATAATTTATAGAAAACTATACGCCGTGGACATACAATTTATTTATGATACTTTATGATTATTAGAGAATAATTATGTATACGGGAATAAGTGCAGTGATAATTTAAAATATAACAGGACAGACCTTTGCTTGGCTCATTAAAATCTCTATACCGTACAAACAAATTATTTGTTATAATTATGTCACATAAAGTGGTTCCTAACATGTTTGTTGATGCACCTACTAAAACCTGTAACTTATGTCACTATACACAACCACAGCAACACTACTAATAGTTCCATCTTGGATAATAAGCAAAGTTATTAATAATTAGACTGTTTAGCAAGAACTACCAATTTCATGAATTGATTGAAATTATTAGATGCATTCTGATCATTGCATTGTTGGAAAGCATGGAACATTACAGATCTTGTGTAAAGCACAATACATTTTAGAGTACGAGGTGTTTCTTATTTCCGAGTGTTATTCACACTTAATTCATATATTCAAAATTGATCATAAATAAAGCCATATCTGAATTAAATCATAGTTTTAATTAATTTAAAATTATAGCTATATTTATCTCGAAACGTCGCAACTACAACAGTCAAAATTATTACAGAATTCGAACAGCAAACGAGCTCATTACAAAATATGGAAGAGATATTTATTTCACTCACGTCAAAATTATTACAAAGATCATAATTATTATGGAAATTGAACGGAGCCTTAAAAATTTCAAAAAAGCCACCGTGATTAAATCCAGATTTTTATATATATTATAGTCATAGTTTCTTCGGTTAATAATTGAGAAAAGCTACATTTACTTTTCATAATTTAGTGAAAATGTATCGTAATTACAATCAAACAACAGGAACTCTAAGCGGAAAATTTGGAAAACCAACCGTGATTATTCAAGTTAAATCTGAAAGAATATTTTAAAATTTAGTTGGGGTTGAAACAATCACTAGTTTATCCAAAAAACTACACTAACTTCGACCATTTTTTCATTTTTCGTGTATTTGGACTTTAATTGCAAATTACCATATCTTGTTTTTGACGTCTCTTGTATTATCTTACGACATTATTTCGTGTATTTTAATATAATTTTTGTGAATTATGTTTTAAAAAGTATAGTTGTGTGTAATGTTTGAATAAAAATGACAGATCAGACAGAAAAATGCATGACAGAAAAAAATTTTTTTGCTTTAATAAAGCGTATGATGCAGCCCAACAGGATTATAACCTCTTTATAAATCACACAAGAATGATTTACAGCACAACGTTTGCGCTCTTTGGAGTGTTATTATTGTAGAACAATTACATATAAGAAACAATAGCCATGAGCAACTAATGTCACATTAATAAAAATTGGGAGATTTATCTTCAAGAAAAAATATATTGCTTTAAAATGCACCATAATGACTGCTCTAAAATACAGCTTTATAAGCGCTTCTATAGAGTATATTTACAGCCCAAATTTTTACTTGATTTTGGAGAATATGTGTCAACCTTTTGATTTTCAGCGATGATTTGCATGTCCAGTACGTACTTAGGTGTTATTATTAACTCCATTTTAATTATAGATTTAGTGTAGATTGTACGGTAGTATCGGGCATACTTGGGCATATTTGAATGTTGCCGCACGTTACAGAACACCAATAACCTATAAAAAGTGATATAATTATTTATCAAAAATGTTAAACTAACAACATAATTAGTAAAGGATGTTATAGAAAATCCACAGAAAGTGAGTAGCTGAGGTAGTAGCCATCTTACATGAATCTACCATCTAAAGTTAACTATATATAAATGCATCACCCGTTAATTATTTCTTGTTTTATAAAACATAACCATAAAAATCGCTAAAATTGCAACACATACGCATATCTTTTAAATACCTGAATATGGAGAGCCTGCGATTAACACAAAAAGTCACATGCCTCTCATGTTTATAAACAATCTAGAATTTTAATTTTTGTATGAAATATCCATTTATGGAACAAACAATGAATATTAATTTAAATTTTATTGATCAGTTACACCAAAATTAGTCATCAGCACAAATGCACACATATACCGATACCGATACTTACAATATTTAAGATAAATGTTTAAAACTTTGGAATACGATCAAAAGACGTATATGCATATAATACTCGTACGAATATAAATTTGAGACATAATCGGTTAACTGGTTTTGGTGAACGTTTTTTTTCTGTTATCATACGAAATATAAATTTTATATAAATTAGCCAAGACATATGTTCGGTATATATAAGACTTCCGCAAAAACAATGACATTTTCTTGTTCGTGTGTTCGTCCAATGTTACGAAATTCAGATAATTTATGTTTTTTTTTTTTTTTGGTTTTGTTGGTCTGTTTTCCCAGAAATGGCTAAAAAAAAACATAAAAGTCAAAAAATTGGAAAAATTATTTTTTACGATGGAATATGTGTGGTGGTTTTGCTACACTTTATATCCCCCATTGGCCGCTTTGTCTTGTATCATATATGTATTTAGCTATACACAGTATATGAATTTAACCTAGACATAACCGCGATTGATTTTCTTTCTCTTCTTAAACTAAAAAACAAAAACAAAAAAACGTAAAACGAATTGTAAGAAAGAAGTTAAAACTGATACTATGCATGTATGTATGTAAGACGTAGAATTATACGAGTCTTATAAAATGAAAAGAAGTTAGTCCCACGTGCACATAACGTGATCGCATGTTGACTCTTGCTTAATGTTTTGTACATTTACATATACATAAAGATATCTCGCGCGGAACATAAAGATACACAATAATGTTATGGTCTTAGCTCCGTTGTAAGTACGTATGCAGCATACTATACATATTCAACATGCTACATAAATAATTATAGAATTGAATACTACTGTAAGCGGCAAAATCAGCATTTTTTTTTATGATTAATGATGCTTTTGTATATTTATGTAGTATATATAGGGTGGATCAAATTGAGGTTTACAAATTTTTTACTTTTTTCCCAAATGATTCGATTTAATCAGTGACCGAGTAAAATTATATGTCGAAGAAATTTAATTGGTAAATTTTTGTTGAACTGCATGCAGCATCGAAAACTTTACGGTTCTATATACGGTTTTTGATGTATAACATTTCGATTTGTACATAATATCAGGGTTTATATATATATATATATATATATATATATATATATATATATATATATATATATATATATATATATATATATATATATATATAAGTTAAGTTATACTTAATAAAGTTAACTAAAAAAATTATTATTTCGGACTACATCCACTTTATTTTACTACCAAACTTATATCTAAAGTATTACATGTTTACATTTCTTTATATAATTAAAATATTGCTAAAAATAATAAAATTGCTTAAAATATTATACTAAAATATTCGCATTTATATATATGAAGAGTTAAGATTTCTATTTATGATGAATATGTGGGACGCTACTTGAACCCATGGTGAATGCACTTCCCATGTGTTGGTAGAATGGAATTTGATGGTATCATGTGCTTAACTTCTCCCTATGTCTGCTGCGGTATTGGTTTTATAATCTTCGACAAGTTGGTAGATACTCCAAGTTGAGTTTTACTCCTCTTTGAGTAATATTTTTTTGCAAAATAGGTGGGAGGATTTGAGATGTTTTTCTATCCTTGTTGGTGAAGGTCCATCCTTTTATTTCTAATGTTTCATTTTAATACTGGATCAGAAAGTTGCCTTCCAAGTGTTTTTCTGAACCATTCTGTGCGACTGTACCGTTGAAATTATTTAAAAATATCGTGTTCCCGTTTACCGATTCAACTACTTCTCTTTCATTGAATAAAAATTCACATCCTGCATCAGATCCTTTCATTAGCTGTTTTATGCAGTGATCCTCCATCAGTTCCTGAATCTGGTTAAAACCGCATATGGTAACCTCTCTTCTGTTTTTGCATTTGTCGACCATGCCGTATACTTTATGCTGATTTTTCTGAATTTCGTTGTATTCTAGGTGAATATGCGTCTATTATTTTTGATAGTAGACCTTAGTTTTACATGAGAGAATTCCTCTCAGTTTGTTTTTGATATGGCAATGACGTGCAAGATTATCGTATCCTTTATTAGCATGGGTGGTTCAGCGTGTTCGATAGCCTCGATTTCTAACAGATTGGAGTTTATAATTCCTCCCTTAATTAGCTGGCCGGCTCTTACTATCTCCTTCACTTCTTCCTTTAATAACTGAAGGCAGTAAAACATAGTTTGCTGAAATACTTCGTTTTAATTTCCATCAAGGTGTAGCTGGATTTCATTACGCTGTCTGAGTATCTGTTAGATCTTCTGAGTAATGGCTGTATTTATCTTGTGCTGCTCGTTGTTGTTTTCTATCATCCTATTCTGACTGTTGAGTATCGTGTCCCAGTCTGTTGCGTCCGGTGAACCAGCAATCCACTTCTATGCTGAGCCAATCCAGTTTATTTTCTGTTTGAAGTACTTAAGTTCCACTAAAAGTTTATTGATCTCGTTAATCTGGTATGTCAGCTGTGGTTTAAAGATGTTAGATGGATTTATGTCCTTTATTTCTGTTTGGATTCTGAACAAAATTTCTTCGTAGCAGCTAAGATCTATTTGGCGGATTATCTTGAAATTTCCACTGATGATATTACCATTTCCTTCTTTCACCGAGATTAGTGGGGTGTCGTAGTGGTAGATGTTCAGCGAGGTGACCTTCGCCCAAAGGCGCAAGCTGGAAAGAAATGAGTTTTTATTTATTGATGTTCTTGATATGATTTTTATGCGCCTTCCGGAGTTGGTGATCACTGTGACTTTGTTATCTTTTTACACAGACTCTTTCTTGAATTTTGGTTTATTTTTTCACTGTATTTGTTTGATGGCCATATATATATTGTTTCTCCCACTTCGTACATTTTTGGCTCACTCTTTTTAACGTTTTCTCTTTACATTTTAAGTTTTTGACTATGCTTTATCCTTTCTACGAGGTCTTTATTTATTTTTTCTTTGAAGTCCAACAAGTCCTTGTAATTAATGCGTTGTGTTCATTCGAGGAAAATATCGCATGGTTTTTTCCAATAACAGAATGTATTGAGTTATAATACCTATCGACTGCGACGTTGACCTGTTCCTTTATTGTGAGGTCTTTATACTCGGACTAGATGCATCTCAGGATTTCTAGGATTGTTGAATATATCCTTTCTATTGTTCCATTTACTTCGCTTCTATTCGTTTGGGTCAAGTACACATTCATTCCGAGGGTTTTTATTTAATTGGTGATGATTGGGCTTATCAAAGTTTTTGATGCTAAGAAGTAATGCAGCATCTTAATTATCTTCCCCCACAAATGTAGACCAGATCGGTCCTTTCGTGAATTTTGAATATTTATCCACGCTTGTTAAACATTTTTCTTCTTTTGGTTAGGTCTTCTACGACTGACTCTTCGTGTTAGTCGAACTTTATAATTGGTGAAGTCTTGCTGACAAACTTCTTGAACCATCTGCATGTATTCCTCTGGAATTTTGATGCTATTCAGAAGGGTTGGATGTAACTTCTTTTTTTCAGATTTTTCGTAGTTCCTCTGTGTTCATATCTGGTAATGTCGATGGTAGTTATACGGTATGGTTCCTCGTAGATGTACATTTCGTTGCCTATTGTGAATATTAGTTGTATTTTAAAAACGTTTATTGGTGATGCACAATGTTGAATAAGCTGTGTTCCATCTTTTCCTGCGCTGTGTGTTGTCCCGCTGCTTGATGAGGACAGGTTGTTTACTTGAGTAGAGATTTTTTCTTTCAGAGGGATGTCGATGCCAGGAGAGATGGTTAGTACATTCTGTCTCATGTCTACTATTGCCTCCACCTTTTTTAATATATCATCTCCAATGATACCGTCGAACGAGGTTAGTCCGGGTAGGATGAAAAAGTCGACTAAAATGTCGTTCTCAAATTTCTTAAAGATCGGTGCTTATGGTTTATATTGATATTGCCTCCGGCTGACTTGACCGAGAATGGTTTATTTACGGACTTAGCGCCTTTCACGAGTTCTTTTCTTATAAAATTCTTGTTGGCACCCGTGTCCACTAAGAATTTTAAAATTTTATTGTTGTGACACTTGTATTCTACGTAGGGTAGGCTAGGGAGGCCTCCTCTATAAAATTTATCTCGTCGTTTTCCTCTGGATCTTCACTATCTTAATAATTTTAAATGTAGTCTTCGTATTATTCTACTTTTTCTTCCTCTGGTTCCAATTGTTCTAAGTGGAACACTCTTTGTTGTTTCCTGGTTTTCATGTTGGCATTCGAGTTTTGTTCTCTCTTATAGGTTGGTCGATTTATGTAATCAATTTTCATTATCCGCATTGATCCTTGGTATTACCTTGGTATTACTTTCCGTTTTAGTTTTATTTAGTATTAACGACAGCTGGTGGTTTACGTTTGTGTAAAACTCGTCTGTGGTTCTGTTCCCGGGTGTCAACTTGCCAAGCTGGTGTTCCAGTGTCCGTTGGTCGCGTTTGTCCGCGTAGTGAAGTGAAAGGCAGTTTTTTACCTGTAAGGACCAATGAGAAACGAAAATTTTTAAAATCACCAAAGAGCTAACAGATGTTTCACGAGTACCTATATAGATGAAATCAAATCCATGCTAGTGTATGCAAAGAATTTACTTGAAATGTTCTTGAAGCTAGAAGCCATACTTGAGACCAAAGGGGAAGAACCAAATTGGAAATTTCCACAGTTCCAATGGGCATGAAGAAACACACATTCTACATTTAAATTTACTATGTTTACCGCATCTGCTGATCCAGTCGATTCCAGTTCTTGTCCAATTTGTATGAAAGCGGCTCACCGTTTGATCGATTGGGCCAAATACAATTACACTCTGCATGTTCATGAACGCCAAGAACATCTTCTTTCACAAAACTGATGTTTCAATTGCTTAAACTCTGGGCATCGCGTTCAGTTTTCCAATTCGAATTCCAGATGTGCTATTTTTTACCGTAAACATCGTAGGTCAGTCTAAACTGATGCACACAACACCAACGCTGATTTAAGAACTGCAACCATCACCTCCGCTTGGACTCAGCCAAACGTATTACATTTGCCAGTACTAATGAAGTTTTACCCACAGCTATAATTTGAATAGTCGACAATCACTCCAAGAAGATGGCAGTAAGCACAGAAAAAGCATAAAGAGAACACAGTGAACAGACCAGATGGACAATTCAATACGCAATTACCACACAGCCGTATCTCAACTCAACGCATTACAGCCACGATCCAAACGCGATGCAGAACACCATCGTCTATTTACTGATGTTTAACTGCATATATCCAGCTTGGTCATGTGATAAAGGTTGATGGTCCGGTTAATTCAAACGCTTACTTCATACCGTATTATGGCGTTTTAAAAGAAAACTCTTCCATCAAACTAGGGTAGAATTTAACGCCTCTTCATGAATTGGTGAGAATCCGTCGCTTAACAACATGTTGCTGATAGGCCGTATCGTCCAATCCACACTGTAGGCCATTCTCCTGCGTTTTTGCATTATCAAATACGTCTGTGCAGCCGACATTCAGAAGATGTTGGTTGCACTCAAAAGAGATCTTTGCGCTATCCTATACAGGATGGCAAATTTCATCTAAGAAAATTCGTGAGCAATCATCCAGAACATCATGACCCGGCTCAATCCAACAACTTAAAATTATTAGAAGATAACAAGGACACAGTCAAGGTAGTTGGGATCTAATTCCAATGTGATCTAATTCAGGATGTGTTTCGATTCGCGACCCACTTTCCAATCAGAAAAATTCACACAATCGATCCTTTCTGAGGTAAGTCGTATATTCGATCCGTTCGGCTGGCTTTCTTTTTAACCATATCAAAAATCATCTTGCAATACTTGTGACGTAGCAATGTGGATCGGGATGATAACCTACCTTACGAGATTTTCAATGGATGGTTGAGATTACGACATGAAATTGAAAATTCAAAATCAATTCAGCAGGACAGATGGGTGGGCAGTTCACTAACCGGAGACGGGGAACTCGAATAACATGAGCTCATCGATGCGAGGTTCCCTAAATTCAGCAGTAGCTTTGCTATGTTTTACGAGTAGTAATTCCAATACCTGTCACATACTAAGCTCTAAAACAAAGGTCGCACCGCTGAAAGCCATCAGCCTTCCAAACCTCGAGCTGGTAGGCGCTGAACTTCTAGCAAACCATTGTCAGTCTATTATCATGAACATCAAGCTTCACCTAGCACTGGTAACATTCTCGATGGACTTCAAGATAGTTCTGGTCTAGTTGCCCAGGTCACCGAGAAGACGGGCAACGTTTGTAGCAAATCGTGTGGGAACAATCATAACCCTCTTCAACAGAATTCACATTCAATTGTGCGGCTTTTCTGAAGGCTGTCTTTTAATGAATATGCGGGTTTTTATTATGTCAGCTTGAATGATGTTAATGTACTTTTTCATCTGAGAAAAAAACTCATTATACTCTGGTAAAAATCTGAATCTTTTGAAATGATCAATATCGTCGAAACTATTTACTTCCAGATTTATTCTAAATGTTTGTAGTGAGTCTGCTGTGCCTGTAGTTGTGGATGACCTTTATTTAGAGGTACGAGAATTATAGTCTTCGGCATAGACATAAAAGGTGCCTCAAATCGACATTGGGAGTTTTAATGAGTGCGATTAGATGGTGAGTTTAAAGTTTGATGTTGCTAAAAGCCTCTGATGGAGATTATGAAATTAAAGTATCAATTAGTCCATTGGCTGCTCCGTAATATGCACGTAGTGCAACTTTGGGTGCATTATCTAACCATAGTTACATATGTGATATATGCTGCAACTCGATCCGCTTCAAGAACTTAATAACGCAATATTTACCGAAGACTACATTTCTTGGATTGTTGGATTGTCGTTATAATATTAACTAATTTGTTGAAGTAAATTTCGCAAGTAACGGGATCTTTATTGACCAAGGTTGTTTTTTCAAAATAATTTTAAACAAATATTTAATAATTCTAAGACTTTGATGGTTGCGCAGATTTGCCATATTTTGACTGCTTAGTATCGACAAAGCTCTCCTCCGGAATCAATCTCAGTTATAAAGAACTAGGTATCTGAAATTGATTGATTGATTTAGAATAAATGACCAAGCATTAAGCAGGATCTCCCGGATATATGGCCGGGCCCACCGTACACTCGTTTTACATATACTTGGAAGAAGGCAGGATATTAGTTAAACTATTGAAATCGTCCCGGTTACAGGCACATTGGCGGCCAATAGTTAGTAAGTTTTTGTTGAGGTAGGGAAAGGAAAGGTATGTCAGTAATAACAGAATTGGTATGGTTTCCCGGTAGCCAATATTCGAATTACTGTTAGCATAAGACAATCGCAATTTTACTGAACTGCTCTGCATTCGGGCATCTCTTGTCAGCAACTCCAGTGTGCCACCATTCATCTGTTATCTGCAAAGGTTTCCTGAAATAGAATCTATTAATTAATTGCTCATAGCCGTAGGCTGTAATAAATTGAATTAATTTTTTATTTGAAATTACAAATTAATTAATTCTTAATATAATAACATAATTATACAATAATATAATTCCTACAAACCATATGCTGTAATAAATTGTGTTAGTTTTTGCCCGAAAATTACTAATGACTCTGAAAATTTTAATTAATTAATTCATAATATAGGGGGAAGTGGGGCTATTTTAAGCACGGGGTTAAAGTAAACATACCAAATATCTCTCGATCTATATTTATTAGAGAATAGAGAGACAAAACAAGGAACAACGGTAATATTATCTTCATGCTAAAAAAAAATGATTTCGATATTCAGTTTCAGTTTGGATTTACAGGTGTTAATGTGTTTTAGACTAATAAAAGTGAATTTTTTGGTGTTTAAAAAATTGTTATTTGTTGTTTTAGAACTGTTACAGGTATTTATTTGTTTATGGCATTATTATCTTTATGTAGTCTACTTTTTTTGTAACAAATTATATTTGTAATTATGATATGCATTATACATATTTTTTAACCGTTATTATAAAAAACGTCCATGGGGCTAAGTTAAGCATTTAGCATGGGGTAAAAATAAACATGCTTATTTTAACCCCAAGACATTATAATTAAACAATAAATACCAATCAATCAATGTTACTTATTTAAATTACTAGACATGTATGTTAATTTTCAGAATGGTTAGAAATTATAAAAGAAAAAATGAAAAAAGAATAGATGAAACTATTATGACCGCAGCTTTAAAAGATATTTTAATAAGGAAACAGTCGATTCGAGGAACTGCCTCGAAATATTTAATCAATCATAATACATTGTTTAAACGGGTAAAGTTGGCCAAAAAATCACATCCACTAATGTATCAAGATGATTCGGGAAATGAGAGTGAAGACCATTTAACAACAACAAAGTCGGCCCATCACAGACAGATTTTTTCCATAAACGAGGAGAAAGAGCTAAAAAAATATTTATTACGATCTTCCCAAATAAATTATGGCCTTACCTATGTTCAAACTGAAAATTTGGCATATCAGTACGCTCAAAAACTTGGAAAATCTTATCCTGGCAGTTGGGACTTAAATCAAGCAGCTGGAAGGGACTGGATGTACGGATATATGAAAAGGCATCCTGAACTAAGCTTGAGAAAACCTGAAAATACAAGTTTAGCTAGGGCTACTGCTTTTAATGCTACAAATGTAGGCGAATTTTTTAATAATTATGTACAAGTTTTAGAACGGTATAAATTCAGTGCTGCTAAGATATATAATCTTGACGAAACTGGCATAACTACTGTAATGCAAGCTCCAAAAGTAATACTTTAACATACCTAGTATTAAAAATTAAAATTCATAATTTAATTGTGTTCCTTTTGCAGGTCATCGCCGACAAATCAAAAAGGCAAGTAGGTCAGATCGTTTCTGGCGAACGTGGTGAGTTAGTAACTTTCACTGCAATTGTTAATGCTGCGGGAAACTCACTGCCACCAGTTTTTATATTTCCGCGTGTTCGCTATAAAGAACACTTTTTACAAGGAGCTTCAACTGACAGTTTAGGAATTGCATTTAGCAAATACCTGGAACTCTACGAACTAGGGGATACTACAACTTTAATATCAATCTAAATGAATATAGCATTAGATAAATACGCTGTTTTATATGAGGAGGTAGCAAAACCAATGAAATATTAGAAGTTTTTTTTTTATATTTTACAGTAAAACTATTGTATTTTTTAATTGTGATATTAATTTTATGAATAAATTTGTTTGAATTAAGATAAACTATAATTTTTTGATCTGTTTATTTTTTCCCCATAGAAAAAATGCATATGCTTACACTAACCCCACTATAGGGGTTCTGCCTGTGGCTATGAGGCTTATTCCATAGACAAAACTTTAAAATATAGTATGTATATCGTAATATACGTATTATTGAATCTGTTAAGCTGTTGTTATGGAAATTGTAAAAAATGCTTACTTAAGCCCCACCTCCCCCTAATAATATAATTTCCGCAAGCCGCATGCTGTGATAAATTGGATTATTAGTTTTTGCCTGAAATTTACAATTAATTTATAACATTTGTAAAAATATGAAATTATAAAAATTATAAAATAAATAATAAATTATATTTTATAAAATTTGATTAAATATTACAAATCAATTAAATTTACCGCTTTACGACAAATACGTCATATAATCGCCAAAAATCTAATTTATATACACTTTATTTGATATAAAACTTTAAAATTAATATAAATTAGACTTCAAAAAAAAATCCTATATATATTATAGGCAGAAAAAGTCATCTAGAAGAAACTAGTTTTATACTTTATAAAAATTTTGTATAACCACATGTTGTTGAGCACTGGAATAAGTATTAAAATTACAATTTTACCTTATTTAAAACAAACAAGAAATTGTTTTCAAATAAATCCAAACGTAATTAAATGTATTGTTGTAGAATTCCCAACAAAACATAGCTAATAATTTAAAAAATAAAAAACACATATCCTTTAATATTTCTCTTAATGCAAAGATGTACAAAACACAAAAAACATCAATTTTGGTTTGCATCTTTGCTACCACATTGAATTTTGACATTGATGTTTTTGTTATTTTTTCTCACCACTAAACCATATAAATCATAAATCTGGATATAAATCATCACTTCACTAAAATTTCACTCATTAAAACTTTATCACTATATTGAAAATCAAATATATATATATATATATATATATATATATATATATATATATATATATATATATATATATATATATATATATATATATATATATATATATATATATATATATATATATATATATATATATATATATATATATATATATATATATATATATATATATATATATATATATATATACATTCCGATACGCAATTACACAATCTATCATGTTCAAATTTCACTATAACTATTAAAATAAATTATTTTTCGGTAGCGGCCGAAACTCACGTCTGTTTCGATCGTTAGCCGAGACACCATCCATAAAGAACTAAGTATCTGAAATATAATAATATTATCACAATATCTCAATCAAACAAAAAATTACCATATGCCTCGATTGCCAACGGTGGTGTTATCTTGCTCAATACACTACGTTGATGCTTAGGTTTCGGTGGTTCAAAGCTTATGAGTGGTAAATTTTGGGAAAAAGTGGCATTTTCATTATCTTTTACATTATCTTACTTCTTCTTTCTTTTATTAATAAATATTTTTTTAAAATCACACAAATTAAAAGTTTTTGTTCTGAAACAAAGAAACTGTCGACAAAAAATTTCTATATAAAAATAATTTCCAAATTTGTTTTTAATTTGATCAAAGCCTCCTATGCTTGTTTCTTGTAAATTGTAAAGTGTAACAGAATTGATGAACTGATTTCACTACCGAGTTCGTATTTTTTTAGGAGTAAACTCCAAAAATGCCTTGTTCATTTATCTGATACGTGTGGTGTGTTCTATTTAGTGCTGCCACCACACGTCGTTATTTAGTACTACTACATACAAAGAAAGAGTGCTTTAAATCGATTTAAAATACTATAACTTGGACATTAAAATGTAAAAGTAGGACAAAGAACACACTGTAGAGGATAGTAGAACTACCCTCCCGAAAATATGACGTGTGTTAACCCTAAGTAAAATACTCTTATTAATTCCACGCTGTTTCCATAATAATTACCATCTGTCACATTATTCTTCGTCGATTTAATACAAAGTACACGAATTTACGGTTCTAACAATACGTAAATGCATACCGTTAATTTGTAAATCTTAATTTAGACTTATAATGTGTTGTCATCAATCATATATGTTTAATTTAAACTACAACAACATAAAGTGAAATCGGTATTTTATCGTCTCCACATATATTTTTGTACTATTTTGTTTCTTTTTTAAATTTAGGTAATGAATTCTACGAATTCACGTGATTGAAAATAGCTTGGGGCGCTAGTAGTACTTAAATGTGTGTTTAAAGTGTATTTGAGTACATTGATACACGAAAAACGTGATAATAAAATAGTTTAAAATACATTTATTATCAAAATGATATTTTCAAATTGATAACGAAATCAAAGTACAATGACCCACTTTTAAGTATATATGCATTATGAATGTCATATAATATGTGAAGATCATAAACGATAATGTAAAAAAATAAAATACAATTATCAATTGCAACACGCTCCTAATTCAATTGCACATTAGGTAAAGTATTTTATTGAAATTTTTTTTTTAGCCGATGTTATGCGTTTGGCAATGTTAATTACCCTCGATTTTGCCACCAGCATTATAATTATAATTCATGATATAGTAAGCTTAGTCATGATAACTAAATATCGATGACACGTGATATTGTTTTTAACATACTGCAAATTTATTTTAATTTTTGTATAGTAATGCGTTAAGCGATCGGGTGCAGATCACCATTTGTACTGTGGGTATAGTAAGATGATATCATCCAAAAAACAGGTATCACGTGCCGCACCAACATAATAAATTTATATTTTTTTACCTTCGAAGAATCTTTAATAAAACTGGCTTTCTATATATAGCCAACCATAAACGATGACGTTAGCTATATATATAGTATAGTTGTGTATGCAAAATTACTCAAGTGTATATAGGAATTTGTAATGTTTGTGAAAATTATCTAAACTATAACGATACGATAACCTTGAACATGCAACAAAGTATAACATCTTAGTTCTGCAAGAATTACAAGACATATAAGAAGTAAACTATTATTTTTAACCCATACGTACGTGCGCTAGATCATGCTGAAATATATAGTGCTTTGTCACATACACATTTTATGTACAACATACAAGCTGTAAAATTTAAATTTACTACATACGTGATTAAATTCATGCAATTCGCGTAACATTTTAATTTTATCTCACCGTTTCTAGGTCTTGTGATGCGAAATAATAAAATTGGATTCAATGTTCGGTTAGACATATACAGTAGAATAATATTTCGCGGTGCGATTTCATAAGAAATTTTTTGTTTCTTTATTTATACTTCGTTTTTTTTTGTTATGAATAGATAAATCGTGTGAGTCTAGTCACTTGACTGTTGGACTATCGACGTACCAATGACGTTTACATTTTTTTTCTATTTCTTGATAAACAAGTAATATGCGGTATTTGGCACGTTTCATTTTTGGTTAATTATCAATTGACCGTGGTGGGAATTTAATTTTTACACAAAGATCGTACTTAATGATCGATAGTTGTAGAGTTTGGGTTAAATGGGGAATATGAATCACGGTTGGGATAGAAATATTATTGGTACTTTATTTGGAAGTCACAGTTAATTATAAAATGAAAAAAATATTTTAAGTATGCAGTATTTTAAGTGGTGATTGTACATTACATCAAAAATGATCGACTATGGTTTGGTCTACAGTATATCACTGTTAACTATAACTTGACAGTTTTATGCAGTACTAAAAACCAAAGTACTATGCCAAACTTTTGTTTCTGCGTTGATTATCTTTTGGTTTATATTTTATTCGATTAGCGTCGGCAAGTTTTCAGTGCTTTTCTCTATACAGCACTTCATAGCATCGTCAACGACTAGACTTAATATATTTGCATTTCACGGTACAAAGAGAGCTCTGGGATTAATATTCAAAATTATTTTTATATTATTTTAGCCCAATGTACTGTACGAATTTTAAAAAGTTTCGATTCCTGTTCAATTAATCGTTCGAGAATACTTTGCTTGTAATTTTTATTTTGCTTTAAAAAAGCCTGATGATCTTCGTCTATGGTATGCCCCGTTCTAAGTCGCATTTCTAATTCCATCCACAGCTGTTATCCTCTAAATGTTTTGTGCTTCTCTTGTATCCTAAAATTAATATTGTTACTTCAACCATGGCAACCGCTTTCGATGAATGATGAATGTAACATACATAAATATGCATTTACATCAAGGATGGTAGAACTTGAAACCAAATAGAGAACTTAATGGTTCACAAGAAATGTCTTATATCACTACAAAATATTAGAACAATTTAAGAAGTGTACGTCCATATCCAACGTCATCTCGTCATAGCACTATTTCTAACCACCAGCCGCTGTGGAATATATATACACGTTGCACATGCTTAATGTTTAATTGCTGTCGGTTCTAGGGTTTTCTATACGATGAGGAAGGTGGACAGTAGTTTGCCCACCGCTTTAGATACCCATGCGTTTTTTAACATAAGCTAGAACGCTAATCAACTTTGTGCATGAAGAAATTCTTTTTAACAACAAATTAATTAGGTCTAGTTGCTGATTCGGGACAACAAAAGCGCAACGTTTTTTGTTGTTCTTCAGTATTCTCCCAAATAAACCTCACTGCACCTCCGAATTCTCCATTCATGAGTGGCTAAAAATATCAGCACTTCGTAACCACTCAATATCATAGCGTTATTATCTCCAATTCTCTAATTCTGAAGGAAGAAACCCTCTAGATGAGCTGTTTGCTGGGGTGCTGAGTTATGTTCAGATCGAACATGATTTCAATATTTTCGCGGTAAATGGTTTAAAATTTCTGAAGGGCGATTTGCCACAATAGAAAGTTCTATATAACCGAAATTACGTTTAAAAAAATCTTGATTTTTCGAAAATAAAAAATCCAATTTTGACAGTCTATAGCTTGCATATTTGGAAAAATCTGAGTTAAAATTGTCGATTTTATTTTGATGTGAATTCTGATGAGTGGGATTCTGTTCACAGTGAATTTCGAGTGTTTTAAGATTTTTAGGATAGTTTAGAAAATTCTAGATAACCGAAATTACGTTTAAAAACATCTTGAATTGAACATTTGAGTTAAAATTTTTGATTTTATTTTGATGTAAAATTAGAGGAATTCCGTTTATAAAGAGATTCGAGTGGATCTTTGTGATTTTTAGGAAGGTCTAGAAAGTTCTAGATAATCGAAATTACTTTTAAAAAATTCTAAAAAATCGAAATTTTGACAGTCTTTAGCTTCCATATTTGAAAAAATCTGAGTAAAAATTGCCGATTTTATTTTGATGTAAAATGAGTGGAATTCCGTTCATATTTAGTTTAGAGTGGATTTTTGGAATTGTAGGATAGTCTTGAAAGTTTTAAACAACCGAAATTACGATTAAATAAATCTTGATTTCTCGAAAATAAGAAATCCAAATTTTGACAGTCTATATATAGCCTTGCATGTTTGAGAAAATCTAAGTTAAATAATCTGAGATTACTTGCGGTTTTCTTGGTACTGTGCTTCTCTCGAGTGATAGCATAAAAGAAAATAAATCTTCTACAGCATTCCACTAAAGACCTAATATTTTTGCTTCAGCTAGGGAATGAAACATCGAGATTGGTTCCGTGTCTTCTTTTTCAGCATCGTATGGTACATTAGACTTCAATTTTCTCAGTCTAAAGCCTCCAGATAGTATTATTTTGCTTATATTAGTTTTAGGCTTTATACTCCTTCAACTGTATCTTTTCATGAGATAAAATCATCAACGTAGAAAACGTTGATGGTATATGGGACTTTGATCGCCAAAAATGATAAACTGGACAACTCGAGATTAACTGTATTCAGCTTGTAATGTTCGATCTCATTTAGTATATCGTTTGTCCATAGGATTCTTAGAAACTGTGTATCCTCTAATCAAAAAAGTAAACTAAGTTTTGAGACTCATATACAAATTTGCAATATTCTTGTTTCAGCGTTTCATTAGCCTGCAACTTTGTTTCTAAGGAAAAAATCTTCTTTTGTTTGCGTTAAACAAATTTCCAAGTTGATCTGTGTTTTTCTTAAACGGAATCGCCACCATATAAAGACGACCTCATACGCTTGTATGTTGACTTATAGTGCCTTTCGAATTTGATGACTTCAGGACTTAGAAAACTCGACTTTATCTATGTGGTATCGATATCGATGTTCAAAAGTGTTTCATTTTTGGTCTGTGCTGCCTTATTTCTCTTAACGGTGATCTTGTAACCACCCCAGACGCAATCTAACCAAATTTTGTACGCTGAGCAACTAGATAGAATTTTCAGAATTAGTGAGTCGCCCATCTCGAAGAATATGGAAAAAACGATCAGTACCTATCAAAATATCATTACATTGACGATCAGCTAATGTTAGGTGTTTAAAAAACTTGTATTCTGTAAATTAAATCCAAAACTCGGAAGCCTCGTTGAAAATTGTCTGAGCACAAGAACGTCAATTTGAATTTCATCTTTAATCTAAAAAGCATATACCTTTGATCAGGATAAGTTTAGTTGCTGCATGCACGTTTCCTTTATGAAGGAAGCCTGTGATCCAGAATCATGTATAGCACTCTGCTTTTTTCCAGGTCAAAGATCGCCGTTGGTGCTGCTCATCACAACCTTCTCATCTTTTGAATTTGTTTCTTTCTCAGTATGTAAAGTTTTATGGTGCTTCCTATTAATTTAAGGTACTTGTATCTGGACTGCCATACCACTGATTGAAACGTCGCCGATTAACAATTGAACCATAGTTTCTTCTACACTGCAAATAGTTTACGTTCCGGAACTGTCAAATTATACAGAGACACCAAAACATTAACTCTCTTCGATGGTTGTGCCTTGGGGTTTCACATTGCCCTAGACTTTTTAAAGCATTAAGAAGACCCTTTAAATATTGAAGCTTGTGCACTTCTAATATAGTACTATTATTGTGAACCGATGCTTCAAACAGATCACGAAATGACGGAAACTCTGAATATTTTTCACTGAATTCAGAAATGCTAACCTTTCATGAAATTTTCCATGACCAATTCGCACATTTGGGGCTGTATGTCCTCGATTCCACTATGAATTGCATCTTTAAGGTCTTAAATCGATTGTGGAGCATTGGCATAGACCTTATCTTTCACGGGGATCCAAAGAAAAAAGTCTAAAGGTGTTAAATCACAAGATCTCGGTGGCCAATTGTGTTCACCTCTTCGAGAAATAACACGGTCAGGAAACTTTTCTTGCAAAATTGCGATTGTTTTGCTGCTTGTGTGGCACGTAGCGCCAACTTGCTGAAAATAAACATCGTTCACATCAATATCATCCAATTCCGGCCATACAAAATCATTAATCATAGCTTGGTAGCGCAATCCATTCACCGTAACAGTTACACCAGCCTCATTTTCGAAAAAGTAAGGTCCAAGCACACTGCCAGCCCAAAAACCACACCAAACAGTAATACGTTGAGGATGGAGAGACTTTTCAACAATCATTCTTGGATTTTCTTATTCCCAAATGCGACAACTCTGCTTATTAACTTAGCCTGCGAGGTGAAAATGGGCCTCATCATTGAAGATAATTTTTCGATGAATATCTGGATCATTTTGATGCATTTGAAGTACCCAATTAGCAAAAATACGACGTTTATGGTGATCGACCGGCTTGAGTTCTTTTATTAACTGAACTTTAAAAGCCTTGACCTAAATCTTTAAGCAAAATACGGTATAATGTCGTTTGTAAAATGTCTAATTCCAAAGTTCGATGAGGAATCGACAAACCTGGGTTTTCTTCAACACTACGAGCTACAGCAGCAATATTCTCAGTTGTTCTTGAGTGACGCACACGGTTTCGATTCTTCACATCACTAACTTGTCCCAACAGCTCAAAGTTTTCCACCAGTTTCACTATTGCCGGCCGAGAAAGTGCTTCACGATGACCAAAAAGTGCATTAGTTTTGCGAACTGGGACTTCAAAATTTTCATCATTTTTGCAGTGATTTTTAACAATTCCAATGTCTTGTTGAAGCGTGTATCGAACCATTTTTAGTAATGGCGTTTACTGGTTAAATGTCAAAAGATGACACCTTCAAAATTGACAGCAGACTATTCAAAATGAAACTTCTTATTGGGTAATCCTTTACTCCACAAAAAGTGAATTTAAAAACAAATGAGGCGGGGAAACATAACAAACAATTATTGTAGTTTTCGAACAGCGTAATAACAAATTAGGAATGTAGGGGAATATTTTTTAAATAAATGTCAAAAATGTATATTCACAAATTTTTATCATTAGTTTCGGGCACAGCCTTAAAAAACAAATCATGAGTGCTAACATTATACTTATTACAGATTCTGCCGATATTGCTTATGAATGCAGTAAATATTTTACAAAGATTGTGTCAACCCGTCGTTCTGAATGTAATTTAAATCAGCTAAAATGAAACAGCACATGCCTAAATGCCTTGGGGATCACCATAATGTAAAAATTATATATTCATGTTTCCAGTCCATCTTTGGAAATTCAACCAATGATGAATAGTTTCAAAAACAAGGCATCTGTTGGTTGCACCAGTTGGAAGCATTAAAATTGGCAAACATTGTGCTAATTAGCTTCTATAGGCCTTATTATTTTTCCAATCAGCAGTTTTGCTTTAGAGAAGGGAAGAGTATAGAACAAGCTTTGTTAGAGTTTTTAAACAAATGTGTTGCAGTGCTCTTTATTGATATTAGTAGAGATTACGATTTATTCCGATCGTTTTTAAGCATAACAAAATAAAAACATTGGTTTGTGTTAATGGTGCGATTAACAGCAAGAACAGTGACACAGCTGGTTTAGAATTTGGTGTGCCTCAGGGATCTGTTTTTGGACTAATTCTTTTCCTTATCTATATAAATTTACTTTTTAATTGTTCGCTCACTGGGAAATCTGTATAGCATCTGGGGATGATGAACAGGTTGCCATATTGGTATTAATAATGACCTAATAATTAAGGAAATGGTTTGATAGACACTTTACGATTCTAAGCCCATAAACAAAGTTCATGGTATTTAACTTGCGTAACTCTGCTAAAATTTTTTTTGTAACTTACCTGCATAAATATTGAAAAGGTGGAAACTTTTAAATACCTGAGGATTGACTTGGATTCTTCGTTAAATTTTAAGGATGTTGTTGCTAATCTTAATAAATACTGTGCATTTGCAATAAAAAAAATATTCTTACTAAGATATCTGTGTCCCTTTTAAGTCCTCTGAGTAGCATATTTCTCATTAACACAATCAAAATTACAGTATGGTCTAAGTTGTAGTCTGAACTATAAATTTGAGTAAAAAACGTGATAGTATAGTCATAATTTGTTTATGGCTAAACGTATGCTACCTTCGCTCAGTCTGTAAGTTTATAAGGTGCTTAAAGAATAATTCTTACGCAGAAGTGGCGATCGTCAATTTAAAAGAATTAAATATGATTTGCGAGATAACCGAAGCCTTTTTCCAAATTCTAGAAAACAGCATTTTAGAAGATCCCTAGTACCATACATACAGCTACCACCTGATATTACCAACCATTTTTTAAACTTTTTTAAACAATGGATGCTCTTGAAAACAGATGTAAAATAACATGTGCGTAATGAAGTGATCAAAAAATTTAAATTTCTGTAATAGTTTTAAGGTTTTCCGTTAAGGTGTAACAGAAAACTAAATTGATACTAAAATAACTACTAGTGAAAGCGAAACAGCTTTATGAATCATATGGATGGAAATAAAAACAAAAGCTCCCCACATAGCAAAATGGTCTAGCCTTAGGAAACGATTCTAAAATGGAGATAATGGAACAATAATTTTATCCGATATTTAAAATTGGAATTAAATGTAGAATTAGGATGTAGATAAGACAGAAATATTTTTTTTTCTGAATTTATATTGAGGTTGACGAATTTCGGGAAGCGATCGTAACATTTAAAAGTTTTGTTAAAAGTGTAACATTTAAAAGCTCGCAATTTAATTGATTCAAGAAGTTCGCTCGGAATAAAGTCGTTCAGTAGACACTAGTTTAGTTGATTTTTATCTAAGTATAAAAATATAGAATACAGAGATGAGACAGAAATATAAAATAGCAAAATGCTGTTTTGAAGGTCGAGTACTTTGCATAGATTATGCTCATGCCTTGTATTATTAAATCAACTAGCTCTTAACCGATCTTTGTTGGTTTCTTTGTTTTACCTCTGTGTCCTACTTGAATATACTATTCAAAAATGGCCTTCTTCAGCAATTGTTTAAAGTTGCCTTATGAGTATACCAAATCTTACTTATTTCTTTATTGCTTACATAGTAGACCAAGAGAATAACTGAATTAACTTACTTAATATAGGGCGAATCCATCGCATGTAGAGTCTACAATTGAGATAATCTATAATGTAGACTATAATCTCACCAAGTAGGCTCTACATGCGCTGGATGCAATTTAAGGAATTTTTGGAGGTTGTTGTCTTCGATGATTTTTGCCATATAGAAACATAATATAAAAAAAAATTCATGCTATACGACTAGCGCCCCCTAAAATCAGTGGCAAAATATTCAAAATCGTTTATCGTCGCATGAAATGATGTAAACAAAATTTAAATTGTATGTGTCGGAATTCAATTACATTACAAATTATAGTAGTATAGATAAACAAAAATGAAAACATAAGAATTATATAAATCTGTATTGCGATACGAAAACCAACACAAATATATTTGAAATTTACGTAAACTTTATGTTGATTTTCCGATATACATAATTATTATAAAATCAAAATTATGTACTTTTTTTATTTGATTTAGAAACAACTGCAATACAAAAAGTCAAACGAAATACGATCGACCATGTGCGCATACAGACACAATCAACGTTTTGTTATAGATAGAGGTTCTTATGTGAGTGCGTGTGCATATATTACTTTATTTCGTTGATGTGAAAACAGCAGTTTGTGTTTTTAAATTTTGGACAAATTATAAAGCTAACAATTTCTGATGTTCTGAATTTTTACTAAATTTTGTAAGGATTGTTCAATTGAGACGTAGGAAAATAAACGCAAACTAAAACTAAAAATGTTTATTTTTGAATCAAGTTGGATATTTTAATTTGAAGGTTTATCTAAAACTAAACTATGGTATATAGGCTGTGGATGTCCCATATCGCGTCTCTGATGTACCCTTTGAACCATTTGTTACGAATTGGCGAACGTTGTAATGGGTTAGCCCAACAAACGTTTGTTTACACACAATTTGGTCACTGGTACAAGATTTTTAAATATTTAAATGTTTGGTCAACGGCGAGTATTGAACTCGGGACCACGGCGTGGTAAGCAAGTATTTTAACCATTACTATACGAGCGGTGATGGCGAATGTTTATCGATGTGTTTTTGTATAATGGCTACAGGTTGGAGGATCTACTGGTATATCAACAAAATATGGATCTGGCAATTACGCAATTTCTGATAAAGACATATTATCTTTTTGGTGCTTGATTGAGTAAGTAATCAAATGTGAAATGTCATAAGAAGGTGGGCAATTCTATATCATCCAAAATGTTGTCTTGCTGAGTACTTGACGCAATATTTGAATTAGCCAATTCCCAAAACTCTTCCTCATTTTGTGAAATGGGACTTTTATTTAAATTAACAGCCGTTCCCGTTAATAAAGGTTTTTGGAGTGTGGGACAGTTATCATTCTGCAAAATATTCGTACGTGTATTAGTAAATTGGGGCGGACACAGAGTTGGAATAGCCGTCCTTTTAAGATTCCGTTTGATTATACAGCTTGCCTCAAAATTATTTGAACATATTAATATCCTTTTTTTGCTGGACGGTAATATGCCATAATTTTTTAACCAAAATTTCGCGGTTTGCATAATTGGATGAATATTTAAAAAGGTCTTTTAGTTTAGAATTACAGTACAAAACAGCACATTTAACACCTAAAGGCCTACCCATAACAACGATAATAATAGAAAAATTATGTAAATTGTAAGACGAATGAAATATTGAATTCCAATAATTGATCCGCCAACAAGATACTTAAAAATGAAAATGGTCTTTATTTAAGTTTTATTCAAAAACAAAATTCTCAACTAAATACTAAATAATCGGTATATACTATTTGATAATAACGGCAATATAAGGTAATAAACTGGGTGAGTAAAATATTGTCTTTTGAATCACTGATTTTAAACATTGACGAAACGGCTCAAAATCCCAACATAGAATACGAGAAATTTGTTATAAAACCTATGATAAAACTACAATTTTAAAAAAATAAAAACTATTTTGTTTTGCACCACACTTTTAAAAGCGACTTCATGACATCGAATATTATGCTAGCATATTAAATTCATGCTCTCGACCAACCTCAATTAAATTTAAACAAAACACGTCCCTACAAGTTAAAATATTTTCAAATTTATGAAAAAAAAAATCGCAGACGGCCAACTTAATCATACAAAAAACCCCGTGTTTTGTTTGATTTCCATACAAATAACGACTATGACGTCACAGTATGAATTTAAAATGCTAGCATAATATTCGATGTCATGAAGTCGCCTTAAAGGATAATAGTATTAAATTCGCTAGTAATCAATAGTATTAAATTTCAATAGTATTAAATTCGCTTGCAAACAAAATGATTCACCATTATGCACTGATACATTTGGACTGACTTCGTTTCTTATTCACTATCATTTGTTTACATGCCTATTTTATAAACAAAAACAGCGGTACACATCAACACTTCTTTATATGTATATAATAAATTGGTTGTCGCTCGTCAATGTATAATGGTATATACTATTTGCGACGATCAACTCAGTTCGAAAAACTGAAACATATTGAGCGTCGCTAGTAAAAATTTGCCATCCAAGAAACACACCACATGAATTCTCTTATTATATTTCTCTATGCTTTTTCGTCAAAGATTTGACGTCAGCGAATACGTTTATATATATATATATATATATATATATATATATATATATATATATATATATATATATATATATATATATATATATATATATATATATATATATACCCTAATTTTTAATGATTATCTAATGGATAATCTAATTAAAAGTATTGTGTTACGAATTAGCATACGTGTTACGAATTTTTGTCGAATTAGCAGATACTGATAACATTCACGCGTTAATACCAATAATATCAATTTTGGATCGCCAGTCTGAAGAAGATAAATTGGAAATTAGGGGATTCCCTATCCATTTTTGAGACTTTCGTTCGTTATAATTTACGTATTTGTGAAAACAAAATTTTTCATTTCGAAAACAAAAACTAAAATTTTAGCAAAGTCAAAAACCTATTAAAAAAAAGATCTATTCAAATGTAGACAAGAATTTGTAGTCTACTTAAAACAAGTAGACTCTACTACATATTTTTTACTGAGATACTTTGTATTCAGCGCAAGTAAATATGTAGAGTGTACGAAAATACATGCAATCTTTCCTTGGACCGCGAAGCTCCCCCAACTATTTTGTTTGCGATTAACTTAAGATCCTAATTTAAGCAGTCGCTTGCCAAAGTAATCCGCAACCAGTGCGTCTTAACCACTACGCTAATTATCTGTAAAAATCTGACTACTTGATTCAATAAGTAAAATTAAAATTTAAAGAAACTACCATGTAGAACGATGAGTACATGCGAAAACATTGGTCGCATTTCAATAGAAAGTTTTGTTTTATTTGGAAATTTTTTTTTGACTAATAGATAAAAGTGTGAATTAGTCACTTGACTTTTGAAATACCGACGTGCCAATAAAATAATGACGTTTACATATATACGAGTAAATATAATCGCGCGTTTTCTGATAAATAAGTAGTATGCCTTCTCTTGCACGATTTATTTAATTCCCAGGATTATCGATGACTTATCAATGTTGAAATTTAGTTTAAATATTTGAAACATTTTATTTTAAATTTTTGAAAAAATAAAATTTCATGTCAATATTATTTTCATTTGTCGATTTGTTGACATAACCGTTTAAGTTGTCAGGAATACTTTTTGTATATCCATTTAATCGTAAGGCACATTGCTACTATGTTGAAGCGTAAAGTAAATTTTTTGGCAATTTGTTGTTTTAGTCACCTTGAAATACATTTTTATTTTATTATATCCATCGGCCAAATTAATTTATGATGATGTCATGAAAATCGTTATGAATGTCGTAATCAATGATTGCAATGTGGCTTTTGCTTTAAATTTAAAAATTCAGTTTAAATAGAGTTCTCTGCAGGCGACTTGCAAACTAATATTTTTTTATAAGAGATTCGCCAACCCAGCTAATTTAACGTAAACCATGCGTTTTTATTTAAGTTTAACCACGGCGCCAATTTCTCGGTAACTTGAGCGAAACAAGCCTACTATATATTGCTAAACAAATGTTATATAAATATAAGTCAGTTCCTTATCAACATTAGGGTTAGATTTCCGTATTATATAATTTTATAAAATGTTTTGATAAATTTAAGTGCCCTTAAAAATTATCAAGCTTGCTATTTATAACTCAACAAATATTATAGTTCAAGTGCTCAATAGATAGTGTGATATGCTTTATATAAACGGTAAAATACACTCAAAACATTTACCAATTGTATGGGAACTATGGTAACTTTTGATTTGTGTGGCTGTTTTTATTTTATACCATCTGGTTTAGAGTCGAAGCTTTTTTTTAACAAATGTAGTTTACATAGTATTCAGCCAAATTGAAGAAGCGTATACATCATACAAGTTTTTCTGAATGCTCTTTAAACATTCTCGATTATAGCAACTGTATTATTTCTCAATTTCGATTTAATCCTTTGTTGTATTTGGGGGATTATTAGTGCCTGAACCAACTGCTTCAAAAAGAGTTTTATGCGTAAGTTCATTATTGACAATTATTCCTGAATAGAAGTCCAGCCAGATTACCAAGGCTGACTAGTGGAATAGCACAAATATCCATCAAATTATAGAATTGTTTTATTGGCTATCTATTCGGTCTTTGCTTTACTCAATATGAATGAGCAAGTTGATCTAGAGTATCCACCCCATCCTTGGTACAATTGTAGTACATATATACAATCGATGGCTTATTTTTGTGTTTTTCTAATTGATAATTTAATTCGGTGTCGTGATGCATTGGTGAAATTAACAGAATTGCTGTACCTTTTCTTGGAACATAGCTAACCAACGTCTTCGAAACCAAAAATGCTTGTTTTTGCTTCCTTTTGTTTATGTGGAAAGGAAGTTATTTTAGAATGCAGTGCTTGTTTTTTTTAAAGGGTCCATCTAGCACACCTTAGCCCCTTTGATAGTTAATATTGTGTGAGGTTGTACTTCGTAAAGAAATGATCAAATGTCCGCACAAAGAGTGTGAAAGGTTCAACAAACTGTAAATGTCGAATCAGACAGTAGCACGGAAAATCAAACTACCAAATAATGGATCCCAAAACTCATTATAATTGATGATATTTTTGTGTATACCAGCGCTTAGAAGTAATCAGATCAGCACCCATAGTTTAATCGAGTCTGTCAATTTCCATAGATCCAAAACAATTATGTTTGTACCATAAACATTGGCATTTGCCACTATCACTTATAGTGTCGACCGAGAAATCGGTTGTTTTTTACAAAGGGAATTTTTTAAAATTTTTTTATGTATGCGTATTGAAATTCTATGTTTAGAATCATAAATTTAAATATTTGAATGAATAAAAAATTAATAAAAAATAAATAGCTTTTAGTGTTTAAAAAATAGAGATAATTCCTATAGGAATTTTTATATTTTAGTACCAATGTAAAAACACAACAGCAAAAGTTCTCTTGATTAGTACAAGATCGTTGTTTTTCGCAGCTTGTTTTTTATGTGTGAGTAACAAATTTTTGTATTCAGACATAATTTTTTTGTGTACATATACTATCCGTGTGAGGCGCGTCGTAAAAAAAACAACCAACCTTTTGGTAGAAACCAAAGCCGCCTTTAATTTCTTTTAAGAATTATGGTAAGCAGATACCATATTAAAAATATAACCTGTGCCTAATTACAGTCAATTAGTGCGGCAAAAATCCATAAGAAAAATAATTTTAATTTTGTTTTGAAATTTTTTAAATAACCCACACTACCATAACGTCATATAAATTTGAGCATATTATAACAATCGTAGTGAGAGCGTATAATTTTATATTCTCTATTTTCTAAATATAACAACAAGAGTGGAAAAATTACGAGATTGCTCATTTTTTTATTTCCTCTTTAGTTTGCTGTTTTGTTATTTTTTCTACACTGTATTAACAATAGTATATCATTATCTCACAAATACATTCAATAGGTTACATTTTTCTCATTTGTTTACAGCTTATATGTGTACATTCGGGCATTCTATAAGGGATTAAAGAAGGCTTTGGTGGAAACGTACACTAATGCTTATAATTTCGTCAATGAAATACTAACATCAATACATAGATCA
Organism: Tipula confusa; assembly: GCA_963556175.1. Taxonomy (NCBI): domain Eukaryota; kingdom Metazoa; phylum Arthropoda; class Insecta; order Diptera; family Tipulidae; genus Tipula; species Tipula confusa. The sequence goes on from OY744475.1 coordinate 110,043,871, forward strand.
ACGAGTTTACTAAATTGTAATTTTACTTTGTAAATTTGTGTATAAAATACACGTTTGTGTAAAATATGTCGACAATTGGTTTTAAGGCATGTATCTAACATATAAAGATATGGCAAAAAAACAGCTTAATTATTTTTTCAATACAAAATAAGTTTATTGCGGAATACATAAGGCTACTAAAAAAAATTCCTATTCTTGCACGAAATAATTATCAAACGAACACCATTTAAAAAAATGTAGAATTTTTGAGGCTAAATGTTTTTTATCGTAGGATTTTTTACCCTAGAATTTTTATTTGGGTTTTGTATCTTAAGATTTTTTTCCAGGATTTTTTATACCAGGATTTTTATGCCGGATTTTCCTCACGGGTCTCCGAAGGGCTTTATATTAGAAGAACGTTGGAAAAACTCCAATGGGCGTAGGAGACATGTCATCAGTAGGATTAGAGTATCACGTGTTCTTGCTTGAATGCCTTTCATATATGCAATTTTGAATGTCAATACAATTTTTTTCAAGCTCACATACTACTAATTTAGTAAAACCTCCTTGTCCTGTGCCAGAAGCCTCTAGAAAACACAATCAACTTTTATTTATGGAAACCTTTTTGTTTCTAGATTCTGAAACTCATACTTTAAAATTAATTTATTCAATAAAATACCGGATTTCTTTCATTTGTATGTGTTTCATATGCCCACCAAAAGTCAAATTAAAACTGACAAGAAAAACAAAATATGAAAAAATGTGTCCTTGAGAATTTTTTTTTGTTTGTGTTAGTGTGATAAATCCGAGCAAATTTACAAAATTTTGGTGTAAAAAAAATTTGTTTTTTTGTTTTGTATGGAAAACGAAAATCCGGGAATAAAAAGCCTCGTGTAAACACATGGTGAAAATATCATTGGTACAGACAACAGCCTACTTGATTTCTAAAATCTTTTGATATGTGATAAGAATCAAGTTTTCTAGCAATGGAAAAGTAGTACTTAACTTTTCAAGAAGAATCTTGTCACACTTTTTTAAAAGTGAAATATGTACTTCAATACAACTCCTTACACCAGTATTTTTATTTAGTTCTGATATTTGTAGATGTTATCTGTTTGATTGGACTGCTCATGATAACTAAATGAGAATTCACGTGTGTGACAAATAGATCTTGTGTTTCATGATGGAATATATAAGAAAAATTAACTGTGACGAATGAATTCTAAACAAGATCTTTTGTATGATAAAACTGTATTCAAAATAAAAATATGGCGGGCTATATTTCGGATTTATTTTAGAGTTGGTCAATTAAAATGTTCAGTTATAAGTAAATTACAGGCTATATGTATTTAATGTTACTCTTTCGGAGTCTCCAATTATTTTTTAGTGCTTGTCGTAGATTCAGTCTCGGTCGATCGTCCAAATAAATATTTATTATAATATTATAACTCTTAACAATCCAAACATTATCACCCAGACTCAAGAAAACATTGATGTGAACACTCGAGCGGTCTTATTTGAGTTCGTATTTTATTTTAATTCAAATTTTTCAACCTCTCACAAATGATACATTATTTCTGGAGTGCGATTATGAGGATTTCGACTTTCGACAATATGGCCGGTAATTTTCAAAAAATTGATTATTTGACATGTCGAAATTGTGATAAATTGTTGTTGTTTTATTCGAATACTTTTTAGGTTGCAACAGACATGTTGAAATGAGAAAAATAATTTTTTGTACATAAAACTGGCCACATTATCAACATATGTTTTGGCATGTCGAAAGTCGAAAGTGAAAAGTCGAAATGCTTATACATAATCGCACCTCTGCTATTATTCAATTCTAAAGTATTTCTTTTGTAACGTTCGTATTCGCAACGGCACTTATTTACATAGCAAAAAATTATAAATTGACGAAGTACTTTTTGCGGAAATTAATTTTCTTCAAGACAGATATGGTTATTCATGCAATTTTTTAATTGTTTTTGCTAATATTGAATTAGACTGATATAAAAAAATCTGGTCATCTGGCTACCAGTATACTATACCTGCAGTGTTTTAATCCTTTTTTAAATTATTTTTTAGATTGAACATCCAAACATATCATTTTAAGTATTTTGATAAATGATGCATTTTAATCCTAGATCTTGCCTTAGAAATATTAAATCTTGCTTTTTGTATTTACCATAAAAAATGCCATAAAAAACGAAGCGGAATAATAAAAATTGAAAATCTGCTATTTTAAAGTTAAATATTCCACAAATTATAAACACTATAACATCCCATTGCTGGGATGTTAGTCGCTTCCAATCACTAGAAGCAACTAACATCCCAGCAAGGGGATTTCAACAAAATAAAAGCAATTTCGCACGCCAAATTCCTGTGATTCCACAATCACCAAGAAGAACGTATGCTGGAATTAGGAAAATATGCATTGCTTGTAAGGCATCACATGACATAACAAGATGTCCTATGTTTATAAAAATGCCAGTACTAGAAAGATCGAAATTGATAACAGGGAACAATCTATGCAGAATTGGTTTAAGCGCAACGCATAGCAAGTGCTTCAGCAAATAAATTTGTGTGGTGTGTATGGGAAATCATAATACGCTACTACACATGAAGGAAGTTACAACTTCACTCCACACTGCCAAAAACGCTCCCTCAATGACTAACGGAGTACCTTTATTAGCTACAGCACTGATAAAAGCAGCTACTCGTCTTGGATATGCAATACAACTACGCTCTCTAATAGATCCAGGGTCACAATCATCATTCATTACCCAAGAAGCAGCCGAGTTACTAAGTTTGCCAAAATTTCGTGTAAATCTGCAAGTCAGTGGGATTGGTGGAATGACGACTAGTAATGTAAAATATAAGGTATTCATTACAATATCACCACATTACTCATCAAATTTCAAGCAAGTAGTAGAAGCGTTCATTTTACCGAAGTTAACTGAACGTCTGCCAGCTGAACCAATAAAAGGTGTCAACAACAACACATGGAAGGGGCTAGTATTGGCAGATCCACACTATGACACACCTGCATCTATAGACATGATTCTAGGGGCAGATATTTATGGACATATTTTAAAGGAAGGAGTAATTAAAACTTCGCAAGACCATCCAGTAGCTCAAAAAACGGAGCTAGGATGGATACTTTTGGGAATGACAAAAACACAACCAACTTCAAACTCAGTGTCTTTGACTATGACATCTTAAAGTTATCTCGATTTAGAGCTGCGAAAATTCTGGGAAATTGAAGAAATACGTCAAAATAAACAATACTCCGAAGACGAAGAATTGTGCGAAACGTCATATACAGAAACCTGTAATCGATTAGCAGACGTGAGGTATGAAGTCACCATACCAATAAAAGACAACTTTAGTTTAGGAGATAGCAGGAGCCAATCCATAGCAAGATTGCTACAAGTGGAGCGGAGATTAGAAAAGAACCCGCAATTAAAACAAGAATACCACGATTTTTTAAATGAGTACATTCAACTTGGACAGATGGTTCCAATAAATTCAGACGATATTACATGCAAGAACAGCATATGCTATCTACCTCACCATGCAGTGGTTAAACAATCCAGTACTACAACAAAGGTTAGAGTAGTATTTGATGCCTCGATGAAAACATCAAATGGCCTAAGCCTCAATGACATCCAACTAGTGGGGCCAACACTGCAACAAGATCTATTTTCGATCATAACAAGGTGGCGTAAATATAAATATGTGTTTATTGTAGACATCGAAAAGATGTATAGACAGATCCTTATAACCGAAAGACAACAAAACCTACAAAGAATTGTTTGGAGAAATGACCCACAATCGCAAATCAAAGAGTACAAATTACGAACAGTAACATACGGTACATCTTCTGCGCCATACCTGGCCATAAGAACCCGAAGACAGCTTGCTTTAGATGAACAACAAACATATCCAATTGCTTCAGAAATTCTTCTGAAAGACTTTTATGTTGATGATGTTCTTTCTGGTTCAGCTACCATAGAATATGCAAGAAAATGTCAGGAAAAATTACGAAGTATGCTAGATTCTGGAGGTTTCAAACTGCGAAAATGGGCATCGAATAACAACGCTGTAATGGAAAGTATACCAGAACAACAAAGAGAAACCAAACCAACCATCATAAGTAAGGAACATGCATCTATAAAAACGTTAGGCCTTATATGGATTCCACAAAATGACGAATTTGAATTCCAAGTCAACATAGGTACTGACATGAAACTACTAACGAAACGATGCGTTATATCAGAAATAGCCAAAATTTTTGATCCATTAGGTTGGTTTTCGCCTACTATAATTCTTGGTAAGCTTATGTTCCAGAATTATGGATAAAAGGAATATCGTGGGACGAAGAGCTACCTGAAGAAATAAAAAAAAGATGGGTCAAATACAAGTCAACATTCTGCGAGTTGCAAAAAATAAAAATTCCACGCTGGGTAAACACAGAAGGTAATGACCAGGATATAGAGCTTCATGGATTTTGTGATGCATCCGAGTTAGCGTACGCAGCAGCTGTTTATTGCAAAGTTACAAGGGCAGGAAAAACTACTGTAACTTTAATAGCGGGAAAAACAAAGGTTGCACCAATCAGTCAAAAGTTAACCCTTCCAAGGCTTGAGTTGTGCGGAGCTTCATTATTAGCCAAGCTTCTGAGACAAATTTCTGAAGCCATGGATATCCCGAATTGTAAGATGCTGGCCTGGACAGATTCAACAATAGTGCTAGCCTGGTTACAAGGACTCCCAAGTAAATGGAAAACTTTTGTTTCGAATAGAGTTTCACAGATTCATTCTATTATCAGCCCAGAACAATGGAAGCATGTAAAATCGAAAGAAAATCCAGCGGATTGTGCAACACGCGGCATAGATCCTGATAAGCTGTGTGATCACAATTTATGGTGGTCAGGACCAGATTGGCTTAGTAGCAACACTGATCTTACATTCGACGCGGTCATAGCCGAAACGGATTTAGAGAAGAAGCAGGTCCGTTCTGTCTGCACACTAAGCACAATAATAACTGATCCAACGATAGTTGAAAAATTTTCTACCATCACAAAAACAAAAAGAATAATCGCATATTGTTGGCGCTTCTATTGGAATAGTCGTCATAAGAATAATCGTAGAAATGGTGCTTTAACAGTACAAGAATTAGAAGAGGCGAAAATCAACATTGTAAAAATTACACAATCTACAGCCTTCGCAGATGATATTAGAAAATTAAGGGATAGGGGTTCAGTGGGCAGTAAAAGCAAACTTTTATCCTTACATCCGTTTCTGGACAAGAATGGAGTTATACGAATCGGAGGCCGTTTGCAGCACTCAATTTTACAGTATAACGAAAAACACCCAATGATACTACCATCTAAATGCCATATCACGAGCCTGATACTCGATTGGGCGCATAAAACCACTCTGCATGGAGGTGTGAATTTAACTCTTGCTTTTATAAGAAAGCAATTTTGGATTCTTCAAGGCAAAAGAGCGACAAAACAACATAATCGCCGATGTCTTAAGTGTTTCAGATTTAATGCTGGACGTGCAACCCAACTAATTTGAAGTCTACCAGCACCGAGAGTTACACCATCAAGAACATTCACTCACACGGGGATAGATTATGCCGGCCCCATACATTTCCGAATGTCTAAGGGCAGAGGATCGAAAAGCCAGAAAGGTTATATCGCTATCTTCATCTGTCTAACCACGAAGGCGATGCATATAGAACTGGTGAGTGATCTGACATCAGAAGTATTTCTCTCTACTCTCAAACGCTTCATAGCACGAAGAGGAAACGTCGCACATTTATATAGCGATAATGCAACAAATTTCGTTGCAGCAAATAAGTATCTGCAAGCCATCTATCACAATTCGGACAATATATCGAGCAAATTGTCGGTTCAAGGGATACAGTGGCATTTTATTCCACCGGGATCTCCACATTTTGGAGGTTTATGGGAAGCGGGTGTAAAACTAATAAAACAACATATGAAGAAAATCATAGCATCGGCACTATTAACTTTCGAAGAATTGACCTCGTTACTATATCAAATCGAAGCATCATTAAATTCTAGACCTCTGTACCCTTTAACAGATGATCCTAACGAGCTTGAATGCCTAACACCAGGACATTTTATAATAGGCAACTCTATGCTTGCCCCACCTAACGTCGAGCCACTTCAATTAAAGCCACAACTATTAACTAGGTGGCAATTAGTCGATAGAATGCACAATGATTTTTGGAAAATTTGGAGCAAGGTTTATTTACAGAACATGCAAAATCGCGCGAAATGGACAAAACAACAACCAAATATTAAAGAGAACCAGTTAGTTCTCATAAGGGATGAAAATATACCACCTACTAAGTGGATAATGGCAAGAGTGATAGAAACACACCCAGGGCATGATAAGTTAGTTAGAGTCGTTACTTTGAAAACTCAGAATGGAACTCTCAAAAGATCCATCGCTAAAATCAGTCCAATGCCAACGCACTACAACGACAAAGCAGACGATAACAAAATTCCTGCAATTTCCGAACAAACAGATACTACACCTATAACTATAGGTTTAAATCCAATCATAACCTTAAAATTTATGTTAAAATACCAAATTTATCTTAAAAATAGTACCTAATAGTAATATTGATAAAATTAGTTAATATTAATTTATTAATTAATAGTAATATTAACTCATTGTTGGTCAAATTTGACCTCAAACTTGGTTCATGCTGCCGGATGAACGACTGATTTTTCTTTCGGCTTGGCTTGTTAGCCAATTAAATGTTTTAAATTAATAAAAACTATAATGCTCCCAAAAATTTCACTTAGCTGAAATAGGTTTAACTTTTAGCTAAAAACGACCAACTTAAACGCAATTAAATAGTATATTAAAATGTTTGTTTCTATGACGAAATTTTCGTTCAAACAAAGAATATTTTGTCAAATATTTTCCTTCCTTTAAAATCATAACTCAACGCATTTCAAAATTCTGAGCAAATAAATTAAAACTACTTGAAATCATTTGAAGAGTAAGTAGCCTTTTACAATATCTTCATAAAAAAACAAAAAGTCGAAGTGCGTAAAAGAACTCTTTTTTGTTTGCTATTGAATTTCTGGAAAGTAAACAAAAGCCAACATAACATTGACAAAATATCAAGGCTTGCTGGTTAGAAATTTGTTTTTTGAATTAACAAAAAATTCTGAAACATCTGGTTTAATATTTTTGACTCACATTTTTGTTTTTTTGTTTATTCATATGCTGTTGTCAATTTTTGTGGCGCTGCACTTCATAAAACTAGTATTAACTAAATATTTTTGTTTTTTAATTTATTTTACAGCGTTGGCGTTCAAAAGGACTATCAGTTTTTGCTGCCCATCCAGGAAATTTAGTTTCGTCAAATTTAACGCGTAATTGGTGGTTTTATAGAATCGTATTTGCATTTGTAAGACCATTCACAAAGTCTCTGGTAAGTTAACATGGTATTATTATAATTGCTATATAAATATATAGGTGCATGACTTGGAGTAATCTATAATTATGTATTATGTGTATAGTTACCAATTATGTAAGGTAGGCTTTTTTTATTATTTACATATATGTCAATGCTATACCAATCATACGATATAACAGCTGTATACTTATGATATATAATTCAAGGTAACAGGAATTTCACGTATACCGTCGATTAAGAAATTCAAATTTGATCTGAACAATTTGACCTTCAATCAATTTTTCACGATCATGGAGAATATTTTACTATATTCTACTCGAACTATATAAAAATTTGTATTATTGTAAAATAGAAGTAAATATAGGTTAAATAAAATGACTTTACTTAAATAGCATGGTGACGTTATTAAAATTATCTTAGATCTCAGATCTTTATAAATATAATTAGTTTCTTAATAAAATGTAAATTCATTTTTGCAATTTGCATTAAATCAATTCCCGGTTTGGAATGCCACTATAGAATGATTGCACAGCACAGTAACGATGCAATTACCGTGTTCTCATTTTTTTTTAACGCTTTACATAGAAATTACATTTTAATTGTAAATATTTTATCGATTGGTGTGAATAAAATTTAATTCGTAATCGTATATATGTATAATTTATTCGCAAATATGGCGTGAGGTGATATGGTTATACTATACAGATATAATTTAATGAGATGAACAAAGTTGTTATGTATTTACGTATAGTATAGTTTGTTTACTTAGGAGTCAATATGAATGGTTTTATTTCAAACGGTTTGTTGGTTTATTCGAATGCTACCATTTTCTATGTTCCCTTTTACTTTTCTATCTTTAACCTTTGCCAGTTGGCCAAAGTTGTTTCAAGTCATGTGGAATAATGCCCTTTACATCTATAAAATAACAACCAATGGCCGAATGATGTTTATAGCTATGTCCTCGACTAAATAATAAATGCTTATATGCCAAAAATGTAATACATTAAGTCGATATCTAAAAATTTCCTATAAATCAAACATATTAAAATTGTATGTCATTAATTTTGTAAGTCTTAAGCTGTAATAAATTAAATTTATCACCTAAATATTCATTACTTACGCTATCTTTTATATTAAAAACAAAACTATTATAGAGCCATTATCGAGTGATATAATCGTTAAGCCTAGAAAATTAAACGAATTATTCATTATGACATTCATTATGATTTTAAAGGCCATGCCAATCGAGTGCTTACAATACACACAAATTTCTGAAGTTTTATGTAAACTGCGGATTAAAAATAAACTATTTAGCACGAAAATTAAATGAAATAACCGTTAAATAGACAAAATACGTCATTGTAATTAGACAAAAAATCCAATTGCTATATAATTGGTAAGTTAATAACAGCAAAATGATCCACTAATACTCTTAATACCCACAAAACTCTAAAATGTACATAAATGAAGACGCTTTTATGGTTGCGTTCATTCGTTCTGAATTTGTTTCAACTAATCACATTCATTTAAAATGCCGTTATTTTCGTTCTGTATTTTTTTCATCAAGATGACCAACTTTCAACTTTTTTACGGAACGAGCATGGAGAAAATGAGACAAAACCATACAAAATAAAAAGGATAGCAATACTCCATACAAACAAGTTTTGACAGCGACCAAAACCAACACTACTGTATAAATTATTAATTACACTACTGGCTAAATCACGAATATTAATAAATAATATAACTACTATTTGTTTTATCTTTTGTTTTAATTTTTTTATTTTTTTACGAATACATGTGTATAACAAAATTTGTTTTCTTCGTGTTAAACATATTTTTCAGTTAAATATATTTAGTCTTTCGTGCAGAATATATACTTTTTAAATTAAATACATAAATTAAATTTATGTAAATTCATATACTCGAAAACAATTTTTTTACACACAAAATTTATAAATTATCAACAAAAAGTTAAATGCTTAGATTTTTATTCAATAGGTGGTGACAAAATCGTTCCGCTATTTTTTCATCAACCATAAAATATCAAAATCATTTTACCGAACGAACGAACAAAACCATAAAAGCGCCTTGACAGATAAACAAAATTTAGCATGAAAATTAAATAAAATAATAGTTAAACAGGCAAAACATACCACAACACTCTCAATACACACACAATTCTAAAATTTATGTGACAGATTCAAATATTATGTTAATCGCAAAAATTACTTTTTATTATTTGACTATTAACTGGGCATGTGAATGTCATCCAGACTTAGCTTATCGACATTTTCGCGCCGTCGTGATTAAGCTTTTTTTAAACTGCTCTTAGTGTGCTTGGCCAAGTTTAATCGATTTCTATTTTGCTGCTTGGAGGGTAAAACTTACTATCTAGCTATTTTGTCGTTTTTAAATACTTTGCCATATATGTTGTAGTAAACAGTTAATATAGGATTTTAGATAATCTTTTACTTAGATCAGTGTTACGGAAAGACTTGATTTTTTGAAGCTTCATCATAAAGTGGCTCGACATAAATTGCTAAGTTCTATTTTAAATTTTTTTATTAATTCTTAATTCTAGAACAGGGTTATATTTTCTTCATTGCTGGTGTATGGTGCATTTGTTTGTATGACCCTGGGACCGTGTAAAAATACAGCTATCTAATAAAATAATGTAACTAACAAGAAAGCACAGTACCAATAAATTTCGTTTCATTCCGCTTTTAATTCAATATCCGTTTTTTTTTTCAAAACAAAAATTGTATTTTCCCTCGATACTTAAGCTAAACAAAAATTTAATACTTAACGTTTGAATGCTTCGATTTAAAAAAACTTGTATAAGTATAATATTAGTAACACCATCTCCTGCTAATGACTGGTACTTTTCATAAGACTTTTGTTTATTTTTAATTGATTTTAAAACATTTTCTGTTTTGAGTATGAAGTACAAGACATTATAAACATCATCGATCCTGAACAAGTGATGCAAACATTTTGTGGAGTATTTTAAATTTAATTTCTGCTTAGTGTTTCGGGTGATATTTCTATTAAGAGGTTTGTTTATACCTTTGGAACAGGTGAGCTACTCTTGAGTTACACTTTAGTTGTTTTTTAGTTATTTCACCGTGAAAAGTGGTTCTTCAGTTCATAAAATTGGAAAATCCTTTAGCTTATAAAGTTTAAAAAATATTCTTAACTTCTTTAATTTTCTTATAAATTTCTTATAGTTGACCTATCCATTTCTCGATTTTTGACTCGATTTACGTGATTTCGTTTTTACACGGCTATTAAAAAAATGTCATAAGAAAATAGCTGGAATGGAGAATTCCCTTTAGAAGTGTTGCTTTAACCAACTAAAACACCCACTTGCTCAATAACCGAATAGCCAGAAATGAATGGTTCAAAAATAGAAAAATGCCCTAATTTACATAAATTTCAAGTAAATGGTGATACTATATATGGTAATGAAATATCAGCTAGGGTATATATATCCGTCTAAATTAGTCAAAGTCATGGAAGATAATTTTTTAAGATCAAACTTTTGGAGAAAAATGCGTAAAAGAACTTGTCTAAAAAATTAAAGACTGCCAGGAGATTTAAGGCAGCAAAAGATAGAGGCACGTTGCTAGTTTCTAGCAACGCATCGGAAAATCGAATGTTTTAGCCGCTCTTTATTAACCGAGCTCAAAACCTCGAGTTTTGAATTCTTTAGTTTTGTAAATTTACCAATTCTGGCAATTAAAAAATGTGTGCTGAGTTGCACATTTTTTGAAGGTTTAACCATTACATCATTCCCGAAGTAAAAGATATTTGGAAAAATAAAATCTTGATTAGGTAGCTCACTAAGTTATCCAACAAATTTACAACATCCGAAATTGAGTTTTTACTGCCCAAAACAACATCAATGATTCAACCTGGTTATAATTGCTACTTTTTAGGCATGTTATATTAGAAGAATCTTTTTCGAAATTTTAGGAAGATTAGATGATAATGCCTCCTTACTGTTCCAGAGGTGCGGGAAAAACTTTGCCATTTTCAAATGTGTGACACAATATTGGTTTAGTCATTTAGAAGTAGTGAATTAGAGAAATACTGCTCCTTTGACCGAAATTCTTTACTAAAATATCGTCGATCTAACTCAGTCTTTTAGAGGCGAAGAATTAGAAGATTTTGGTATTTTCAATGTACAGGATTTGTTTGAAGATAAGGATATGTCGAATGTCGAGTTTTTAGAGTTAGAAAAGGTGTCTGATAAAGTAAAAGAAAATAATTCCGATAGCGAAAAAACTGTACACCAATTTACAGCCAAACTTATTGGAAGGAGTTTGTAGACTTTCTTTATGAAAATGGATTCTGATTAGGTTTGCCACCTTTGGATAATGCCAGAGAAGGACAGTTAAAAAACCGAGAAATCGTCGCAGTGCAGTGGTGCAGTGGTTGGTGTTTGGGACGACGAGAGGTACCGGGTTCGAATCTCAACGGGGGAGGGTTGCAAAAGGGATTTTCCATCACCTGATTACGATCGGTGATAACAAAGAACACATCTATGATCCCCTGTTGGAGTGCAGAATCCATGGGTCGAACCATCGTCCATGTCAGTACAGGCTGGTTGGAGCAATGCAATGTACAGATGAAATTAAAATCGAACCTGTATTAGTGCGTCCTCGATTTGGCTGGTGACGGCGTAAGGTAGGACGTTTAAAATTAACCGTGAAAGAATTGGGAGAGCTTTGGCCCCAGAAAAGATTGCAGAGTTCAAAAAACAAAAAAAAGGACAGTTAAACTTTTGTTTTTATTATTTCAAATTTAGTTTTTCTATCGATATTTTTTTTTTCAAATAAGTCAGTTTTGTTGTCACATTAGTTTAACCTAATTCTAATATGATAAGAACTAAATTATAAGGAACTAGAATATACTCTGCATGAGTATGAGTAGGAAAAAAATGGATTTTGTAAGTTCAAAACATAACACATCTATTTTCACTAATGAAATATGTCGATAAAGCTGGCCAAATAATTTAAGTTCTATCTATAGCAGGCAATAAATACAACCATCTCGTCGATAGGTGTCGAACAATTTCCTTAAATTAAATTTCCAAATAGATACGATGTCAAGAAATTTTTAACGACGTTTAGAGGTGTTAAAAAGCTCTAAGACCCTAAACATCTAAATTGGCCGGATGCATCAGTTTTTCCGCACCGTTGAATTCCGGCCTTTTGTTTCATTACAATATCGTATAATCTCCTAATTTTAGCCATCTTGAAATTTTTGGTAATACATTCTTTTTAAGAAGTTGAAGAAGTTTATAATGACGCACAATCGGTTATCAATTTAAAAGGCTTACCAATTAAATAAACTTGAAAACGCGCCGCCAATAAACTGGCGATGATTAAGACTTTCAATTCGTATGAATGGGACTTTTGTTCACATTAGGTGGTCTGTCTGCTAAAATAGGTCATAGGTCGTTTTTTTATATTGATTGACTCGCAACAACATTCCGCATTGCCCTTTCGATCCTAAGAGTTCTACCTCGCGTTTAAGAAATAGCAATTTCCCATGTTAAGCGTCAGACCATGGCACTTTATTACATCTCACAACCGCCCGTATTTTCCCATACCCTCTGCGATCGTCTTACTTACGATTATTAAATCATTTAGGTAAACATCTATTTCGCCATTAGTCTCGTTAACTGTTCTATTCCTAATTTTCTGGAAAATAGCTGGGGCATTGGACATTAGGATTGGCATCCTGAGAAACTTATTTTGTCCATCGCATTAACGGAATCGTTAATGGGTATTGAATCTAGACTCATCAGAGTCGATGATAAATTCAAAACGGTAAAATAATTAGCCCTGAATAAACGTTGAAGTTGATTTTCCATAATCGGTAACGGGGATCGATCTTTCACCGTTTATCCGTTGATAATCTACTCACATTCTTTTCCCCCCTGTTTTTTTGTTTATTATTATTGGTTTTCTTTTAACATAATCATTCGAACATCTTTACTCATTCACGTGCACCATCTTATTGTCGTTTCTTTCCAGTCCTTCTCTTTGTTATTTAGATTCCAAAGAGAAATAACAAAGAGAAGGACTGGAACGACAAAATATGAAATTTGTTTTTTTGGTGGAGGCCATTTTTGTGTTCGTGGAGAATGCAGGCAATTTCTTGCGAAAGGGGGACTATCCTCCACAAAGGAGGGCAAGTAGCAAGCCTAATCCTGATATAAACCGGGCACTAAATGTTCATAAGGCTGTTAAAGACGCACTTAAAAAAATTGTACGAGGGCACGCAAATGTTTGCAAACGAGTTTGTGGTTTCGTTTTACACTATTTGAATTTACACAATTACCTGTGGAACGTACCTCCCGTGTGAATCAAGAGGCAAGTGAAGCATATTTGTTTTTTCTTTGGTATAGTGTTTAAAGCTTTACTTGCCTCGAAATAAAATTAAAAATCCTTTCAATGAAAAATCTTTAAGATTGCAAACCCCGCTTTAAAGTTGGTCCGGGAAGGGTTTAAACAATGTCATGTTAAATAATTCACTTCTTTTTATTTTTATTCTGACATTTTAATTTGACAGTGGAAATTAGGAAAGTTTTTTTATCAATGAATCAAAATCAGGAAATTTTCAGGTATAATGTTATTCATATTGATCGCAAAATGTGAATACTCCATTGCTTTAAAAACATTTTTTATCGCTGATTCAGATTTATATTCATATGGTTCATAATTAATATTACTGTCGAATTTTTCATTTTATCATAATGCCTCAGGATCCTAATCATTATTTTTGAAAGTTAAATGTTTTGTTTGGGGTACGTATATCAAAACCGTTGTTAACCGTTTTAAAGATTTTCTCGGTGGTTTTCCCATTTGACAAGTTTACTTTTAGTAACATTTGACTAAAATATTTCCATTAAATTATTTAAAAAAAATAAACTCTAATATTTTTTGATAGAATACCCTGAAATTATTATTTGCCCGCTCAGCAACATATATAAATCTTTATAAACGGACCATTAAGTTAGTGCAGTAGTATTTAAAGGGAAAATTATTTTTTGTTGATCAAAAGAACGTATATTTGTTTAAACATTTGATTTGTTTATGGTATTATGACACTGGCTTTTTTACCGTCATTTGTTATATGTCAAAAAACTAGCGTAGCTCAATTCTTCTAGCAAATAAAGTGGGCAATTCTAGCAGCAAAGAATTACATTTTGATTTTTTTTTTTACTTAGGCACTTTTTATTTTGCGACATCTTGAAATTTTGAATAGCGACATTTTGAAAATAAAATCTAAAATTAAATTTAAAATCAATAAATCAATAAAAAATCTTCATGATGCAATTTTTTGCAATAGACATGTTTTTTTTTGAATCGTTTAGGTGTCTTGAATTAATATATATTTTAAGTAATACAGAAATCGAAAAATTTATAAAGTTAATCAAAATACGGGAAACTCCTTATTGCATTTTTTTTTAGATTAACACATTGTCTAGGGATAATTCCCTTAATGGCTTGCGCCACGACAACGTGGTGGGTTAAAACCCTTTATTAAAATTAATTTAATGACCGAATGAATGTAATTTACAATAAACATTACATTCATCACGTATGTAGCCGGTTTTAATTTATTTTCTCAGATTTCTGTAATGCATTGATTTAAGGTGAATAACGCTCACGAAAACACAACGACCGACACATTAAAACCAATTTTATCAATGCATTATGGTCAGGGAAAACTACATAAAACCCTGACCGAGAAAATATTACAAGTAAATATAAAACAGTATTTCATCTTTTCGGGTTGCTTGTTTCTTTAAGTAGGCGTTTAGGTTCCTCTTGAACACCTGTAAATTAAATATTTTGGGAAAGACCGACAAAACTATTTGATTCCACAGAGAGGTAACTCTAGGGGAAAATGAAGATTTAAAATGGTTAGTTCTACATCTGGGTATATCTAACGCGAAGCTATGTTGATTTGAACCAGAACGAGTGGCAACTGACAAATGCCGATGGAATTGGAGATTTTATTTCGGAAGAACAGTGATCAAAATAATATTTGTAAAAAAGCGAAAAAGCACCTACTTTTGAGATTTGATTTTGGAGCCTAACATAAGCCTTGTATAATTGAAGAACTCCTATAGGGGTAAAATTAAAGTTACACCGTCTAATGAAACCCAGATACTGACTAGCTTTTTTTGCAATAGAACATATAAGTTCTTTCCAAGAAAGATCACTCGAAATGTCTAAGCCCAACATTCTAAGAGAGGAGTACCTATTAATTTCAATGCCGTTTATTATGGATATTTATTACGACACTTGACTTACCATATTTTTCAATAATTTTTCCCCACAAATGAGATAAATAAGCAATAAGATCACCCGAAGAGCAATTCCATATTGAAAATCTGATTAAAGCGCATGCCTTTCGAGATAGTTCATTATTGGAAAATTCACAATGGATTCCATTACTTTAGATAAGATCGGCAACAAAGCAATTGGGTGGTAATTGGAAAAAGAAGTTGTATCACCTTTCTTAGGAACCAGTTGCATATTTGCTGTTTTCCAAATAAAGGGAAAATTGCCAGAGTTTACTGATAATTTAAACAGTTTGGCAAGAGGTTTAGCTAGGGAAAAATAACAGCATTTTAGGACAATTGATGGTAATCCATCAGGCCCAGTTGCTTGTATGGACTCAGATTTCTAAGAACTTTAGAAACAACTCGAAAATAAGTTTTGGGCATAGATGAAGAAACAGTAGTGCATGTTGGTGGGGATTGGTTAGGGAGAAAAGGGAGAGTCGATGCGGAAGCAAAGTGTAATAAATTAGCTTTTTGAATGGTGATTTTATAATAGTAATTATTATAAATCAATAAGGGGATAGATGATGTTTTACCGCTAAAATTCCTTTTTACCAAGCTAGCAAACGACCAAAAAGTTCGGTTGTTTGATTTAGAATCTAAAACATTTCGTATTTCATTACGAATTTTGAGGTCATGGTTTAATTTAGACCTGATTATGATAGCATTCGTTTTATTACGGGTTATTCTAAATTTAATGAGATTTTCTTTAGAAGGATTACTGAGATAATTGAAATGAGCATATTTTTTCTCAGAAAGAAAAAAGACTTACAATTTGCATTAAACCATTGAGTTTTGTGGGGCCGATTCCTTTAATAAGAGCTAGGAATGAATAACTTCATTCCTTTTAAAATCACCGAAGTTATATGTTAGGATACTGTATCAGCATTATTACTTTTCCAATCAAAAGAGAAAAATAAATTGAGACTTTGCCAATCAGCATAATTGAAATCCCAGATTAGTCTAGGTGTACATGTAATGAGCTTCGAAGTAGGTGGGGCAATCGGAAATTTCGCTGAGACCAATGCATGATCAGAAAGACCTAGAGGAGCATTAACATCAATAGAATATTTGTCAGGCATGTCAAAAATAAATCCAACAAATGAGACGAATGGCCTAATATGTCACGGTACCGAGTTGGTTTGTCTACAAGTTGGACAAGACTATTCATCCCCGCAAACAATTCAACATATTCACCTGTTTGATCTCTTGGTTGCGGAAATCCTAACCAAGTGTCATTATGAATATTAAAATCTCCCAAGACAGCCACTTCAGACATTGCAGAGATCTGATAAATCATATCAATTGAATTTGAAATTATATCAAACTCGTGACATGTCTCTGCATGTGGTAGATTTGGACTACGGTACAGAGAACAAATAAAAATAGAACGAGATTGGAATTTAATTTCAATCCACAAAGTATCAAATCCAAGATTGGAACTAGGTAAAACCCACAAATTTGGGTACATTAAAGTGGAGGTCATCCCTTACAAAAAGAATCACCTCTCGATGTGGAATCAAATAGTCAATACGCGAATAACCCGAGCAATTGAAGTCATTTGGTCGCCTAAGTAGGAAACTTGAACTTAACCTAAACTAAGAATGGCAGGTTTGGTTAACTCTAGGTGAGTTAAAATAGAATTGAAATTAGTTTTAAAGCCCCGAATATTTGTAAAATGAATTTTAAAATAAAAATTCATTTTACAAACGAAAAAAAATCAAAACAGTATGACGCGTAAACAATAAAAACAATGAAACCAATTTTAGGGACCGATTACAGTGACGAGGCCTTCTAAGTGAAGGCCTACAAAGATCACCAGCTCAGTCCACCAAAATATTATGAATAAAAAAAAAGAAAAGTCTAAAAATATAAATAGAAAATTATAATATGTATTTCATAAAATACTCGACTGACTGTGCATAATTATCTTTCTCACCTTAAGTGGTTTAATGAGAAAATTGTTTAGTAATAACTATGTTTTGATAAAAAACTACGTTTAAATGTTTAGAAGTCATGACTACCAAATGCAACACACACTTAGTCATTAGCTTTCAACTATCTTTTCCAAATCAAACAACGCCATAATAAAAAAGAGTTACCTCTACCCTTTTACATGTCGTCAAAAAATAGTTCAGTCAATCAAATATTGCCAAACTAATGTTTGTAAATAGTAAATTAGCATAGTACACTGAATGGTCCGTTGACAAAGAGTTAATCTTTGTCTAATGTATTATATAATATTTGTGTGTAATATTAATTTATATAATATTTAAATGTAGATGAAGTATCTATCGAAAGAGTAAGTAACATTATGTGTCAACTTGAGAATTTAATTCCTGATAAGATAACACTTCAGAAAGTATATTTGACTTATAAATTAATTAAACTTATATAGAGATCTTTTGTATGATACAAAAAGTGTGGTTGCTTAGTGTCAAAAATCAAAGCCGCCTTTATATACAATACCGCAATGATTGGACAAATTTTTAACCCCAACTCTTAAACCCTGTTTTTTCTACATTGTAAAAAAGTGTGTCGCAACTCCATCTAAATTAAGTAAGGGAACTATGGCTGCTGATCAAATTTTAAACATTTTTTATTGTGTTTGTATGCCAACAATTTATTCCTAGATGATACTCCTTCATCAGGAACTATTAAATTGTATTTTGAAAAAACTCTTTTCTTCATTCGTCCGATTTTGATGATTGCGGCTTTGTGTATATAGAAGGCTTTGCAAAATTACTCACAGAGCGTGTTTATATACCTGTCGTGCTTTTTGAATTTGGCTGGACATAAAAATTAACCAAAAAAGAGAGATTATGAGAGTTTCATAACCTAAAATGGGTAATACTTTATTATATTCGATTCTGATATATGAAAAGAAAAAAAATTTGTTGATGTTGCAGCATATATTATGGTTGAGTGGCAATCAAAAGTAATGTCTAAACGCAATTAAATATAAATCTATGTAAACGTAGGATACTTATAGAAATTAAGAGAGGGACGTCAAGAAGGCATTCTATTATGAACATGACGAGAAGTTAGACATGTGATAATGGAGTGGAAATAAAGAATTAATATTATAACGTGATCATATTAAGAGTTTTATTATTTGTGACTTTTTAAAGACTTCTTTGAAAAGAAATTTTTAATTTCGAAGTATTTCGTACATTTTCCGTTAGTGGCATTTGGTAGATAAGCCAAATCTAAATGCATATGTAATAATAAAAATATACTCCGACAGTATTAACGTATGTGAAGTAAGCCCGCAAAAATTGGTGTGTGTCTTTACTAAACACAGTGAAAAGACTTTCACGAAAAAAAATCATTGTAAAACAAAAATCACACTCCATCCCGAACATTTTTTTTGTATTTGTTTTAACTTGTTTATTTTCAAACACAAAAACAACTTTAATGTTTTCTGCTTTTGAAACTCGTGAAATACTAAATACTTAGGAGCCAATCATTTTTAACTATAAAAATATTCATATGTTAGCAAGCATATAGCTCCGGTCACAGAGATTTACAGATTAAGCTGCATAGGGCATACGGATGATCAGACCCATCATAAGGGTCGTAACTGTAGTGTCATTACCATACGATGGGGAACAAACATTCCCAAAACCTTTTTCCATACAATAGTTTTGTTGAACGATTCATAATAATGCTTATATAATCACAAGCATATAGCTCTGCTCACAAAGGTTTACAGTTTTAGCCGCATATGGCATATAGATGATCAGATCAATGATAAGAATTAACCGAAGTGTCATTACCAAACAATGACACTTCGGACTTACCCCTTTGTAAGTTGTTTAAAATGTCAATGATATCTAGTTTTTTTCCCTCGATTTGGAAAACAGCTAATATTCAACCAGAAAAAAAAATCAACAGATTTGCAGGCCAAAGTTGACTCTTCCTGAGACCTTTTTACAAGATCTATCAGATCATGTTTATTTATTTGTATGTATATGTTACATACATTTAGAATTTAGAATTAAGAGGAAAAGCACATATGGAAGCAATTATAATAACATCAAAACAGACATTTGCTTTTATTAGGCATAAAAACCTCTTTAATTTTTTCAAAACAAATTCACCCCATATAGCACACTTCATTTTGAGCTAGAGCTCATTTATAATGAAAAGCGCTACATGAGATGAAATAATAATAATATAACAAAAATAACAAGTAACATAAAAAATTAAAAAAAAACTTTGTATTACCGATTAGCCTCGCCACTATTTTTAGAGTGGCGAGGCTAATCGGTTGAGTTAAATAATTTTGTTGAACCTAGCCTTTTAATAAAAAGTGGAATTAAATTTCAGAGAGAAATTCCCCTAACGCAAAAGGATTTATTTAACGATCTACACAAATGTGTTGGTGGGAGTAACAGCAAGTTAGCCGAATGGATCCTACCAATTAACAACTTCCTATACAAAACAATTGGCTGCTTAGTTTTAAGAAGTTTAAATATAAAAAGACAAACGCGAAGTTCAAAAAAGGTAGATAAACTTCATCCTAAAACAACATTAGAATAAGGAGAAATGTGATCGAATTTTCTAATACCACAAATAAACCTAGTACAAATTATAATTTCACCCATTGCACAAGCATTGAAACATCTTTGGAGAATACTCATGTTCTCCTGAACAAGTCCAAACGAAACTACTTCACCATAAATAAAACGTCAGAGAAGATAAGACAAAAACATTCTTTTTTTAAATTGACTATCCGTAAACTCTACCACTTTGTACAAACAACTAGCATGCCAAACAACCCCAAGTAAGAGATTTATTAAAAACTAACCCTAAATCTTTGACAGTATTTGACAACTGAATAAGAGAATCGCCAAGAAAAATTCCAGGGAAGGACGAGGTTTCTAAAGGAAACCGACCAATTAACTATACTACATAAATCTTCATTTATCAGAGAAATATTTCTAACTACAGAGTTTTGATCTAAACGACCGCTTCTATATATTTGGACATCATCAGCAAATATATGTAGAGAGCAATGGTAAATAGAGGATTCTATGTCGTTAATGTACATAGAAAACAATAAGAAACCCTGCTCTGAACCCTGAGGTAGGCTGGAAGTAACTGGAAGGAAATCAGATAAACTAGCACCAAAATAAGCTGCCTGAGAACTAATTTGGCAGCGGAAAACAAAAATCTAAATTGAGAAATAAGCTAATTGAATAAAATACTGTGATTTATAGAATCGAAGGCCTTGGAAAAATCTAACAAAGTTAAAGAGGTCAAATCCCTATTAGTCATATTACGCCCAATGTCGTCAGAAACGTTTAATAACGCAGTGGTTGCACTATAGTATTTTCTAAACCCAGATTGAACACAGCTTACTAAACTATTACTATTAAGGTGTACCTGAATTTGATTCTTGACAACTATCTCGAAGGCTTTAGAGATAGAACTTAACATACTTACTTATTGGTCGAAAATGAGATAGTTCAGAAAGGTTGCTAACCTTTGAGTTAGAAATAATTTTACTAAGCTTCCACTGGTCAGGAAAGGAAGAGGATGCAAGGATAAAATTAAAAATATGTAGCAAGTACTTTTAAACGAAAGGAAAAACTCGTTTTACGAATTTTAAACTGATATTATCCAAACCAGAGGATTCCGATTTAACCTTCCAAATAGCGGAATGCAACTCATCGAGCAAAATATTTGTGAACGAAAATAAATTAGAGGGCTTAACCCTAACGCAAATAGCATTAAAAATTTCCTGACACCACCAAGGTGGAGATATTGGTTTTAGAGTAACAGTCCTAAGTGGAACACAAGTCTTAAAAACAAAACCAAGATAAGTGTTAAAAATTTCGATTTATCTAGCAGAAAAACTAACAGAAAAGATATCCTCCCAAGGAACCGAAGTACAAGCTAAATAGGGACGGAATCATCTAACCTAGAATAATCCCTAAAACTAAAGCTTCTAGACTTTGGCGGAGAATAACGACTAATAGAAAAAACTAAAAGATCATGATGGAATCCTATACTGAGGACAACTGATTGAAAAAACAAATAGGGCTATTACTAAAGGGAACAATATGGTCAATAAGAGAATAAGAAATAACTAAACAAACTTTCTATATCTAAAAGAGATCTTTTAAATTGAGCATACGACCTCTTATTAGTTTTTGGAAGGTAGAGATAGACCGTACCGAATAAAATTTAACGTCCGTTTACGTAAACGTTAATTACACATAAACTCTAAATCGGAGACCAACGATTCTAAAATAGAAGAAGGTACACTCACTAATCTAGCCCTAATATGTTCACCTACATACATACAAACGCCGCCGTAATCAAGGGGAGATACCACCCTATCCTTTCAGAAAATATTAAAACCCGCAAAGTTCAAAGCTAAACTAGGAATATTAGGATTCAAAAATGTTTCAGTGAAACAAAGTATATCCACTGATGCACCATTAAAAATGTGACGTATTTCGTCAATATTTGTGAATAAGCTTTGAACATTTAAATTATCTATAGATAAATTGGATTTATCCCCTAGAATCGATTCTAGGACTACATTCTGAATATTCACTGACATAGCAAAGACTAGCGTGAACAATTTTGGTTTGTTGACAGATAGTGAAATACGTCATTAAACGACGTATTTGTCATATAACGGTTAATTTTATTTTTTAATTATGTAATAAATTAATTAATTGTAAATTTCAAGCAAAAACTAAAAAATATTTAAAAAAAAAAAAAAAATATTCAAATTTATCTTAAAAGATTTTGAAAGGTTCACTCCTTAAAGGTGATATATTTTGATATAATGATAATAAATAAAAATAAAAATCAACAGCATTACATGACAAAGTTGACATTTTACTGAGATCCTTTACAAGAAATTTCAGGCCATATTTTTATAATTGGTTAAAGTTGTAGGTGGTCAGTCCAAAGAACGATTTTACACACAATTGGTAATGGCGTTATGATCAGCGGCCGGGATTGAAGTGTGTTTAAGCCAACACCTTAACCATCACTATACGAACGGTGACCCATAATAAATAGCGTTCACATAAATAGATCCCTTCTTTTAGATTGAATTAGGCTTAAAGATTTCGAGTGTTTTTTTTTAGAAAAATTCATATATGTATAGCTATTCAATTTCAAAATAGAGTATTTCGGGTTTCATAGGATGATATAACGTTTATTTTACTTTCTGTTTATGTAGTCTTTAACATATTTTTGTGGGGGAGTTCTAAAATATCATCTTATTTATCTCGATAGAATTCAAAAAACTCTCATACTTATGATAAACGTTTGAAATTATACATTACTATATATATCGGAACCTAAATGCCCTCTTAAAGATACAAGCAGTCCGTGGTGATTTTTGTTTTATTTACTTGTAATATTTCCTCTGTTATGGTTTTATGTAGTTTTTCGTTATTACCTCATTTAAACCAAAAACAATGCATCACTTAAAAAAGAAGCATCACTTGAGCAAACCATTCCGAAATTTCAAAACCAGAGCTAAGAATCTTTGGTTTCTCTTCGACTACGTGAGTTTTTATCAAAATAACACTGAGCTAAAACCCGAAATCAAAAAATAGTCCACCCTGTGCATGATGATATTATGAAGCATGACATATTTAAAGTTATGCGTGACATATTTAAAGTTATATTTGTTATGCGTGTAAAGCCGAACAACTCAAACGGATGTAAACAATAAAAATTAAATATTTTCAAGTTCAACTTTGCGCATATAGGGTTCTAGCCATGATGAATATATGTTTTAAATTTAAATTAAGTGCTTATCAAAACCTCTTATCTAGGAATATTTTTGTTTATGTTTTCATGGTCACACTCATTAGAATATCGAAACAAGTTTATTTGTCGATGTGATATGTGTAATAAAATTCGTCAAATTTACACGTTACTTGCACACAATAAGTTACCTTGAATCCATAATATATACCAGAAACATATGTTATGGTTCATTTGTAATATTTAAAGAAATTAATTCGTGAAGATATTTAAATGTTGCATGACTAAAAATAATCAAAAAAAAAAAAAAAAAAAAAAATCTTTTTGATATTTTGCACACAGACACTTAACATTCGTTACTCGCGTGATAACACATCAAGTTGGATTGGTTCCAAAGTAATTTTATCAATAATAAACGATATGTTTTAGTATAAGAGGCACGTGCCATGTATTTATGATACGTGATTTGTTGTTGTAGCGAGTAATTTGTATTTGACCTGGTCATTTACTTGTTTCGTACACAAACTAGTATTGTATAATGTTGATGATTATATTTATCGATTTGTTTACAGGCTATTTATTGCTGGTTCGTACCGTCATCAACAGCGTGTGTCGATTTGTTTTGATCGATGTGATGCTGTGCAATACTAGAAAATGCCAAGTTGTTCTCACAAACGCACATATTTTGAATCCTTTATATGCAAATATCCGCAATCTGTTTTTGACAAATGTCAACCATAGCGTTTGACACATGTAACGAAGGTTACAAAGAACCAAACCATTATGGGCTCAACGTGCACTGAAAGACAGAGTGGCAGCAGCACGACCATGTCATTCGTGTTATTGTGGTGTTGACCGTTATACAAGGTATATCCTGATTCCCATACTCATGATCAATTAATCAATCAAAATAACAGCTGCTGATGGATCAAGAGCTCGGACCGCCGCTTAGAAGTCTGTGCATTTTGCCGAATTTTATGTTTAACTCTCCTCTTATTTTTTATAAGTTCCTTCCACCTTCGTTTGACGTCCATGGTCATACATAAGTATTTAGCCGTATTTGCATACGGTACTTTTTGTGAATTGTTCATTACTGATATGTATGCTCAACTCTCAGACTAGTAAAGTTCACACATATACTACCTTGGTACTACCTTGGGGTACTCATGCTGTTATTCTCTTTTATTTAGAGTATTCATTCTCATACTCTACTTGAAAGTGTCTGTCTTCAATATACGATTTCATCATATAGATATAGACATCCCGATATAGTTTGATTGCAAGCCTTTGATGTCATTCTTTATCAAGCGTTTGAGTCAGTCATACTCCGGAACTATTCAGTATTCAGATTATTCAATATTTTTCAATTTAGTTAATTAATGCAGGGTTACATCTCTTATTGATGAAAAATTTCACATGTATAAGTTTGACTGGTTTAGCAATATATTAAGAATTTGGTTACAACATACTTAGGTAGTAACTTGTATCGAGTTTCCATTTTTTGTTTGTTTTGTTTAAGTTTATTCGTTGTAGTTAAGTTTTAGTTTAGTTTAGATTTACAGAAATGCTCATGCTCGCAGAACATTTAATTCCAGAAGAATTTGTAACATTAATAACATTTTATCTAATGAATTAGACAATCCAATGCTGTGTGCCTAAGAAGATTTTTCGAACTAAAATTTTCAAAATTCGAAGCTTCCGCTACTGTCTCATAGGCGAAAGTTGCAAAGTCAATCGACAAGGATACTTTTTAAAGACTTTTCATTTTATTGTGTGACGTATACACGTATACAATTGATGTTTTGGATTTGTTTTGAAGTTAGTATAAACAAATCAAATAAAGGAAAACCTAAAAATGACCGGGTTGCACTCATTTCGATGTAATTTTATTTTTTACCTATAGTTCATAAATTAAGTTCTATATATACATAACCCTGTGTAATATATTACAGAGGCCCCCGCTCAAAAGTATCGTTTAAACAAATATTGTGCATTACACAACATGTGCTGTTGTGTACAATAGGCCAACATGCTACATTTCCCACGATCGTGGTTTTATCACGCCAAATGCATTTCCGACAGCACTTGTAAATAGTAGGCCTTGTTAATTACCTAGGTTAACTTATTCTCTAATGCAGGTAAATTACCTCTTCTAATAAACGGTATTATAATAGCTAGAGTAAAAATGATATTTCCAAATATAATTAGATATTCCATAAAATCTCGTCATTCATGGAATCCGGACAGCCACCACAGATGTTTAGACATTTTGCAGAGCTATCATATAACGTCATTAAAATAATGCTGTAATCTAATTATAATTTTCATAAATTACTAATGTTATCTTGACTATAAAATTAATTGGCCTTAAAAGTCAGCAGACTTTTCGTGAACAACAAAACTTGCCCCGCTTATCATTTTTTTGTTATGATAATGTATTTAACTTTTATAAAGTTTTAAATTTTATTTTACAAAAGTTTAGTCGAACGTAAGGCGCAGCAAAGACTTTTGTGCTATAGTGATATCTTTGGACTTAATGCTTGAAATAATAGTATAGCGAAACGTTTAGTTTGACAAGTCTTCTGAGACACACAGCATTAAAACCATTTAAGGCTTACTTAGCAGCACATAAGCACCCAGTAAGAGAGTTGACAAAATGTCAAAATAAATTAGTATATTATAAGACATGGTTGACACAAATCGATCTTACGGCTATTCCACCATAACAAATAAAATTCACTTTAACAGGATTATGCTCGATTCACATTCAACGAAATCGACATCTGCAAAAAATATGAGATACAACCTTGTAAAATTATTCAAGTACAAAAAGGAAGTCACGACTTCTCTAAACAAAAATCGATATCTGTAAGCCGAGAAACAAACCGAAAAATGAGGATGTCGATATCAAATTTTATAGTTCAGGTTGTAAATCGTCGTCTTTTTTTATAAACAGACGACGATACGCTTTAAAATTGGCAGAATATAAAATATTATGATGACTAGATTGCACTGTAAAAAATGCTTATACTTATTCATATACTTATTCATTAATTGCCTATAGTATTAAACAGCAATTGATTCTTGGGCAACTGAAAATTGCGAATTGTTATCCAATTACTTCTGAACTCGAGAATAATCTGCTGCATCCGCAGATAATCAAAATAATATCACGCCACAAGAACGTTAGGAACTTATTCAGATCATTGCAGAATTTCCGTCTTGTGCTATTCTTGGCACTAAAAAAACGAAACTATTGAGTTATAAAATCGAAAAAACTTCATTACCCATTATAAGCAGTGATATTATCCTGTATCACTCGTTATTTATTCCGAGATGCACAAAGAATTAGATCGTGATAAATTTCAAATGATAGCTAATCGATACCATTAGTTCTTAAGCCCAACGGCAAGAATCAATTCCATCGCGACTATAAGATCATATTTTTGTTTATTTGGATGACTTGTTGGTTACGTTTGCGAGGTTAACCGAGCCACGATATTTATTGAGACAACTAGGAAAATTACTTAAAGACGCAGGATAACACAAAATAAATTGAAAATTAGATTTTACTTGCGAAGCAATTATACCTTACCTTCACATAAGTCGTTTGTTGTACTTTAATATTAATGTAATATTTTAGTTAGATACGGTTTTTTTTTCTGTTGATAAGTTATTTTTGTTTAAATCCACCAATGAGGAATATCACTTAGGCCATTTTTACAAAATGGTCATTTTGCCTTTTGTGTAATTTATACTAGGTGAAACTAAGCAATTAAGACTTAACTAACACATTTGAAATAAATACGCCTTATCTACACACATTGTTTAAGGTATTTCTGATAAAAATTTTTTAGTTAAGTTATTCTTGTTTAGACCAAGTTTCTTTTTCTCTTAGAATAAAGTACATATTGGTTAATTATACATTTTGAAAGAAAATTTTTATTTTTTTTTATAAATTACAATGATCGTAAAGCATATTAATATTTATCGATTTGCATCTATAGCTCAATTTGGCCAAAAAAGTAAATAAGATGAACACTTGTATGGCAGTGTAGTTCTTATGTAACACCTTATATAATGTTATCTTTCAGTCAAAATAGACCAACCATGATTACTTTCTAAACAAAATGGGAATTCTCAAAAAGAAGTATATCAAAGCCGTCTTTAATCTGTTTTAAGAAGCCTGCATGTTCCCGTCGTACGCAGTTACATATTAAAACATGAAACCTATACCAATACAGTCATTGAATGGTTTTAAATAACCCATAGTCCATACTACCATAACATCATATAAATTTGAGCATATTATAACATTCGTAGTATTATTTTATATTCTCTATTTAAAAACAAACAGTTGAAAAAAAACAAAAAAAAAATACAAGTTCGCTCAGTTTATTTTTTATTTCCTTTTTAGTTTGGTGTTTTGTTGTTTTTTCTACACTGTATTCACAATCATATCGCTCATGGGAACCTCTCAGAATTGGACATTTTAAAACTGGGTATTTCAAAATAGGATTTGACAAAATGAGATAAGGTACAAAACTGGATATTTTAAAACTGGATATTTCGACATGTGATTTAAACTTAAAATGATTTTTTGGAAAAGTTCTGGAATAAGGCCAGTATGGTTCCATAATTGAATATTTCTAAGGAGAGAAATAGAATTTTCCTTCACTTAATGCTTTTTTTCTTTAATTGTATAATTAAATCTGATTTTAAAACCGTTTTGGGAAAACCTCTGGAATATGGCCAGTAAGATTTCATACTTGAATAATTTTAAGCAGAGAGATAGAATTTTCCTTCCCTTAATGGTTTTTTTTAATTGCTGCTTTTCTCATCTTATTAAAATAATCATTGACTTGATCGAGTTTACTGTCAGTAAAACTTATCTTCATCTATTTTTTATTTTTCTACTTAATATAACTTTTGTTCTCTTTAGAGAATCTATGTGAGAAAAATTAATTAAAAATTATAGAAAAAGAAAATAAATTATAAAATCATTTTCAGTTAAAAGCGGGATTATTTGATTATTTAATATAAACAAGATCGAGCTCTATAATGAACATAACATTAAAAATCATGTACCAAATATAATACATACATATTGTTATTTAGTAGCGATAGAAAAATTCCAATCTTGAAGAGTTAAAAAAAGTAATTATTTACGATTTGGAAATTCCTTATTTTTTCACTGTTCGATAGCACAGTTCGATAGCACATATCGAATTTCATCAAAATCGGGTAAGAACTTGCCGAATTCCTTCCTAATTGGCCATATTCCAGAACTTTCCTAAAAAATCATTTTAAAGTCCCATTTTCTTCTTACATATCGAATTTCATCAAAATCGGTTAAGAACTCACCAAGTTCGTTCCTAATTAGCCATATTTCAGAACTTTTCCAAAAAATCATTTTAAAATCCCATTTTTATTTTACATATCGAATTTCATCAAAATCGGTTAAGAACTCGCCGAGTTCCTTGCTAATTGGCCATATTCCAGAACTTTCCTAAAAAATCATTTTAAAGTCCCATTTTCTTCTTACATATCGAATTTCATCAAAATCGGTTAAGAACTCACCAAGTTCGTTCCTAATTAGCCATATTTCAGAACTTTTCCAAAAAATCATTTTAAAATCCCATTTTTATTTTACATATCGAATTTCATCAAAATCGGTTAAGAACTCGCCGAGTTCCTTGCTAATTGGCCATATTCCAGAACTTTCCTAAAAAATCATTTTACGTTTAAATCACATGTCGAAATATCCTGTTTTGAAATATCCAGTTTTGTACCATATCTCGTTTTGTACCTTATCTCGTTTTAAAATATCCAGTTTTGAATTATCCTGTTTCGTCAAATCCAGTTGTAAAATATCCAGTTTCGACCGGTACCCATCGCTCATACACGTGACACATCTCCAAATTTTCTAATTTCCTGTTTTTGCAATAAATGTGATTAAAAATGTATAAAGTATTACTAATTAAATCATCAAATTTGAGCTAATGCCAGTTTCCGAAATATTCCTGTTTCCGCAAACAAAAAATGTTAAGTTTAATGTTAAATGTTATGTTGCGCATTACTTAAATCTTAGTTATTTTCTATGAAACTTGATTTTTTTAAGTTGTGTCACTTTTCTCGTTTATGGGCTATATCAAAAACGCCTCTATAGAAAAACCAACTCATTTTTTCGTACACTTATATTACTACATATCCGCCTCTATAAAGTAGTATTGGTACGATACCAAATAACAAAGCAAACTATATTAGTGTTAGTAAAAATATTTTTTTGTTTTTATTTTACGCTATATCTGTACACAACCAATACTACATCAAAGAGGCGCTTTGTCCCTTTAAATTTTTGAATATTTGGTCTTTCTATAGAGACGTTTTTGGCATTTTTTTACAGCTTATGTATGATTCAATGTTTATTTCGATTGATTTTAAAAACTGAGTCAAAACCAACACTATTGTATAATTATACAAAGCAGATAAGCCATGAAGCTTGGCCAAAACCTTTTTTATTACAAGCCGTCTTGTAACTTTCGTTGACACAGATAACAAAACCTATATACACAATTGAGTGTATTGGTGCTATGAAAATCCATATAAAAAAATGTATAATTTTCTCATTCCTACTACCACTATTTAACATTTTTATCTCCAAATTACGCACAATATTTAATATGTATGGATAAATTAGAATTTTTTCGTCTCTTTTTTTGTAATTTGTGTTTTGTATAAGAAAGAGATCAATTTTGCCTTTTAAATTTTTTTTTGAAAATTTTTGCTCTCTTTTGTTTTATAGTATGGAACTGTTTATTTTATTTTACACTATATTCTTAATCATATATCGACACGTTTTTTACTATTGTAAGTAAGTTTCATGTGTATATGATTAAATAGCATGAGTATGCAATGAATACGGCTGGTAGTAAAGAGGGTTTTTAACTTGGCTAAAGAAAACATATTATGACTATTAATTGGCTATGTGTTAGTGAATTTGACTACAGTAAAATCGAAACAAAAAATTATATTTCGCACTGTCCACACTGCTCTAAATTCATAGTACACTTATAGTATATAATAAAGTGTATAATAAGAACAATACTTCTCTCTCTCTCTTTAGTTAAATAATACATTTATTATTTGCTTTGTCATAAAGAGCACAACATACTGTTGTTTCATCATTCGTATTCATTTTTTATTTACATCAAAGCATATAACAAAATTATATACAAACCTAACTACGTCACAACACTTATACTTAGGCATAGTAGTCATTTTTTCGCATAAGTATTGCAACTGCATAGCTTGTATATACATTTGTGTTGGTTTTGGCTGAGTGCAAAAAGGGTAAAAAGAGTACTCTTATAACGTTCGATTGACCATTAAAAAATTACTCTGACAGCACTCAGTGTGATTTTTACTCCGAGTTTTTCAACGGATTTACATAAATCCCTCTCTATTATACAAACCGTATTCATTGCATACTAATGTATTGTATTTTAACACTGCGTTCGTATTGTAAGTGTTGGTATATGATAGCGAATATAGTGTAAAATAAATTAAAAATTGCATACTACAAAACAAACGAGAGTAACAATTGTCAAAAAACAATAAAATTTAAAAGGCAAAATAGTAGAGAGAGTAAAATGCTTATTTATAAATTTAGATTTAATGTTGTGCGATAAAGAGAATATACAATTTTTTTATATGAATTATTTTGATAGTACTATTACTGATGCACTGTTAAAAAAATAAAAAATAAATTTTTTTTATTTTTTTATATGGAGTTTTAAAGTACTATTACTTATGCAGTATGTAAAATGAGTAGTAGGCTGCGTGCACGAGAAATTGAATACGGCTTGTATAATAGAGAGGGTTTTGGATTTACTATCTAAACATATGAATGTATTGTAAGTAAAAAACGTGTCGAATATAGTGTAAAATAAAATAAACATTCACAAACTATAAACAGGAAATATGATGAAAAAAAAAAAACATTATTTTAATATGGATTTCGATAGCACTACTACACGCAATTTTTATATCGGTTTTGTTTGTCTGCGTCAACGAAAGTTAGAAGAAGGCTTGTAATACAGAGGATTTTGATTTACCCCTCTTTTACACCAATACTAACTTTACTGTCATTGTATTGTCATTTTGAATTTGATTGTCATTTACGATTCATTTGTCAACTGTGTTTGACGTGTCATCGACTATTTGTGATTTAAATATTTTTTTATAAAAGCGTTTTATAAATTGAGAGTTGTCATAAATTACAAAAACCATTGCCATGTTTATTAAAAATATAAGGACATAGTTTACAACTAGTGTTATTGATGCTATTTAATTGTCTATTGTATTTCTATTGTTTTGAAAAAAGGACAAATGAACAAAATATATAAAATTTTAATTAATTTTAATTTTAGGTTGTCAAATTGTGGACAGAAAACACAAATACAAACATAAATGAGTGTAATTCAGTTTTCTGTTCGATTACCGTACTAAATCGGAGTACTCTATTAACGAGGGAAAAACAAATCAATCGAAATCAAAATAAGAGTGGCGAATTGTTGGTTATGTTTGTAAAAAAAAAATACGAAATTTAAAAACTAAATTTTCTAAGATGTTCTAAATTACTGGAAGGGAAATTTGTGTAAGGTGTAAGTGTTTAAAAATGTATAGTTTTAAATAGTTTTAAACATATTTTAAACACTCACATTTTAAATATTCAAAAAAATTTGTTAAAAACAATAAAAAACATTTGTTTTGTTCAATTAGTCAAAAAACATGTTTTTTGCCAGCCCTGGTTTCTATATATGTATTTTGTCTATATCGGCACTTTTTTCTAAGTTTTTCACAACATCTTGTTTTTTGGCATTCTTTACATGATTTGCGTACTCTTTACTGGTGACAGGGGTGTAAGTAATGTGTGGCTACCTCCGTCACGATATGAACGTAGCAATTGGGAGTTAAGTTAGATAGGCTAAGACCTGAAAGGGATGAAAACAAACTATGCTAATTTGGTATTCTATGCCACTTTTAATCACTTGATTAATCTCTTTTTTAACGGATGTTGTTCGCTAACAGTTTGATTGAAATGTTTAGTCGCTTCCTTGGAACAAAACGTGCCGAAATGGAATTAAAAAAATTTGTCATGCATCGCTTTAATGTATTTTACGAGACTTGTGAATGCCCCTCGTCGACCGGCGTCAATGCTGATAAGGTAAACGCTAATTTTTCGCCAATTTTTTTTTTTACTGGTTTTCATTACAGTTGCTTTGTTTACGTTATAGACATATTATATTATCGAGTTATGTAATCGAATATTTATATTTACCAAACTATAATAAAACTAAAATATTGACAACAATATAATGTTGAAAATAAATTCTAAGTGAATAATTCTACAAACATATTTTCAACAAATATTTACATTTTGTGTGTTTGGCATTAATAAACAGAAACAAAAAAAATTGAATACCAATAACAATATCTTTGTGTTTTGGTTCTTATGTTTATTTGCACAATTTAACCGTCTTGAATATGTAATGTTAGTTTCTTAGAACTGATTACCAACACATAGACAGTCTATCAATTTGGTAAAGAGAAAGATATTGATATTGTTTTTTAGTAGATATTTTTTTTTATTATAGTGTGATCAATA
Organism: Tipula confusa; assembly: GCA_963556175.1. Taxonomy (NCBI): domain Eukaryota; kingdom Metazoa; phylum Arthropoda; class Insecta; order Diptera; family Tipulidae; genus Tipula; species Tipula confusa. The sequence goes on from OY744475.1 coordinate 110,077,107, forward strand.
TGGTAATCAAATTGATGTTTGTTTGTTTATTTACTAGGAACCATACATTTTATCATTCCACCTCTAATTTAGGTTAAGCATTTCTTCGGATCATACATTTTCTTTTTTTTTTGTTTTTGGTTTGAAACGTCAATAAATTTGTGTGTCCAAAGCTATAATATAACGTGGGCGCATAATACATTTATTATGTGGATGATTTTATAAACAAAAAATGGAGCGCACGTGCCGAAGATTGGCTACCTAAATTATTTGATTTTAAGTGCCTTACATTTTTCTATTTTTTGATTGAAAATATTATATTGTTTTATAAATAGGCGAGTTCAAATCAAAATATTTTATTCAACTAAATTTATGTATACACAGATTGTATGTGCCATCAGGCCGGGAAGTGCAAAATTTTTTTTTATTTCTAAATTTAAAGTTCATGGTAAAATTGAAACCGGCCAAAAATTGGTGGAATTTTTTAAAGATGCATTTAGAATGATGGGATATTTTTAGAATTCTACCTCATTTTCGTATTAGTGGTATAGCTAAAATAATGGTAGCAATATAAAAAAAAAGTAATAAATGCCTTCAAACGACTAGCTGACATATGCCTAAATATCCGTGTTTAATGCAGACATCTTTGCTGTATTTTGCATGAAGCTATGTCTAAGGTAGTGTAGTAGGTTTACCACTTTTTTAATTAGTTATGATGAAAATTAAAGTGCACGTTAATTAAGCGAATTGTATACATATATATGATGGGTACCGGTCGAAACCGGATGTTTGTCAGCAGCTGACAATCCAGTCCCACTCCCAAATATATGAAGGCCAGGGAGTATGTTACCCCTAGCAACATTTCACATTTGTACTAATAATTTATTGACCTATAATATATAACCCAACAAACAATTTTAATTTACAAAACTTTTACTAAAAATATACCTTGTATCCGTAAAATTACAGTGGGAAAAGTTCTGTAAACGTAAATATTGAGTATACATTTTGAGGAAAATTATTCGTTTTTACAGATCATTTACCAATTCGAATTATTGTAAATGATCTGTGTATATACCTATTATTTTGTAGAGTTACAGTAAGCAATATATATAAATCTGTTTCATTTACAGATCTTTCACAAATAATTTACAATCTCATGTATCTTTTGCACACAAAACCCTCTTTACTACAAGCCGTATTGTTTGCATACTCATGCTATACAAAAATATATACTTTGATTGTATTGTAGGTAGAAAATCGTGTCGGGATATGATAGCGAATATTGAGTAAAAGAAATAAACAATAAAATCAAATAATGCGCATGCGTTTACAATTTTTTTTATTAATTTTATATGGAGTTTTGATATTTACCAATACATCTAAAGTATATATTTTCACCAAAACCCTCTTTACTACAAGCCGTCTTGTAACTTTCGTTGACACACATCATTATGTATTTTTTAAATGTATTAGTGAAAATATATACTTTAGATGTATTAGTAACTATCAAAACTCCATATGAAATTAATAAAAAAAATTGTAAACGCATGCGCATTATTTGATTTTATTGTTTATTTCTTTTACTCAATATTCGCTATCATATCCCGACACGATTTTTCACTTACAATGCAACCAAAGTATATATTTTTGTATAGCATGAGTATGCAAACAATACGGCTTGTAGTAAAGAGGGTTTTGTTTGCACACATACAAATACATATATAAATTTAGTTTTATAAACAAAAATGTAAATAAATTTATATGTATTGAATTAAAGAATAATGCTAATATGTTTGTAAAATAATGACAACCAACCATTTTATTTTATACCTATGGAATATTTTATTAAATTTAGACTATTGTATTTAATTAATTTAGCTGATTACAATGTTGAAAATCACAAACGAATGCCATTTTTTCTGGTGAAATTCTGAAATAGCTTGTTAAGAGCAATGCGCCATAAAAATTATGAATTTTATTAATTTTTTAATTAATTATGAGATAATTTTTTTTTTTACATTTTAAATTAGTGAAATACTAACGATCTAAAATAATGTTTAATTACATGATTTTAAGAAATATTCGTCACATCCGAAATCATAAAAACGAATAATATTAAGAAAATATTAAAAATTTAATTCTATTTAAAAAATTTTGTTTAATATGGACGGCATCTATATTAGAAAAATGGCTATGTTTTTGATCTGTAAACTTTAAAATACACGTTAACGTTAAGTAAACAGTTTGAGAGTAAATTGCATAAAGACGTTTACAAGTCACTTACTAAAAACGTTTACATGACTACATTATGTAAACGATTTGTGTTGGTTACGTACAAATGATCATACATTTAAATTTCATTATTAACCCTTTCACGGACACAAAAATTTTAAATAAATCTATAATTTATAATTTTTCTATTTTTATTATCTAGAAAAAACCAATTTATGTAATGGTTGAACCTAAAACAATAGAAAGTGTGCACAATTATTACAAAAATGCTTTTATAGTAATTTTACACAACAGATTATATTCTAAACATGTCATGAAAATTAGGACGGCTATATCTGACGTGCCATTCTAGTACATGTTATCTATGTTGGTACGCGACCTGTCCCACCGCAAACTATTTAAAATGACGGCATATGCCAACGTGTCCGCAAAAAGGTTAAATTTTTTTTATGTGATACGATACGTAAACGATATAGTTTGGTTATGCAGAAGTAAATTTACATTTACATATCTTATTCAAACTGCTTACATGCATATGATATGTAAACGCTTTGTATTGATAAATATTCATTTTTTGACATTCCTCATTTGACATTTTTCGACAACATTGAATAGTGAGGAATCACTTTATAGGTGGTGTTGTTCATCAAAACTGGCAGAAAATTAATGTGTAATGTGATAAAAATATTATGTAAATAATTTAGATATTTATTCAACTGGTTGCGTTAGACAACTGGGTGCTTATTCTATAATTGGACTGTGTTCGGTTGCAGATAAAAAAAAAATTTTGTTTGCGGTGTTGTTATGTAGAAAATTGATTCATATAATTTTCAAAATTCTATGTAAACATTTTTGTGCTCGAAGTGCAATTCGAAAAACCAATGCCTAGTTTCTTTAACAATCCACTTTAAAAAATTTGTGTTTTATGTTTTACAAAAATCGGGCATTTTAAAGGCATAATCGAATTCATAATTCGAATTCAGTTTTGGATTCTGTGGCACTTTCTGTAGTTGGATTTAAATTACTACGAATATTGGAATTGTGTTGACATGAAGTATTATAATAGAGACAATATGTAATTCAAATTTTTAGCATTTTCATTCATTATTTTATTAAATTTGTTTGATTATTTACATAAAACCAAAACAATTTTTTGACATTAGAAAACCGTGACGTCAGAATACACGATAGTTTAAATTCATTTACAATGTAAACATTTTGTAAATTTACGAGGTAGCTTTATGCTCTCATCAAGTCTACAGAACGTAAACATATTGTAAATGTAATCATACAATGACAAAGTATATGAACAGAACCGATAATTGTGTATCTAAAAGTTTACCTTTACAGTGTAACTTTATGGTATGCATTCTAAATCTACAATTTGTAGACAAATGCTCACAGCTTCACATTTTTGATACCGTAAATGTTCCGTAAATTATACATTGAAAATTTGTGACTATAATCTATACAAAATGTTACTTGGGCATGTACATCATATATGGGAACCGCTCAGAACTCGACATTTTAAAATTGGATATTTCAAAATAGGATTTGACAAAACGAGATATTTCAAAATTGGATATTTCAATACGAGATATAAGGTACAAAACTGGATATTTCAAAATTGGATAACTCAAAACGAGATAAGGTACAAAACGAGATATGGACAACACTGGATATTTTAAAACAGAATATTTCGACATGTGATTTAAACTTTGAATGATTTTTTGGAAAAGTTCTGGAATATGGCCATTTAGGAAGGAACTCGGTGAGTTCTTAACCGATTATGATGAAATTCTATATGTAGGATAGGAATGGGATTTTAAAATTATGTTTTGGGAAAGTTCTGGAATATGACCAATAAGGAAGGAACTTGGCGAGTTCTTAACTGATTATGATGAAATTCCATATGTAGGATGAAAATGTGAAAATTAATTTTAATAAGATGAGAAAAGCAGCAATTAAAAAAAACATTAAGTAAAGGAAAATGCTATTTCTCTGCTATTCAAGTATGGAACCTTACTGGCCATATTCCAGAACTTCCCTAAAAAATCATTTTAAGTTTAAATCACATGTCGAAATATCCTGTTTTGAAATATCCTGTTTTGAAATATCCAGTTTTGTACCGTATCTCGTTTTGTACCTTTTCTCGTATTGAAATATCCAATTTTGAAATATCCAGTTTTGTACCTTAACTCGTTTTGTCAAATCCTATTTTGAAATATCCAGTTTTAAAATGTCTAGTTCTGAGTGGTTCCCATAGAAAAGATATAGGAATGAGAAAACTGCATTTAAAAATAATACTTCCATAAGAAATGAAATCCGAATTTCTGATTACATCATGTCTTCGTCGTGTCTTTCGGTAATTGTAACGCTAGTTATGTCAATTGTTTTACTACAAATGTCATATTTGAATCTTAAATTGCGTCGGTTTTGGTTCGAGTGGTCGGGTCGCTATATAAATGTGTACAAAGGCTTGACTGCAATTCGAAAGATGTGCCTCACCACCGACCGGCTAACTACATACCCTCATAAAATTTATTATGTTAAAAACCCCACATATAAAGGCCTCAGATTCATCACAACAACGACCTCGGGAAATCTACACGGACCACACTATAAAAATGGGAAAATGAGGATAATTTTTAAACTGAGATACTTTTTAAATAGCAGAATATCAACTGAACACAAATTACAATTATCAGCTAACAAAATATTATCATGTTTTACACAGTTATAATTTTATCGTAATATTTTGACTTAATACTGTCAAAATATACATGATCCTGACAAACATATGCCTCGCGTGGCAGCATTTATTTTATTGAACACGAGATTAGATAACCTCAAACATAAATAGTTTATATTGATAAATTGTTATCAAGCTTATAGATAGTAGAACTTGGCTTAACCCCGTTTAAGTGGTAGAGAAATAATAGTTTATGTAGTTCGTATTTACTTAACTAGGTCAATTAGTTAAGTAAATATCAACTTTTAAATAAGAGGCTACGATAGATACCTTAATTTGTTTAAATTTGACTGCCGTGCATGTAACGTGTTTTGCGGGAGTCTAAAATTGCACTCAATTATGGGTTCACATTTTGGCATAATTAAATTCAGAATTAACTGGATGTCTTCATCGAGATCTCTAGTATTTGTAATACTCTACAGTATTGTAATATTAAAGCAAGCTAAAATTGCATCAGTCTTGGTACGCTAGGTAAATGTGTACAAAGGCAACCCCATACAAAGGATTCATCACAACATCGACCTAATAATAGCCCCGATTTAAGCCACTTTAAATTTGATCCTCGGAATTATACGATTCATTATTTTGAAGCAGCATATCTATTCATCTTGAAGTGACAAATTTTAATTTTCATCAATAGTCGACGACTATTGAACTACATCGTCTACCTTAACATCAATGACACCAAACAGACGAGAGGCTAGATTATTTAATATAGTTTTTGATGGAGTGAGTGTGCAATCCTTGATGCTAAATATAAATTGCATGACGTCTCCGTTGATACGGTCATCTACATGAACTTTCAAATTTTCCATGAGCTTATTACTAATGTCGCTGTTAATGTCAGAAAGCTTTTGAACATGAAGTTTACAATTTGTTCAATACTCACCAATTTTGCGTCCTAAGATTCTTTAAATTATATTCAACGCAATAAATTCCTTTATTTTCTCGCGAATCGCTGTTTCAGTCTCGATTAGTGGCTTAATTATTGATTGAATCACAAACGAATTCGTTTTTTCCAAGTGCAGGGAAAAAACATATTTTGTATTCACATCAGGACTATTTTGCGTTGATCCAACAATATCTTTCGCCATTGTGATGCCAAAATCAGCTAGCTGGCGTTCTAATATCAAGTCTAGGTATCTCTCTCTTTAATTTTCTTTAAAATCTTTAATTTTCTGAAGCACATTCTTCCCACATAAAAGAATTCTTAAAGTAACATGGAGATCGGACGATGAAATAACTGGAAATTAAATTGATCACTTTTTGATCTTAAAAAGACACTCCACAAGCATTACTGTCATTTGATATTTTTAGAGGTGTTGACATGGACATCGATCAAATGGTTATCACTTTTAAATATATGTGTAAAGTGGAATAAGCCTTTAATAGACAAGCAAGAATGACCGTGAGCTGGAATATCGATACATTAAAATATCCTGATTCACGAGATAGCTATACCAGACGGATGTTACAGAATACCTAAAATGGCATCTCCATCCTAAAGATCCATTCAATATCCAGGAGGAGTGCAAAATATTACAATCAGCTCTTATACCCGCAACACAAACCATCATCGGAAGACGACCACTGAGTGCTTGCAATAAATGGTGCAATAACCAGTGTGGATATGTAAAAACTGAAGAGACGAAATTTGGATCAAAAACATCAATGACCATGTGCTAAACGGAAATTTTCATCTTACTTAAGATTTTCATCCATGATCCATCAGAGACGAAAATGTTGAACCGAGTACAAATTGATGTTCTCTCAGTAAGGTTGTTCTACTTCCAAACCCTACTAAATAGGACGATGTAACTCCGATCAGAGCCACCGCGCGGTCAGGTGTGGAATATTTCGATCCACACCCTACAGTAGAATAGACGTTTCTGCAGAGCGATTTATTCTCGCGTAATCTATAGGATCAAGAGCCACTTAGCTACTAAGATTTTTTAGCTCTGTATCAGAGTTTATTTTGACGTAACTGTTCAACCACTATACAAATCTTTACGTTAAGTATGTTGTTCGAGAAATATTGCGAGTACAACATCATCATACATTAGCTCTATATCGATTTCCAACAAGCTTATTATATCATCAAATACGGAAACCTATAAGCCATGTTCATAAGCTTTGGCATCCTATTTGGTATCTTGTTTTGGTCTCTTTTTGCAAGACAACTCTGATTAAAAATTAATAAATAGAAGACTATTAGTTCTTGACGACATCTAAGAGCATCTGACCGGTGCTAATCTATAGGAGCGGATGCTGAGCCCCGACCTCCAACGACTGTATCTTCCTATGATTGTGACTTAATCAGTTTCATCAAATCAACCGACGACCAACGATAACGTCGATAGAGCCACATCACAGCAAACAAATAAAAAAGTGTTCCAACAACAAACAGCTGGTTTGTTGTTGGAACACTTTTTCTCAGTTTGGGAAGACCCAAACTAAGGTGGCGTGACGACGTCGAAAAACATCTTCTTATAGGATGTCGCAATTGGAGACAACGTGCGATGGTACATCCCTCCATTGGATGTAAATCCAGAGATAGAGATTGAGTGTTTTAATAGATTTAAAAGAGGCATAGCTCAATAACGGTTCAGTTTTACCTCAATACACAGTATTTAAAGTTATTATATTTACTAAGAGGGTGGTCCCAAAAGTATGCCCCCGAATATAGATGGCGGTTATTGTTTGAAAAGAATGACTATGGTGAAAATGAAACAACCTTATAAAATTTATGTTTGAAGTTTGGTGACGCAATGTTATTTAATATTTACTTGGCAGCCATCAATAGTGAACGCTCTCAGTTAATTTGTAAACCTGAAAAAATAGGTCATTCCTATGAGATACAATCCTTTCATTTGAAAAGCCAACCAACAACAAAGCGGAGCTGAATCCTTCTTTGGGAGAGCCTGCTCCTTCGTTTACACAATTTAAATATTGAATAGCAGAGTATAAAAGGGAGCGTACGTTCGTCTGCCAAGACATCGCAGTGGTCGACCAGATGAGCTGTCAACGCCAGAAATGGTGGAGGAAATCCTCAATATGGTATTGGATCACCATCGACTGAAAGTTCACGAGCTATATTACTCACAATCGAATAAAAACAGCGTGTTGAATTGCTTTCGATTCGCGTGAGATAATATTTTCATTGATTTAATTTTACAACATAATTTTTGTGCTGCCAACAGGTAGAAAAATATTGTTGTCATTTTCATTACGGGTTGTAATGAAACCTTTAAAAAAAATTTAAATAAAGTAATGTAGTGACCGCTTGAGCACCTTTGGTCAAAAAGCACTAGTGCGCCTTTTTGTACCATCTTCACTAAAGATAATATAAAACTCCAGGAAGAACTAAAGGTTGAAACAGGATCTAAGCAAAAGAGAACAATACGAAGTACTTTTTCACACCTTGAGACCAGTCTTTATCATTGGCGAAGAGTTGTTTAAGGCAGCCTAAAATTAAAATGCAACTTTCAATCTGGTGGCGCATCTACAGATTTAAACAAAACATTTGATCTTATCGATTTACAGTGACTAAAGAAATAGTTGACAACTACCTACGAATAGAAAACAATGAAGAGCACTTCCATCAGAACTCTGCTGTTATCATGACATTAAGCGTATCTATTATTAAAAACGAAATATTGCCGAAATTTTACAACAAGAATACCAATTGTAACCTTTTTTGTGAACTGATCAATGAAAATATCAATCTTCAAGTGCCATTATAAAAATCCATGCAAATTGAAGATTAAGTTGACAGACTAATAGAAAATACACAACAAGCAATGCAGCAAAGCACTCCACTCGAACATGCAAATAGAATAAGAGGTAAAAATTATACACTTGAAGTATAAGATAACTAGTGGCTTAGGAACTAGTGGCTTAGGAACATAAATCAATGAAGTCCTTAATATTATATTATATCCAGTTACCGCTCAAAAACGCAATGAATACCACGGTTAAAAGCAATAACCCCAATCACGAGACCAACAAATTTGACGGTACTTATTAGAAATGACAATGTTAGCTGAGCATGTAACAGTAAGAAAAAAACTGATATGTTTGCCAGACACCACGAAGAAACGTTTCAACCATTATCCAGACAAACTGCGACTGAAAGTGCTAATTTTGATTAATTTTGAGTTAATTTTGAGCTTGAAATACATGTATAGTGAGTCTATCAATAATTATGGCTATTGGGTAGGGTCTAGATATCTGCTTCGTTATATGTATGTGTAACTATTCTTAATGTTTTGCCGCGATATTTTTTTTTGTGTTTCTGTTAACTAATTGACGCGGAATTTACTGGTTTTTGTTAAAAAATCTACTTAAAGGACTACTCATTGTAACGTGTGATTTAATGCCTGTTTTTTGCCATACTTCTTAAGTAACATTTTTTTATTTTTTTTTATTTTATTACGACTAAGTTGTTACAACTCATTTAGCAATTTTTCTTTCTTATTTTAATTCTCTGTTAGTTGGGCTATAACACAGTAGTTACTCCCAATGGGCTCAGTTCTTCCGGTTACATCACCAACTTTCAGTCCCGAGGTACTAAATCAAGCGGCTTCGTTCTTTTTAGGCGTCTTGTATCTGCGGTGTCGACGTCGTTGACAATATGTTGAATATCCGCGTTTTCATGGAGTTGTAAACGCAGGATATATTTTTTTGGCATTTTTTGTTATATCATCGTTGACGGTTTCCATCTTTAGATCTCTATGTATATTATCATTTCTAATAAACCAAGGTGCATTGACAATGCATCGTAGAACTTTGTTCTGGAATGTTTGTATAATCTTAACGTTAGTTTTCTTTGTGCATCCCCAGAGCTGGATTTGCCTGTATAAAAACAGCTTATTGTGAATTGCAAGCTCATTGTTTCTTCTAATGAGCCAATACATTTTTCTGAACTTTATATCCAGTTCTTGCCGTTTTTCCTTGACATGCTCTTTCCATTTTAACTTGGCGTCGAGCGTCATACCCAGGTTTTTTGCCGTGTTTGCATGTGGTATTTCCTGCCTATTTATGTAAATAGGTAGGTGATCTACTTTTACATAGGTGAAGGTTGTGTGAACTGATTGTAGCTCATTCAATTTTATTCTCCAGTGGACAATCTCATTTACAGTGTGCTGTAATTTGCTGGTTGCCTCTTCGATTGTACTTCCAACCGCCAAAATTGCTGTATCATCCGCAAAGGTTGCAATATCTCCAGTTTCTCCAGTAAAAGGTATGTCATTCGTATAAAACAAATACAATAATGGTCCCAGCACGCTCTCTTGTGGTAATCTTGCTTAAATTCTCTTGAGTGATGAGAACTCTCCTTCATGTTTTATCTGAAATATCTTCCTTCATTGTATGATTTCAGCATCTCATAGAACTGCTTAGGGAGGTCACGAAGTAATTTATATTCCAGTCCTCGATGCCAGACTCGATCAAAGTTCTGGGCAACATCAAGCAAAACTCCAGAACATACCTTTTTGTTTTCAAGTTTCTTCTCAATCACGTTAGTGATTGTGTACTTCTTCTATGGTGAAGTGTTAATCTCTGAAACCAAATTGGTGAGATGGTAACAAATGTCTTTCTTGAATCAAAGGTTTCATAACTTGGGGAGTAATTTTTCAAACAGCTTGGACAATGATGGAAATACAGATATAGGTCTATAAGACGTTTTCTCATTAGGTGGCTTATTAGGCTTGGGTATCATAATAACTTCTGCTATTTTCCACTGCTGAATGAAACATATTTCATTCTAAATGCTTCGTTTGATTATGTGTAGCAACTTTTTAAGACATTTTTCTGTCTTGTTCATAACAAACTTTTTAATAACTTTTCCTGTACTAAGATCGTATCCAGGAGCTTTTTTGCGTTTAGGTTATGTTTGATATCATTTTTGAGTTCTTTCATTGTAACTAGTTGTATGTCTAACTCATCTCCTTTTTGCATTAGAACGGTATTTTCATCTGCGGTTTGTCTAGTCGAAGGTTTAAACGTTTCTTCCAGATGTTCAGCAAAAAGATCAGCTTTATCTTTGGGGCTTTTATTTGATATCCAGCTTACAAAAGTTCTCTACCTTTAGGTGATATTAGTCTTGAACCCCAATGGGTATATTTAGCATTGAAGTCTCCTCGTATGATGAAATTTGAGCACATCATTTTAAACATTAAGAAATAATCATCCTTTTTAAGTTGATGCCTTGGTGGACAATATACCGCAGCAACCCGCAGCTTCTTGTAATTATTTAATGGCACGCTAAGTGATACAATTTGTATTGTCTCTATTTTGAGTTTGATATCTTCGAAGTGTTTGATGTTTTCTCTAATGAAGATAGTTGCTCCAACTTTTTCTGCTGGATGTATAGAATGGTAACAAGAATAACCTTTTAATTTTGCATAAGACTTTCTAGTGAAATGGCTCTCTGCTATTTTAAGCATATATCAATTTTTTCTGTATTAAAAAAAAATTCTAGCTCTGGAAGATGCTGTAGAAGTCCATTAGCATTCCAGGTTAATATTCTTAGTGTTTTGTTCATTTTGTGTTGTTTAGTGAGGGATCGCATAAAGCAACCTTTTTGCTACAATTCTGGTTAATTTTTCTTTGATGTCCTACTTGCTGTTCAAGATTAACTTGTCTTTTGTTTAGAAACTCTATATTTTCTTCTATTTTAGAGAGGTGGTTGACAATAGCATTTAGGGTATTAAGTAAAATAAAAAGTTCATAACTTCTTACGGCATTTACAGCTTTGGAACATTTAATTCTCATAACACAAAATTCTGTCTTCTAATAACACTTACTTTTTTTATACCGATGATTATCTTTACCCAAGTTTAGTGCCTCCGGTTGTATGTTATAACTAACCTGTCCTCGGGAAGCGATGACGCGACTAATAATAAATTAATGGAAGTTTTGGTATATGTCATCCTTCAAATGTCTAGTGTAAAATTTTTAATTATCTGTGTCATTTAGTATGTGTCAAACTATTAAATGTGATCAATTTTAGTATTTTGTGGTATAATTCAGTGATAATTCTCGTTTTTGCAGACGAGACTTATGAGGGCTCGGGACCTTCGTTGGAAATAATTTACAATATTTAATAGCTAGAAGAGAAATGAGAAATGAGAAGTGATCGAAGAGGGGGTTTTTTTTTTTTATTTTAAATAAATTGACTTTATTTATTTTATTTTATTACAATCTAGTCTCCTGGACTAATGAGCAATTTGTTTCTGACTTAATTTACTAAGATAATTATATCTATGACTCCACCCATTGGCGTTTCACAGTTTCTGGTAAGTTGTTGGTTATACCACATCGGTATTGTGGATTTGAATCAGCAAGCCGCTGTTTGCATTAACAATTAAACCAGTTCAAAGGGTTTAGTTGTTTTCAATCTGCGTATAATATTGGTGTTGGTTAACAGCTGAATTGCCTCTATATTCACATGTTGCTGGAGTCTTTCTTCGTGTTTTCTTGCATTTTTTTAATTTCAACTGAAACGGGATCCACTTTAAGGTCTCTATGTAGATCACTATTCCTGACTTACCATGGTGCATCGACAATGTTCCTTAGTACCCTGTTCTGAAACCTTTGAATGATATTGACGTTGCTGGGTTTTGTACAACCCCGAAGTTCCATACCATAAGTCCATATTGGTTTCAGTATTTGCTTATAAAGTAGCAGCTTATTGTATGATGATAGAGAAGAGTGTCTGCCATCAGCCAATGTATTTTTCTGTATTTTAGTTTTAGTTCTTCATTTTTCTTTTTGATGTGGACCTTCCATCTAGTGTTCGCATACGGTATTATTTCTCGATTTATTGAAACAGGTATATGTTATACTCATTGTATGGTAAAATTTATGTGGACTGATTTAGTTTCATTTAGCTTAATTCGCCATCTTTTAGTCCATTTATATACTTCGGAGACATCTGATTGTAATTTTTGTGTTAATTCTTCGTTGCTTTTTTCAACAGCTAGGATCGCAGTGTCATCAGCAAAAGTCGCCACTGTGTTGTATTCTAATTCAGGTAGATCATACGTGTATAATAAATATAAAATCGGTCCTAATACACCGATGTATTACGCCCTGCGGTACACCTGCTTTTATTTCTTTTAATTCAGAATAAGTTTCAGCAAATTTAATTCTAAAGAATCTATCTTTCAAGTATGATTCCAGTATTTTAGCGAATTGCATTGGTAAGAGGTTTTTTAACTTATGATTAAGTCCTTCATGCCAAACCTTGTCAAAAGCTTGCGCCACGTCTAAAAATATCGTGGAGCAGACATTTTTCTCTTCAAGTGCTTTCTCAATTACATTGATTACTCGTTGTATTGTTGAGTGTTGAGGATAAAATCCGAACTGATAATTTGAGATTAAGTTATCAGTAGACATAACTGGCAACAACGAAATTGGTCTATAAGGTGAAGTTTCATATGGTGGTTTTGGTATCATTACTACTTCTGCACTATTCCACAAACTGGATACAAACTTGGTTCTAAATGCTGTTAGAACCAAGATAAGATAAGTAAGCTTAAGTAGAGCCATCCTTGGTAGTTCTTTTAAAATTTCTGCAGTAATAATATTTTTTAGACGTTGATTGACTCATCTTTTACTTTTTGGATTTCCCTTCTTAACTGTTGGGTTAAATTGTTTAACTTAGTTTTATATTGAGGAGCTCTTGTTTGCTGCCATATTCTTTCGTTCTTCTTTTTTCTGCCATGAGTTCTCTAATTTCTTTAGGGTAGTTTTTCCTTTTATTTTATGTTTTATTTTTGGAGTACTTTCCCAGGCTGATTGTTATATATCCTTTACAAATTTTTGAACTTCGTTTTCTATTTGCTCCTTGCTTTTTAATGGAACCTTTAGGTTAATTTTTTCTTCTTAGGACTGCCTAAAGTATTCCCATCAAGTGTGTTTATTTATTAGGCTTGGATTTCTTTCTTTTTGAATAATTTTTTCGCTCAATGTTAAAAGGAGAGGAGAATGGTCCGAGTTAGGTCCCGACTTTCGTCTACTTGTATATAAATATATTTTTGATTATAAAGAAATCAATTAAGTCTGGTATTTTGTTTTGATCTTTAGGCGGCAGTAGGTTGGTTTTCTAGTTGACAAGGTTTCACTACCGCATTTTCTGTAGCTCTAAGCAGTTCTTTACCTTTAGTCGTTGTTAGCCTAGAACCCATTGGACATTTGTTGCATTACAATTTTTATGTATCTTTAATGTAAACACTATAACGACACTACCATAATTATTTGTCGTTTTGCCGTTAACAGCAGTTGCTTGTATTTCAATTGTTTCATATTTCAGCTCTTCGTAATTGTGGATATCATTTCTAATTATAACAATGCTACCTTCTTTAGCAGTGTTTTCCGGGTGATTGGTTTTATATACTTGATAATTTTTAAATTTAATACTTGATTGCCTATAGTAAAGTGAGTTTCCGTGATAAGACATATGACGAGTTTTTCTGTTTCCAAGACCACCTGCAATTCTTGTTGATATTGCATTAGTCCATTCCAGCATATAATTCTATCATTGGCCATTTTTCTGTTTAGAAATACCTCCCTTAGCTCTATACTCAAGTGTGTGTAATCGCTCATCAAACATATTAGGTTTACTTAATATCAATTTCAGAGTTTGATTAATATCCTCAATGTAGGTAGTTTCTCTTTGATTTACTTGACTCCTTAATACTTGAGCGTAAGTCAAATTGCACATTTCTTCCCGAGGAATTTCCAATACTTTTCGTCGTATTACTTCGGACTTGTTTTTTCGAATGGTTGGTTTTCTACTTAAATTTGAATTTTGTTCATTCATTCTTTTAAACTTGATGCTTTGCAATTCAATAGCAACACTGCATCCTCTTTAGTTGGCGGGATGATTTTCTTCACAGTGAACGCATTTGGCCTGCCCATTTTCGGTAGTACGCAATCTCTTGTATGTTGTTTTCCAATACATTTGACACATCTTGGTTCCTTATTGCCGTACTTTTGTATATGTCCATACGCTTGGCATTGATGACATTGTGGTATTAAATAATTGACGCGGAATTTTGTTCATTGCTGTGTTAAAACTATTATTATAAAACTTTAGTTCCATCTTACTGTCATTGCTTTTTGTCAAAAAATCTATAACTGCTCTACTTTAAGGACAACATTGTAACGTGAGATTTTATGCCTGATTTTTGCCAGGTCTTACGTAAAATAAAAAAATCATTACACATTACTCTAATTTACCTGATTCTAACTTAATACCCCCGATTATCTCTCTAGCC
Source organism: Tipula confusa (assembly GCA_963556175.1). NCBI lineage: Eukaryota > Metazoa > Arthropoda > Insecta > Diptera > Tipulidae > Tipula > Tipula confusa. The sequence goes on from OY744475.1 coordinate 110,092,356, forward strand.
AGTTTATCGATGCGCCGCATTAGATTTAGATCTAGAGTTGTCGCTAAAGTCCTTGCAAACATTAACACCAACAAGTCAGCCGGTCCGGATTGTATTCCCCCAATTATCCTCAAATATTGCTGTAAATCCTTGTCTAAGCCACTATCATATCTGTTTCACCGATCTATGTCTTCTGGCATTTTCCCTTTCATCTGGAAGACTGCTAACATACATCCTGTGCCAAAAAAGGGCAGTAAATCGGACCCTTCAAATTATCGCCCAATCGCTTTCGTCTCGGTGCTTTCTAAGTACTTGAGACCATAATCAACTTCCAGCTGATGAAATATTTGGAAGCTAATCATCTAATTTCTGATCGTCAGTATGGTTTTCGCAGAGGGCGTTCAGCAGGTGATTTAATTAATGTTGTTACTGAACAATGGAACAGGAGCATTCATCAATCTGGTGAATCTCAAGTCATAGCACTCGATATCTCAAAAGTAATTGATCGCGTGTGGCACAAAGGATTGCTGTGTAAATTGAGGGCAGTTAGCCTTCACGGTTCGTTAATTTTATGGATTGAGAATTTTCTTCTTTGTCGCAAAATCCAAGTGATGGTGGATGGTGTGGCTTCCGATCAACATCTTATAAACGCTGGTGTTCCTCAGGGATCCGTCCTTTTTCCAACCCTTTTTCTAATTTTCTTTAATGATCTTCTATCAGCAACTCTCAAACCAATATACTCCTATGCTGATGACAGCTCACTTTCCACCTGTTACAGTTTACCTTCTTTTTCATCGCGAAACGTCATCGCGATGTTCTTGCAGAAAGAATGGCTATGAATGACCGCCTTACGCGAGATCTCAATTCCATTCTTAAATGGGGTGAAGCCAACAGAGTTGAATTTAATTCCAACAAATTTCAATCCTGTGTTTTTTCTGGCCGAACTGATGGTTATTCACCGTCTTTTCTAACTGGTGAACCCAGTTTGCCTACGTCTGACATATTTGAGATTCTCGGTTTAACTATATCAAAGAGAATATCTTGGGCTAAACAAATAAACAAAGCAGCGATTGGTGCAGCCAAATGTCTTGGATTTCTACGACGATGTAAGTTTTACTTTAATCCATCCGAAATACTTACAATATAATGCGCGTGAAATATTTCCTAAAACAATCCTAAGTAAAAAAAAATTGTGTATGTATTGGTATAATAATATTAAATTAAAAAGGTAAACATTTAGGCGAGAAAAAATTATTATATAATTATAACATATAAAGAAAAGTAATCTTTTATTATTAATTAAATAAATGAAAACCAAAGAAATAAATATAAAAATAATACACAAAAATACATCAAGTAAATATGATAAAACTCAAGGCAATTTTAAAAACCCACTGCTAGATTTTTATTTAATTTTCTTAATTCAACTGAATACTAATCCAGATTTTGCGAGGTAGACATCGGTCCAACTATGTTTTACTGTTAGTTCTATTAAATGCCAATACCCATGATTTTTTTATAATTTTGTATAGTCAACTTATAGATAAAAGAAAAGATCGAATTAACTAAAGTGGTTCCGTGATAATTTTTGGATTGGTGCTAATTTGCTCTGTGAAGAACACCAACCGGGCCGCAAATAAATTATTTTCATTGAGTTGATTAAAATCAGATTAATTCAATTGATTTAAATCAAACAAACCAATAGTTTGCAGTATTGATTCGGGCTAATATCGGTTTTACATCCAAATTTCATCATTCCTATTTTTAAAGATAGAACTGCAGGGTTGAGTAAAAGTTTAATGCATCTTGTAGTTTCTTAATACAATAGGCTGAAGCTGTGCAAGATGCAGATCAGTCCATCTGCCATGGGTGTGAACATTTCACAGAGTTTGATTATCAAGAGTTTGATGAAAACTCCTGGTGACATTCTCGAAGTAAAAAGGAAGTGGGAAAGCTGGTTGGCTATATACAGAATTTACAAATTTGGTCAATTTCTGAGAGCACATTGTGAACATTACAAGTTTGATGTAGCTTTTGCATGCACTGTATACATTCATTATATTGTTCTTCTGGTTGAATTATCTCAAAACATATTAAACAATTCATTTTAACACAATCAGAGCTATTTGCTACCAATTCTTTTAAGTAGATACGGTAGGCTGCAATTTATTTGAAATGATCAATATCATTTTCAGAGTGAATGTTAGGTTTTTTGTTATTATTAGATGTAAAATCAATGGCATACAAAACTAATGGCCCACAATTGTAACCATCTCTTTGGTCAGGAAAAGAGTAGGCTGGTTCAGTGTCAAAATATTCAGCCTTTTCATTCCAAGCTCTTTTTAAATCGCACACAAACTGTTGTGCCTTTTTTATTAATGAAGTTAATTTTTTTCTGGTGACAACGGATCATAGGACATAATTGTTTTCTTATGTAAATCAATAATTATTAAAACAAATTGATTGTTTTCACAGTGAGGAATGTATATTTTTCGTTTATTTCGACAAAGCGAAATTTCCGGATATTTTTTTCTTCGTGTCGTACTAAATGATTTACCCAACTGCATAACTTGATATGTCTGAAAAGGATCTAAGCAAATAGCATTGTTGTTTTTAACTAAAAGACTTGCAGCGACATAAACCAGATCCGTAATCAAATAGTTTGTTCCTTTTAACGAAGTAAAACATATGTTTGTTAATGTAGTTTCCCAGAGGCCGGTAAAGTTGTATTTAAAAATTTTTAAGCAAAATTTGTTTTTTGTCATATTATCATAATAATTATTATTGATGTACGTCAGAGTTTTCGAAATAACGTAATTGGAAAGAGCCGTTTTGCCGGAATATTTTACTTTATGACGAGGGTTTCTTTTCCAACTCTCCTGAATATTTGGATCACTTGGATCAATTTTTTTCTTGTCGCTTGTTTGGTGTACTAGGCGATGAAGTTAATGGTGAGTTTACCAATTTGGATGATTGTTTGCGTTTTCTTAAAACTAAATGAGGAGCCATTTCTATAGAGTTATAAATAAGTTCGGTTTTTTCCTCTAAAGCATCTATAAACCTTCCCAATTTTTGGTGAGGTTTTTTAATTAAATTATTTTTAACAAGGTTAAACCAATTTTCAATGTTAGCGTTTGATACCCTGTGGCTTTCATCGAAATAATGAAGGAATATTGTGCTCCATAATGGAAGATATGTAACATATCTTTTCATAGAAAACTCTATAAAATCTCGGCAATAATAATCATTTAATATATTATCCGGGTTTTCTAATACGTTATTATTTTTTAAAATATCTTGTAAAATATCGTTATATCTTTCATAGTACAATGATTCTAAAAATCCAGAACACATGATCAGATGAATGCCCTTCCTGAAATTCTTCATTGTTCTGTATCTTTTCAGCTGGTAAAAATCCATCTAATTTATGTTTTATACATTTTAAAAAGTTTCTGTATGCCGTGTTAAACATTGAATTTTTATATTTGGAACAACAAATAGTACATAAAATTTTAAAAATATGGTCAATATTTTCTAAAGTTTTGGAGTCTACGATTAAAAAAAATGAAATCATTATCAGCTCTCTTAATTTTTTAGGACAATTAGGAATTTTGGATTTTATCTGTCGGATAATAATTGCAGCAAAATGTGAACAGCAAATAAAAATGCCCTTTAAATTTTCAAATTTTTTCTACCCTTGCACGTTGTGATAGGAATTATTAATGTATTGTAAAATGTTACATTCATTAAAAATTAGCGAAATCGTATTTATAAAGACCCAAGACCAACCTGTTACGAAGTACTTAGGTAAAGGTACTTTTGGTTTAGCACGTTGAACCTCAATTTTAAAGAACTGAGGAAAGTTAATATGGCGTGAGTGTCATGACGATGTGAAATCAGTTCCGCAATAGGAATTAGTATCTGATTGACTTTCTCTATACACGCATAATATAAAATTCTTTTAAAATTATGATGTTCGCAGCACTTTGGATTGTGTACCAGACCACCTGTGGCATCTATATAGACAACATTCCCACCAGTTTCACCCAAAAGATTTAAAAAAAATCATGGGTATTGGCAATTGACAGAGCTACCAGTAAAACATAGTGACACTGATGTCTACCTCGCAAAATCTGGATTAGTATTCAGTTGAATTAAGAAAATTAAATAAAAATCTAGCAGTGGGTTTTTAAAATTGCCTTGAGTTTTATCATATTTACTTGATGTATTTTTGTGTATTATTTTTATATTTATTTTTTTGGTTTTCATTTATTAATAAAAGATTACTTTTCTTTATATGTTATAATTATATAATAATTTTTTCTCGCCTAAATGTTTACCTTTTTAATTTAATATTATTATACCAATACATACACAATTTTTTTTTTTACTTAGGATTGTTTTAGGAAATATTTCACACCCGTACAATATATAAGACCTACATAAGACCCAGGCTGGAGTATAATTCTCATATTTGGGCTAGAGCACCGAAAACTCATTTGACTGCACTCGATCTGGTCCAAAACCGAGCATCTCGAATGATTGAAGACGTAAAACTATTATCTGATCTTGATTCTCTTTCCCATAGGCGTAATGCGTATTTGTAAGTACTTTCATGGTCATTGTTCATTGGAACTTTATGAATTTATGCCTGGTTTGTCAAAGCCCGCGCGTAATTTAAGACGCCTGGTACACCGATACAACCTGGAAATTAAATTCGCGAAGACCAATAAATTTAAAAACTCATTTTTTGTTAGGAGTACGCGAATGTGGAATAAACTGAAGGACGAGACGTTTCCCTTGGAATTCAATTTAAAAAGATTCAAACTTAATATCAAAAGTAAGCAACTAGAAGACTGAAAACCTTTATTCCTTTTATTCCTCTCTTACCTTTTTTCCTCCTAATCCTTCCTTTTACCTTTTACAGTAGTGCTGTGTGTTTGTTGCTAAAACTTTCATATAAAGGATATACATACCTATATCCTAAGTGCTCTGAACATTTATAAAAAAAAAAAAAAAAACAGCATACCTTACGATGCAACCAATTTAGTCCCTCTTGTTGTATGTTAAGTAACCTGTCCTCGGGAAGCGATGACGCGACTAATAATAATTTAATGCATTTTTTCGTATATGTCATTCTTAAAATTTCTAGTGTAAAGTTTTTAATTATCTGTGTCATTTAGTATGTGTCAAACTATTGAACGTGATCAAGTTTAATATTTTGTGGTATAATTCAGTGATAGTTCTTGTTTTTGCAGATGAAATTTATGAGGATTTGGGACCTTCGTTTGTAATAATTTACAATATTTAATAGCTGAATTAAAGAGAAATGAGAAATGTTGAAGAGATCTGTACTATTTATTTGCAGTCTTAAATATCTCAA